>VDFB02047397.1:68745471-68757856 GCA_007258455.2 Sequoia sempervirens | reverse complement strand
AATCCTTAGAAGACATCAAGATACATGTGTTGGAATATGGCTTCTAGTGTTGTCATTGATGGCAACCTAAGTCATTGATCTAGTCTGCACTTCAATATTTGACCATACCAAAAGACAGAGTAAAGAATAGGGTATCCGACTGAAGTTGAATCTGTCAAGTGGTTTGCATTACTAGTTTATCAGTTTTGGTTGTGGATCTCTAGGAAGATTGTTGGGTATATGAAATGTCTTATTCTCAATTTTTGTGTTGTCGCATCAAGTGGTGTACGAGTTAGGAGATACAGTTGTTTGATTTTCTGTTCAACAATGTTTGAAGGCTGACTAAGTGATGTTGGGTGTTGCGGATGTTTAAGGCGGAATTGTTTGAAGTATGTTTGTGTTGGAGATTTTGTTTTAGGTCCTAGCTATGCTATGGCTGGCTTTGGTGGATGTGCATTAAATGTTACTCATAATTTAAGCTGACAGTTGGAAAATATTTTCTACTTTATTGAAGCCGACATGATGCAATTGAATTCTTGGTGGCAAATATATATATATATATGAGATCGGTTAATTCATTTTGGTGTGTATGTGTGAGTGTTTGATATGTGTTGATGTGTTTGCGAATATCAAAAGAGCATTTGAGAGATTTTCACTTGTGCAGAAGAGGATTTTGTGAAGCGAATTAGGGCAGAGTAGAGTGAAGTACAAAATCAGACAAAAGGTCTAGAATATGATCTATGAGCCTAACCATAACTGTAATCAAGCATTTGTAGATGCTACTTCCTCAGTTCAACCTTTTGTTGTAATCCAAATATTTTGTAAGGTAGTGTGCCTTCCTAATTTTGAGCAGTGAGCTCTAGGCAGTGTGCTTGAATGCAAGTGCATTCCCATTTTGTAAAACACTTATATTTTGAGTACTCAAATTGTGGATTGATCTCCACCGTGGTTTTTCTCCTAATAGGGTTTCCACGTAAAAAATCCTTGTGTTATGATGTTGTGGCTTATTGTTCTATGTTCATGCATCTTTCTTTTGATTAAATGTTTTAGGGATGTGAGAACAAATTAATAAAGTTAAAACTGCACAACACTGATTCACCTCCCCTCTCAGTGTTGCTTGATTCCAACAATTGGTATTAGAGCTAAGTTCCTTGGAAGGAGTTTAACAACTTGAGGTGGATCTTGGAATGTAATGGAATCTGGTAGTCTTCAACAACAACTTTTGGTGGCATTTGATGATCTTGATTAGTCTAAAGCAAAAGTCTAGGAATTTAGAGCAAATCTTAAGGATGTTGAGAAATTCAGTAAGAAGTTGAAGGATCAGATTATTAAGTCCAAGGAGAAGAGAAAGGATCTTTGTAATAAGATTAAGCAGAAAGAGAGCAAAAACATGGATGATGTTCACCTGAATCAAACCTTGAAGGAAACAAATGAAGAATGTGAAAAGCTTGCCAAAGACAATGCTACCCTAAAGGATGAGATGGAATCTCTGGCGATGAAGCTGAATAAAGAGATTGAAGAAAGAAAGAAGAATGAGGAAAATCTTGCCCAATCCCTAAAAGAAAGATCTAATGAATGCAACAAAATTAATGGAGAATAAATATTTAGTTAGAGATTGACTTGCAGCAATCCAGAAACGATGAAGAAGGCTTGAAAAACATATTATTATTCTTAGGGATGAACTTACTACTACAAATGAATATAAGGAGAAGTTCAAAATTAGCTCAGTTAAGCTTGATGAGCTGACTCAAGGATAGAAGAATGGAAATGACAAGCGAGGTCTTGGATATGAGATAGGAGAAAGTTTCGAATCTGGACAAAGGAATTTTAGGCAAGGTAATCAAGTGAACCAAGCAAAAAGGTATCCGGTAAGACAACCTAATACTCAAAAGTTTAATGGATATTGTTTTTCTTGTAATAAATTTGGTCACATGGCTACTCAATGTAGAAGTAAAATGAAATCAAGTGATCCACCATTTTCTGGTCAATGTTTCAATTGCAATAAGTTTGGTCATAAGTCAATTGAATGTAGAAATATGTCAAACAAATCTTTTAATAGAAGGAATGTTAAATGTTATACCTATGGTAGATTTGGGAATATTTCTAATTAGTGGAGATCGAGAATAAATCAATGGAATGACTAGTCTGGACAAGGAAATGTTGTATGTTTCAATTGCAACAAATACGGTCACATTGCAAAATTTTGTTGAAACAAAAAATGGATAGAAGAGGTCCGACATACAAAGGGAGAAATACATAGAGAGATGATAAAGGAAAAGGGAAAGTGACTATGGATGAAATAAGAGATTAGATGAAGAAGACATGGGTGAGGAAGTGTCCCTTTGTTGCAAGAAATGAACCAATACCAAAACCTCTTCTGGTAATTCTTCTTGGAATTAGTTTTAGGCCCCTGGCCTAGGGGGAGCTATCTAGAAAATCCTTCAAACTCCCTGCCAGTAATTAACACCGAGATATGGATGAGTGCAGTGGTTACACTGATGAGGGTATGTGCAAGATCATGATGGGCCAAAAAGTGGCAATATGATGGGTATGTGGCTAGCAACTTTTTTTTACCCAAAATTAATGAAACAAAAAGGGTTTTTAAAGGAGATTCTCAGCTTTCCACCAATAAAATTATGCTTTAATTTAAATTTAATAAGTAATTATTATTCATTTTCTATTCAAATTACAGCTAAAGTCTTGATTGATAAATTGATTGAAAAACATCTATAGCTTTCAAACGGTACCACATTTTTTGAATCCAAAACATGCGTCACATTCTATGCTTCACATACTATAGGATTAAAAAAAGAAAAATTGAATTTCATGAATTTTTGACCAAGTTAAGGTGATCAAACATATGAGTTTTTTATATTTTTTAAAAGTTGTGATAAAAAATTCATAATTAATTATTTATTTGGAAAAAAATTACAAAAAAATATGCATCACATCAGGACATGAGTCCTCTACTTATATCTAAAATCTTATAAAAAAATATTATCATTTTATTGTGGTTAGGGTGGTTAGATAAACACCTACTTCATATTTTTTCCTTGAAATTTAAGTACTACTGCATTGAAATTTCAAATTTTTACTAAATAGATTTTTAAAAAAAACCCAGTAGTTTAGAAACTACATTCAATTTGCTACAAATTCTATTCTTACATATTTTTGAAATAATATAGATAACTTATTCAAATTTTTACGTCAAGTTGCCTAACTCTGATTTTTCTGATTTCTTTGCCACTTAAGGGCATGTTTTTTCCATGATGAACATGCACATACCCATGATTTACAAGTGTTATTGAAAGAGTTTGAAAGATTATTATGCTAATTTGAAGATTTGCAGAAGAGTTATCTTTCACAGATTGAGAAAATAGGGTATCCAAATGTGTTAGGGAAAAATCATTTATTACAATAAAAGTTAGGTGTGCAAATTATAAAAAGCAACTTGAAACCTTTATTTGCCACTTTGTGTCGAAGAAAAGAAGGAGAGCACTTTGTATCAGAATTTCAAAAGCATATTCAGCAGCGGAACCCTAATCCATTAGGTACTTTGGTAGTACTAAGAAATTTTAGTTTAATTTGGTGTACGATTGAAGAACTTCTTTGCTATTTTCAAGACACATGTACGAAAGGGAAAATGGAACAAATCACAGGAATGGTAAACCTAGATGAATATAGCAGTGAGAAGATTAGAGTTGAAAGAAGCATGTTGTCACACGATGAATTGAAATGGATGAATGAAGCAAAGCACAAAAGCTTGGATATTTGGAGTGAATTCCCCTATTTCGAAAATGCATAAATCATTGAGTTTATTTTGAATAGATTGAATGATGATATTATGAATCTGGATAAACCCTACCATATCTCAAACGAAGTGATTGCAGCTATAATTGGGTTATGCAAAGTTGGGGATGTGTCGAGGAAGAAGTCAATTCAAAATAAAGAAGTTGAAACCCTAACTGGAGTAATTGGAGATCAAAGGGAATTGATAATCTCCACAATCAAAGACTCAGTGACAAGGTACATTGCGCATGGAATATCCTGCAAAATCTTTTTCAGAAATAGAGAAGGTGTAAGTTCGGTAGGTGTTGTTTACATTTCACACAAGATGATAATGAAAGATAAAGATTTTGATCTTTGCAGATTATTGAAAGATCAATTGATGGAGAACGTGCAATTGACAAAGGATATAGATTACCCTTTCAGGGGTACTTTGGTTATGCCTTGTGATGTATTTTTTGAATTACTTACCCCTGAATAACAATGTAATATGGAAAGAGAGTGAACCAGTTTGCAAACAGATTTACATTTACTCTAAGAATTTGGAAAACTATGATCAAGTGTATGAAAGTTTCTTTAAGGGTTTGCTAAGGAAGTTTGGATCAATTGGTATTCGCATTCCAATAAGGGCACCTAAATTTGGTTCCTCCTTCGGTGAGATGGAGAGAAAGAAGAAAAGAGCAAAAGAAATTGTTGTCTGTACTCCTCTAGCATGCAAGACTCCAAAAGTTGAAGGGAAAGGAAAAGAACAAGTGATTGTGCACATACCAAATGAGGAATGTGATAAGGAAACTGGGGAAACCCTTGGAAAGGAATTGGAAACAACTAAACCAAAACAAGAAAAGGCAATGATAGAAGGAAGTGTAGAAGAAGGTTATCTAACCAAAGAAGATCTATTGCAGCTTATTCATGAGGAAGATGGAATGTAGAAGATTGTGAACATGTGGTCTATCAAACCTTCATATGAGGAGGAAATGATCTTAAGCATACTAAGTTCTCATCTTGTGCACAACCAAATCAAATTGGAGAGTTTGCAAAACAAGTTTCTAGAAGAGATGACTGAATGCATCAATAAATCATGGACTCTGAGTCTCAAAATAAGGAAGAAGAAAAAGTGATCCTACACCTGAAGAAGCAACACAAATTATCACTTACTAAGCTAAGAAAGCACATGAATCAACTAAGGCAATGCATAAGCACAAAAAACAACATTTATAACTATTGCCTTCGATGGCCTCATGCAATTAGCAAGTACAAAGAAAAGCTAGAACAAATTGAAATAGAGTTGAGCAGTATTGGACAAGACTTTAACATGCTTCAGGATCATGATGGTGCAATTAAGAAAAGGATCTAGGAATTACAGATAGAGCATACAAATGTTTAGAACACTAGAAACATGATTGTTGACACCTTCTAGAAAGTAAAGGACATAACAAAATGCAGGTTGGAACAATTGATTGAGATACTGAGGAAGGGAGAAGTATTGGAAGAAGCCTTCACCATTCTGAAATCCCTTATCAAAATTATCAATCGGACATCTAAAAACAATAACATGATCATAATCATCAGGATTGCAGTGGAAGCATCGAAGAAGTTTCTTCCGGAGATGAAGGAAAAGTACAAAATAATCGTAAATTAGTGGTTGTATTTCTTCAAATTTTTGAATCAGTTTTTGCATAAGTTTTTGGTCACACTTCATAGGGGGAGAAAGAACATATTTTTATCTTTTTGTCATTGATGTCAAAGGGGGAGAGAGAGCAGTGAAAAATGTCTTATCAAACTTAGGGGGAGTTTTGTTAAGTTTTTGTCAGCTATGGCTTTTTGAAGTTTTGAAGGTTTCGACACTTAGTCATTTTTCACTAAGTGTTGCCATCAATTCCAAAGGGATATATTGTTGGCATATGGCTTGTAGTGTTGTCATTGATGGCAACCTAAGTCATTGATCTAGTCCGCACTTCAATAGCTGACCATATCAGAAAACAGAGTAAAGAACAGGGTATCTAGCTGAAGTTGAATATGTCAAGTGGTTTACATTACCAGTTTATTAGTTTTGGTTGTGGATCTCTAGGAAGATCGTTGGGTATATGAAATGTCTTATTCTCAAGTTTTGTGTTGTTGCATCAAGTGGTGTATGAGTTAGGAGATCCGGTTATTCAATTTTCTGTTCAACAATGTTTGAAGGCCGACTAAGTGAATGTTGGGTGTTGCGGATGTTTAAGTCAGAATTGTTTGAAGTATTTTTGTGTTGGTCCTAACTATGCTATGGCTAGCTTTGGTGGATGCACATTAAATGTTACTCATGATTTAAGCTGATAGTTGGAAAATATTTTCTACTTTATTGAAGCTGACATGATGCAATTGAATTCTTGGTGGCAGATATATATATGAGATCGGTTAATTCATTTCGGTGTGTACGTGTGAGTGTTCAATATGTGTTGATGTGTGTGTAAATATTAGAAGATCAGTTGAACGATTTTCACTTGTCCAGAAGAGGATTTTGTGAAGCAAATTAGGGTAGAGTAGAGAGAAGTACAAAATCAGACAAAAGGTCCAAAATCTTATCTATGAGCCTAACCAGAACTATAATCAGGCATTTGTAGATGCTACTTTATCAGTTCAACCTTTTGTTATAATCCAAATATTTTGTAAGGTAGTGTGCCTTCCTGATTTTTAGCAATGAGCTCTAGGTAGTGTTCCTAAATGCAAGTGCATTCCCATTTTGTAAAAAACTTATATTTTGAGTACTCAAATTGTGGACTGACCTCCATCATGGTTTTTCCACTAACAAGGTTTCCACGTAAAAAATCCTTATGTTATGGTTTTGTGGATTATTGTTTGATGTTCATGCATCTTTCTTTTGATTGAATGTTTTAGGGACTTGAGAGAACAAATTAATAAAGTTAAAATTGCACAACACTGAATCACCCCCCTCTTAGTGTTACTTGATTCCAACAACATGTTCATTAGATTGTTCATGTGAAATCTACACAATAATTATGATCAACAAATAAAACATCAGCCAACTATGATACATGAATAAACACTATATATGCACACTATATATGAACAAACACTAAATTAATAGATTATTTACTATTTATTACTAAATTTTTGTCTCATCATTATACTATTATATTCATAAATTCAACACTAAAAATATCCATCCAACCAAATTCTTTATAAAATATCCATCCAAGATCAATTTTTTTATAAAAATAAGATCATTGTCTTGATAAAGTTTTGCGGCTCTTAGTTGCATCTCTTCATTTCTTTGTGTTTTCCTCTTTAGATTGGGACTGTCTCCTTTCCTATAGCCATCATTGATGCTCATCTAAGTCCACTTCCATGGACCTAACTGCATCAACAACAATTTGCATTTTTGATGCAAAACACCTCAATAATGGGTGAACACATTCTTCATTTTGAATAGTGTTAACTTGATCCTGAATGGTTCTAACATTCACATTGACTTTTTCTTGAAAGAGAGCACCATCAGATGTAGGTGGTGGAGGTGGGGGGTTATGAGGTGGAGTAGGTGGAGCTGGAGGGTGTGGATCCATGATTTAGATATAAGTGAACCTGCATTAAATTTGTAATTTGAAAATGTAAGATACATGTTTAAAAATCCCCTAAAACCATTCAATATAAATGACTTAATTGAATACAAATGAAAAAATGTGTAAAACTCATTTATGTATAAGGAATGTAAATGGAAAACAAATAATTGTTAAAGTGATGTGAAATCACATTTAAAAATACATTAAATTTTTACCTCGCTATAGTGTGGAAGTGTTAAGCTCCAAATTGATTCAACAAAGGTGGAAGTGTTAAGCTCCAAATTTATTCAACAAAGGTGGATGTGTTAAGCTCCAAATTTCCAATACTAAGTGAATCTTTATATGTAGTTAGTAATGGTTAAACAAAACTTATCCTTGCAGCCATATGGAAATGGGAAAATTTAATGGGCAATAATCAATGGGTTGTACGGGAGGCTATCATTCAATATGATACAATATGATAGCCTCATGCATAGCCCATCGATTATTACCCATTCACTTCTCCCATTTCCCTATGGTTGCAGGGACAAGTTTTGTCTGGTCAGTTCTAACAATGGATCTAGATTCACCAAGTATTGGAAATTTAGAGCACTTCCAAAAGGATCCTTTCTATTTTGAGAGTTGAGGAGAGTCTAAACAATTAAAAAATTAAAAAAACAAATTGTTTAGCAAATAAATACTGACTTAAGAATAAGAGACAAAGCAAGAATTTAAGAAACATGAGAATAAGTGATAAAGAAGAAGGAAAAATAGACAAGAATGTAAAACAGTTTACAAAAATGCAGAAAGGGGGTAATGAAGGTTCAATTTTTTTGTTTGATGTTTATTTTTCTTTTCCACTAACTAGGGTTTCAATTTTTTTTGCAAGTTTAGATAGAAATGAAAAAGTTCCATAAAACTACAAAGAATGCAAAAAAAAACATAAATTAATCACTAATTAGCAAAAAAAAAAAAGAAAAAAATGCAAAAAACACATACTTGGAAGTCGCTGGAGGTCATTGCTCGACTGCTACGTTGTGAAAATGAGGCTGATTTTGGGTTATAAAGTCCTCAACAAAATAGATATCCGTTATAAATGGATATTTGTTTCGTAAAACTATATTATATTCCCACATGGCTTCAAATACAATGCAATTAATAACATATATTCGTTCATAATGGATATCCGTTTATTATATAATAAATTTATTGTATATAAATATACAATAGTATATTTCACATATACTTTATATTACATATTAAATATATTATATTTTATATAATACATATTATATTATATAATATATAATTTATATTATATATTAGATATTAGATATTATATATTAGATATTATATATTATATATTAAATATATTTATAATATATATTATATATTATATACTATATAATAAATATTATATATTATATACTATATAATATATATTATATATTATATACTATATAATATATATTATATATATTATATAATATATATTAATATATTATATATTATATAGAATATATAATATATTTAATACATAGTCTCCCTTTAAAAACAAGGCAGGGTTTCTCTTCAACAAAACATATATCTCTTTATAATGGATATCCATTTATTATATAATAAATTTGTTGTCTATAAATATACAATAGTATATTTCACATATACTATATATTATATATTAAATATATTATATATAATATATATTAAATATATTAAATATTATATAATATATATTAAATATATTAAATATTATATAATATATATTAAATATATTAAATATTATATAATATATTTAATACACAGTCTCCCTTTGAAAATGAGGCAGGGTTTCTCCTCAATGAAACGAATATCCATTTTATAACATCATTTTGATTTTTCATGAGGCTTTAAATTCAATGCAGTTAATAACGAATATCTGTTTGCTCAATAATAAATTTATTATATATAAATATACTATAATATATTTCATATATACTATATATTATATATTAAATATATTATAGTATATAGTATATATAATATATACTATAATATATATTATTTATATTATAGATATATTGTATAGATATTAAATATAATATATAATATATTTAATACATAGTCTCCCTTTGAAGTCTCCATCTCCCTCTCAGATCTTTAATATATATTTAATCATTATATAATAAAGAGAGGGAGAGAGAGAAAGACTTGAAAGAGAGAGACCTGAGAGGGAGAGAGGGAGAGTGAGGGAGAGTGAGGGAGAGTGGGAGAGGGAGAGGGAGAGAGGGAGAGTGGGAGAGAGAGAGAGAGGGAGTGGGAGAGAGGGAGTGGGAGAGAAATTGGGTTTAGGGTTTTAGGGTTTAGGGAGGTGGGAGAGAGGAAGAGAGAGAGAGGGGAGAGGGGAGGGCGGGAGAGGGAGAGGGGTGGGTTTAGGGAGAGGAGAGTGGGAGAGAGGGAGAGAGAGTGAGGGAGAGGGAGAGTGGGAGAGAGAGAGAGAGGGGGGAAGAGGGAGAGGGAGAGAGAGTTGGTTTAGGGTTTAGGGAGAGAGGGAGAGTGGGAGAGAGAGAGAGTGGGAGAGAGGAAGAGAGGGAGAGTGGTAGAGAGAGAGTGGGAGAGAGAGAGTTTAGGGTTTAGGGAGAGAGGGAGAGTGGGAGAGAGAGAGGAGGAGAAGAGCTTGAGAGGGAGAGGTGAGGGAGAGGGAGAGGTGAGGTGGGAGAGTGAAGGTGGGAGAGAGGGAGAGGGAGAGTGGGAGGGAGAGAGAAAGGAGGAGGTGGGAGAGAGTGGGAGAGAGGGTTTAGGGAGGTGGGAGATGGGGAGAGGGGTAGGAGGTGAGGGAGGGAGGTGGTAGAGTGAAGAGGAGGTGGGAGGTCAAGGGAGAGAGTGGGAGAGAGAGGGAGGTGGGAGAGGGAAAGGGTGAGAGGAGAGAGGGAGATAGTGAGGGAGAGGGAGAGGAGGTAGGAGGTGGAAGAGTGGGAGAGAGAGAGAGAGAGAGGGTTTAGGGTTTGGGAGTGGGAGAGAGGAGGGAGAGGGAGAGTGGAGAGATGGTTTTGGGGTTTGCAGGGAGGCGAGGGAGAGAGAAAGGGAGAGTGGGAGGGGGAGAGGGAGGAGGGAGAGGGTGGGAGAGGAGTGGGGAGAGGAGAGGGAGAGTGGGAGGGTGAGGGAGAGAGTTGGAAGGGGAAATTGGGAGGGGGAAAAGGAGGGAGTTGGAAGGGGAGATTGGGACGAAGAGGGGTAGTGGGAGGGAGAGGAGAGGGGGGAGAGGGAGAGGAAGAATTGAGAGGAGGAGTGGGAGAGTGGGAGAGTGGGAGGTGGAAAGAGTGGGAGGAGGTGGGAGAGAGAGAGAGGTTTGGGTTTGGGAGTGAGGGAGAGAAAGGGAGAGTGGGAGAGAGGGAGAGGGAGAGGAGGAGAGGGAGTGGGAGAGAGGTGGGTTTGGGGTTTAGGGAGAGAGAGAGATTGGGAGATGGGTGAGGAGGTTGGAGAGAGAGGTTTGAGGTTTAGGAGGGAGAGGAGAGAGAGAGAGAATCTAAGAGGGAGAGAGGAGGTGGGTCGTATAGCTATATATTAATATTGTATTAATATATGCTATATATATTAATTTTGTATTAATATAATATTAATATATATTATATATATTGGTATTGTATTAATATATATAATTTATATTATATATTAATATAATATTTATATATAATAAATATATATCATATATCATAAAAAATAATAATTTTTAAAATTCAAATAACGAATATTTGTTATACACTTGGACGAGCAACAATATATATTAATATAAACGGATATCCACAAATATCCATTTTTGTTTTTAATAGGTTATACACTTGGACAAGCAATGATATATATTAATATTAATATAGTATTAATATATAATATATATTATATATTAAAATATATTATATAGTAAAATATAATATAAAATATATATTATATATTAATATATAATACTTTAACATATATTAATATATAATTAAAGTATATATTATGACATTGTAATTTATAAGACTAGAGGTAACATGTATCTGTTTCCTTGTTGAGGATTGTGTAGACTTGTGGGCATGTCAAGTGGAAGAGATAATGTATATCCGTTTTGTAAGTTATATAAATGGAGAGAGAGTGGGAGAGAGAGGGAGAGTGGGAGGGAGGGAGAGAGGGAGAGAGAGTGAGGGAGAGGGAGAGAGGGAGAGTGGGAGAGAGGGAGAGGAAAGACTTGAGAGGAGAGGAGAGGGAGAGAGAGGAGAGGAGAGTGGGAGAGAGATGCTTATGGGTTTAGGAGAGGAGGAGAAAGGAGAGAGGAAGAGGGAGAGGGGAGGGAGAGAGGGTTTAGTTTAGAGTCTCTAGGAGAGAGGGAGAGAGAGGGAGAGGATAGGTAGAGAGGAGAGGGAGGAGAGAGAGGGAGAGAGAGAGGAGAGGGAGAGGGGAGGAGGAGAGGAGAGGAGGGAGAGGAGAGAGGGGAGAGAGTGAGAGAGAGGGTTTAGGGTTTTAGGGAGAGGGGAGAGTGGGGGGAGGGAGAGAGAGAGAGGAAAGAGAGAAGAGGGAGAGTGGGAGAGAGAGAGAAAGTCCTAAGAGGAGGAGGAGGATAATATATAATATATTTTAATATATAATAGTAATATATACAGCATTATATATTATATATTAATATATAATATATAATATATATTAATATATAACATAGTATTATATATTAATATATAATACATATAATAATTTATAGTATATTAATATATTATGACATTGTAATTTATAATAGAGGTAACATATCCGCTTTGGCTGAGATTGTGTAGATCATGCATGTCAAGTGGAAGATATACGTATATCCAGTCAAATGGACACTATTTGCAAGTATGAAACAAAAAGGGACTGCTTTGGAGTATTTCAATGGTCCCTCAGCATCTTTGTGGCCAAAATTTCATGTCATTCCATCAAGATTCAACTTTCAAGACCTATAACACTTTTTAGAATTCCAACACTATTTGTGTATTTTTGTTTTGTGCACAGCCAAACACCCCATGGCAGAAAAGGCAGTGTGTGTAAAGAACCAAAACAGATCAAACTATTGAAGGCAAAATTTAGCAAAAGATAGAGAAATT
>VDFB02047397.1:68603847-68745451 GCA_007258455.2 Sequoia sempervirens | reverse complement strand
GAGAGTGGGAGAGAGGAAGAGAGGGAGAGTGGGAGAGAGAGAGAGAGAAAGTCCTAAGAGGGAGGAGAGTGGGATAATATATATTATATTTTAATATATAATATATAATATATAATATATAATATATATTATATATTAATATATAATATATAATATATATTAATATATAATATATAATATATATTAATATATAATATATATAATAATTTAACATAGTATATTAATATATATTATGACATTGTAATTTATAATACTAGAGGTAACATATATCTGTTTCTTTGCTGAGGATTGTGTAGACTTGCGGGCATGTCAAGTGGAAGATATAACAGATATCCATTTCAAAATGGATACTTATTTTGTAAGTTATATGAAAAACAAAAAAGGGACCGTTTTGAGTATTTCAATGGTCCCTACATTCTTTTTGTCACAAAATTCTCATGTTTTCTGTCTGCATCAGACAAGATTCAACTTTTCAAAGATTCTATAACACTTTTTTTAGAATTCCAATTATTTGTGTATTTTTTGTTTTGTGCAATGGGAAGCAACACTCGGCGTAAGGGAAAAGGTAAAAGGAAACTTAAAACAGATCAAATTGAAGCATACCGAGCAAAAGATAGAGAAAGTCATAGGAAAAGAAGACAAGGTATGTAAAATATTCAAATTGAAGCTTCTTCCGAACCATTAAATGTTAATTCAAGTGAAGATGAAATAGAAATTGAAAATATTGAACATCATATTGAAATTGAAAATGAAAATGTGAACAACATTGAGAATAAAAATGTTGTTGAAAATGTTATCGAAAATGAAAAATGTGGTTGAAAATGAAATTGTTGTTCAAAATGAAATTGTTATTGAAAATGTTGAAAATATTGAAAATAGTGAGAATGAAAATGTAAATAACATTGTACTTGAAAATGAAAATGTTGATAACATTGAAAATGTTGAAAATGAACCAAGTATGTACAACACCTAATTAAAAAAGAACCCCTAAATGGTTGGATGAAATAAATGAGAACATAATTGATAATCTTGGAGGAAAAAGGTCATAACGAATGATTCGTTTGTGGGCTACAAAAATATTCAATGAATTCTTTTCCAATAAGACATTAACCAAAAAATGCCAACTTTTTGTGCAATTACTTAATATTTACAAAATGAGACCATTATTAAAAAAAATTAAGATTCGTCTCACAAAAAAATTGGAAAAGAAATAGTCTTATTGTAAAAAATATTTTTAATGCTCTAACCTCTATTGGAAAGACTAGCAAGGAAAAAGATAAAAGGGCTGCTCAAAGAGTGATCACAACCTCACTAGTAAGCCATCATTTGAGAAATGCTTATTTAATGAGACAAACTTGTATTGATTTTAACTTAAATCGTAAAACATTGAATAGAGCACTCTCAAGAAGAGGAAGACTTGATAGTGTTCTTCAAAATGATATGTGGGATTTTAGTGGAGGCTTCCACGATTTGATAAAAAACTAACCAATAATTTAAAGATGTAAATTGAACAATATTCGAATTCTCACTCTAGAGTATCATTGAATGTACAAAGGATTTTCTAAAGTTATGAATTGGTAATCGAGATCATACACCGCATCCTAAACATTTTTTGGAATGTAGCCAAATAATTTTGTACAATTTTTTTTGTCAAGAATATACACATTTGCAAATATCACAAAGGGATTTTGAGTCTTGCAAGCCATTTTATTGTGTTCCTATTAAGGTTCTTAATACATGTTGTAAATACCATGTTTAGTTTTCAATGTATCATGAATTGTTATGCCATATTTGCTCTACTATGCACATTGATGAAATGTTGTAGGAGTGTTATGTAGTGCAACTTCCCAAGTCATCTAGGCAGTTGTTAGATTCATTTTTATGCATTAGAGGTGATGGTTTCTTATTTTATAGAAATGATTGTTTAAATGAAATGTGTTTGCAGTGTGGTGGTTTATCAAAGTTTGTAACATGCTTTCATGAGGGAAGTGATCATGATTTTGGTAACAAAATTGTTGAAAAAAACAAGTATGAGACAATCAAATACACATTGAAGAGTGCAGGTGAGGGTTCTAGATGCGAGTTGGATGCAAGACAGGTAAGTATTGCTTATTTTATTTTAAATTTTAAGAATTTTTTTTTCTATAAGTATGCAAGTCATAGCCACAGGTCAAAATGGTTGGATTGATAATTCAGGATGTGTAAGGACTCTTTCCCCATTGGAACTATTGTATTTGTAGTTGATTTTGCTGAAAATTACACATTGCAACCACAAAATGAAATTCAATCACAATATTATAATTCTATTCAAATTGCTATTTTTGTCCACATAACCTATAGGAATGCCCCTGATAGTATAGAAGACATGATAGGAAGATAATCAGGGAGTACCATTTTTACATGAGTGATGATAGATCTCATTCATCTGAGTTTGTACAACATTGTTTTGAATTTTTTTTTGAGTTCTTCCAAGAAAAATGAATTGCAATGGGTGAACATCTGATTTGGTCAGATAACTGCATAGGGAAATTCAAGAATGCTCGCATGTTTTATTGGTTGAATAAGATGCACATAGAGAGGGGTGTACCACATATTTGGGGTTTTTTTGAAGCTGGGCATGGAAAAAGGTGAGCATGATGGCACTGGTGCATGTGTGAAGAGAGCTTTGGTTAAGGAACAAATGAAGATCAGAGGTGGTGCAACATTCAATGATGCACATTCTATTATGGATTGGTGTACTTAAGAACTATCACAAGGAGGGGCACTTGATTCAAAAGTGTGTAGGTTCTTTTGTTTGGTTGAAGAGGGCAAAGTGGGAGAAATAATGAAATTTCAAACAATTAGAGATTATTTAAATATGCATTTATTTCAAACCTTAGATGCGAGTGCATAGATCATATGGACATGAGAGATGGCTTATTTTTGTCAGAATTGTATTCAATTTGTTTGTGATCAGTGCGAGTCAAGTGAGTGGGTAGATACATGGATTCCATAGTACGTAACCCCTTTATCTATAGCACAATCCTCATTAGAAGATGTAATGGAAAGTTTAGTTGACTATGATCATCTTTTAGATCTTGTACAACTAGGACATGTCTATGTATTTGTAGCACCGTAGGGGAATGAAAAGGGATTAGAATATTGGTTGGAACGATGTGTATAGGAAAATAAAAAGCTAACACAACCAATGAAAGATGATGATGGGTTCATGTATCCTATAGGTTCAGTTGTTGTTTCTCAAACTTGGTTGCATTGCCATTTCATCATCATTTCTAGGTTGTTTACAATAATATAGATTTGTTATTCTAAACATATTTTCTAGTTTGCATTACCATTTCATCATCATTTAGGTTGTTTAGATGAAATATATATTTATTATTCTAAGTATATTTAAATTTTGATAAAAAACTTATGATCACACAGGTTCAGTTGTTGTTTTCGAAACTTGGTTGTGAACATATATGATTAGAAAGAGCGATGTATCTACATTTGAAGACTATGAGAAACACAAAAACTTTCTCATGTATTCACACCTTGTTATAGAAAAAAATGTTAAGTTATTGAGACATCATGCTAGACCAAAAACAAAAAAAACTATGGACAATTAGTAGTGTTGATCATGAAGCATTACTGGAAACTCTGAAGCTAAGAGATGACCCTTCAGGCACACTTGAGTAGCGGATAATATTTTGTATGGGACATGTATGATATTGTTCATCACATTTTGATATTATTTATCTGCTAAGGTTCATTATTTAGGTTGTTTAGAATAATATAAATTTTCTATTCTAAGCATTTTTTCTAGTTTGCATTACCAATTCATCACCATTCAGGTTGTTTAGAATAATATACATATTTTATTCTAAGCATATTTTCTATTGTGACCGTATATATTTCTCATTCGAAGTATATTGCGATGTTCTTGGCACGATTGATCATGGAGCTGCTACAACAATAGCCAACTCTGATCCTTTTGTAGAGGTATGCGACAGATTAGAATAATATAGACTTTTTATTCTCAACATCTTTTCTAATTTGCATTACCATTTCATCATCACTTAGGTTGTTTAGAATAAAATAGATTTTTTATTCTAAGCATCTTTTTTATTGTATGTAGTGTAACTGCTACCTTGATGGTTTGTACAGGTGCTTATCACTCTTGAACGTCAACATGCTATTGTTGTGGAAGATTGTGCTGACCACGAAGGCAACACATGCTCTATTTTCTTCCCCTATTGGGAAATGACTATGTATTAGGGCTATTTGTTGTATGCCTATGTGGAATTTTATAAATCCTATATTTGATAGAAATTATTGAATGATAATATCATGCATATTGTGTATACTTTATGTGTATTCAAGTGTATACTTTACAACTTATGTGTATACTTTGTCACTTATGAGTATTCCAATGTATACTTTATGACCTACATGTTTTAATGCGTATACTTTGTATTCATGTGCATAGTTCATGACTTAAGTGTATTTGAGTAAATGAATCACTTTTTCACTTACAAGGAACAAAATGAACCCTAAAGCCTTTTGCACCTTTACATCGCATCCATCTGACCCTTTTTCCATCAACTATAAACTCGACATCACAGAAAAACACCTTAGAGATATCAAAAACTGATCAAGGTTATTGTAGAGGGGCCCTACATGATCCTGTAGAATCAAATAATTTTTTTTTAGGTGACACGGTTTCTGAGTAACAACCTATCAAAGATTACTGCATTTTAACACTTTGGACTCTTAAGGGAAATCGCCAGTTCAATGTATCTCAGAGTGGTTCAACATGTTTGGGTGAAAAAGAGGACCATTCCTAGTGTAAACCTACCCATTTAGATGTGTTGGAATAGTTTTTTTGTTCATACGAGTTGTAGAACGAAATTTGTACCCCTTTGCAACTTTACATTGCTTGCATTTGACAACTTTTTTCCTCAATCGAAAACTTGTCACTAT
The DNA here is from genome assembly GCA_007258455.2 of Sequoia sempervirens. Taxonomy (NCBI): domain Eukaryota; kingdom Viridiplantae; phylum Streptophyta; class Pinopsida; order Cupressales; family Cupressaceae; genus Sequoia; species Sequoia sempervirens. The sequence goes on along the minus strand of VDFB02047397.1, from coordinate 68,740,489 downwards.
GAGAAAAAACCTTCGAGATAAAAAAATTAAAGAGAGTTTGTTGTAAAGGGTCCCAACATGATCCAATAGCCTCAAAAGAAGAGTCTATAAGCATCACGGTTTTCAAGTAATAGCATGTCAAAGATTGCTGCCTTTTAGCACTTTGGACTTTTAAGGGAAATTGCTAGTCCAATGTAGCTCAGAGTGATTCGGTGTGTTTGGGTGCAAAATAGGAATATTATTATTGTAAAAATACCCATCTAAATGTGTTGGAATAATCCGTTTGGTCGTACGAGTTGCAAATGAAAGTTGCACCATTTTACAACATTATACTACTTGCATTTGACAATTTTTTCTTCAATTAAAAACTCATCACCATGAGAAAATTCCTCCAAGATAGAAACAATCGAGAGAGATTATTGTAGAGGGTCTCAACATGATCCCATAGCCTCAGACGAAGAGTTTGTAAGCATCATAGTTTTTGAGAAATAACTTGTCAAAGATTGTTGCATTTTTGCAGTTTGAACTCTTAAGGGAAATCGTTGGTCCAATGCAGCTTAGAGTGATTTGACATGTTTGGGTCTAAAAGAGGACCATGCCTAGTGTAAACGTACCCATCCAAACATGTTGAAACAACCTATTTGGTTGTACAAGTTACAAAACAAAAGTTGCACTACTTTGCAACTTTACATTGCTTGCATTTGACAACTTTTTCCTTAGCTAAAATCTCGTCACCACGGGAAAAAAATTCCAAGATAGAAAAAAATGAGAGAGGTTATTGTAGAGGGACCCAACATGATCCCATAGCCTCAAAAAAAGAGTTTGTAAGCATAACGGTTTCTGGGTAATAGCTCGTCAAAGATTGTCTTTTAGCACTTTAGACTCTTAAGGGAAATCGTTAGTCCAATGTAGCTCGAAGTGATTCAGCATGGTTTGGTGCAAAAGAGGACCATGCATAGCATAAAAGTACCCATCCATACATGTTGGAATAGTCCATTTGGTCGTATGAGTCACAGAACGAAAGTTGCACCACTTTGCAACTTTATACTGCTTGCATTTGACAACTTTTTCCTCAACTGAAAACTTGTCACCATGAGAAAACGCCTCCGAGATAGCAAAAACCAAGAGAGGTTATTATAGAGGGTCCCAACACAATCTTATAGCCTCAAACAGAGAGTTTGTGAGTGTCACAATTTTTGAGAAATATTCCGTAAAAAATTACTCTTTTTCACACTTTGGACTCTTATGGGAAATCGTTGGTCCAATGTAGCTTAGAGTGATTCAACATTTTTGGGTGAAAAAGAAGACCATGCCTAGTGTAAATGTACCCATATGGATGTGTTGGAACAATTCGGTTGGTTGTACGAGTTGTAGAATAAAAGTTGTACCACTTTGCAACTTTACATTGCTTGCATTTGACAACTTTTTCCTCAACTGAAAACTCGTCACCATGGAAAAATGTCTCCAAGATAGAAAAAACCAAGAGAGGTTATTTTAGAGCGTCTCAACATGATCAAATAGTCTTAGATGGAGAGTCTGTAATCATCACGATTTCTAGGTAATAGCTCGTCAAAGATTGCTGCCTTTTAACACTTTGGACTCTTAAAGGAAATCGCCGGTCCAATGTAGCTTGAAGTGATTCATTGTGTTTGAGTGAAAAAGAGGACTATACCTAGTGTAAATGTACCCATTCAGACATGTTGGAACAGTCCATTTGGTTGTACGTGTTGTAGAACGAAAGTTGCACCACTTTGCAGCTTTATACTACTTGCATTTGATAACTTTTTCCTCAATTGAAAACTTGTCACCACAGGAAAACACCTCCGAGATAGAAAAAAATGAGAGAGGTTATTGAAGAAGGTCCCAATATGATCCTGTAGCCTAGATGGAGAGTCTATAAGTGTCACGGTTTTCGGGTAATAGCCTGTCAAAGATTGTTGTCTTTTTGCACTTTGGACTCTTAAGGGAAATCACCGGTCCAATGTAACTCAGAGTGATTTGATGTGTTTGGGTGCAAAAGAGGACCATTACTAACATAAATTTACCCATATAGTACACCTAGTTTTCTTATTGATGCATTATGGTTAGCACCATTTATTGTTGTGCATTATGATAATACAAATTGCATGTCGAAGGTCAAATAACATGCATGTCATGGAGTTGTATTTGGTTTGTTTAATGGTAGTATCGAACTCATTTGGTCTATTTAATGGTTGCATCATGGTTGAGTGATGTCTTGATTGTTGATCATGATTATTGTATAGATTTTATATGAAAAATCTAATGAACATGTATCTTGTTCAGTTGTAAGGACTTTGTTTGAAGGTTATATCAAACCCCTATGGTTGAAAGATATTGATTCTTACTCAGGATGATTTTATACCTTTTACATGTTATTAAGTTTGAATCAACATTGAGTGACATTGATTTTTTATCAAGATGATTATATTACTTCCAAATGAACACTGTAACATGATATGCATTTCATTAAGTTGTATCCATTTTTCATTAATTTTAACTTCTTTTGAAATAAAAATCAGCCACCCACTTCATTACACGAGTTCAAAAAACAAAATAATGTCAAATGTAATTCATTCAATAGAGCTTGAAATCATGGGTATTCTCAAATTGAGTGTTTGATAAAAATGTATTGGTAGACATGTATGAAAAATGTGGTAAAATAGAAAAGGAAATGAATTGTTTGAAAAAAATCCTCAAAGAAATATGGTGTCATGGAATGTAATGTATGTGAACCTTAATATGAATGAACTCTAACATAGATGGATTACCAAATGTAATTCATAAGTTCTATTAAAATGTAATTTTGTTAAAAGGCATGTTATTGTCCACAATGCATGATACTTCTATGCATCTATACCAAGTTCTCAACAAATATAGATTGGCTATTTCTATGGAGGAGATTGATGATTTCAAAAGAAAATTTCATGCAATTTCTTTTTTGAGAAGTCATGTCTGTATTCATGATCTACAACTCCCAACCACTTCACAAGTTGCTAAAAGAAAGTTTTTCTACCATTATGTTCTTGACATTAACAAAATAGTTCCATCTTATGACCGTCAACATAAAGGAAAGCATGTGGATACTGAAGAAAGTTTGGTTAATGGATTTCAAAGAGCTGGAAGCAAATCTGCATCTTTTTAGCACAATGTATGTTTTAAATGTGTAATGGGTTGAATTTTGGCTTAAGGGATACTGATATACATATAATTTGTATATTTGGTTTGGGTTTTTTGGTCATCAATGGGGATCTAGTTCAGTTGTATCGGGAAGGATAAAGAATTATAAATTTATAAATGACCATTTTGGTCTTTATGGTGATTTGTAAAAACTGGTACTCAAACTATGACTAGGGGTTTTCTTGCTGGCTCTTTCCTGCTAGTATGTCCGCCTGAACCAAAAATATGTATTAAAATATTATAAATAAAATTATAAGTGGGCTACCACTTTTGGCTAAAAAAAAAAAAACATTATCAATCATAACTTTAAACCATTCTATGATAATTATACATTCCATTTTGAAAATTAAAAGTAGAAAGACATGCACACGAGGAATAAATTAGATTGGATATCAATTCTTATATATCAAATTGTGGAATAATTGTGTTTGTGCATATACAAATTTGGCATATGCCTACTCAGAACAAGTTTTATAAAACGTGGCATATATGTCATCTCAAGATCTATCAAACCCTAAGTACATATCAATCTATATCATATCCTAATCCTGTGTTGGACCATCAAAATTGAGCCTCCTCGAAGAAATTAGTTTCTCTAAAGTTTCCTGCACAATAACATTTCAAACCAAAAATTAGATTAATTATGTGAATGGTTGACAAGATAGACTAGTAAATAGAAACTTATATACCATCATTTATAAATTACGAATTTAACATAAAAATTAGTATACATGTACTATATTATATCAATAATGCAATTCTTTTTTACCTCATGTCTTGCTCTCTTTTTTGCAAGATGGTTTGCATATGATTGTCCCTTAGGATGATCGAGAGTCCTATAAAGTAATGGTATCACACTCATCACAATGCTAAGTCAAGCAGATGACTATAGCAGATAAAATAAAAATGATACAAATTAACATATAATTGTTGACAAATAATCATATCTACTAAACACATATCTACTCCTATCTAAACGTAAACATCTGCAATATAAAATAAACACATACCTATTGTGATGCTATGACACTAGATGGGCTCATAGTGGATGAATCAGCTAAGATGGTTTCCTATATAAAAAATGACAAGAATGTAAATGCACATGCACATATAATTATAATGTCGAGAATAAAAAAAATATATACTTGCTATGAAACTTCATCCAATGGGCCAGACCCACTCAACAAGGCTATATAAGAACCATGTTGCTGCATAAAAGACAAGATTACATTAGACTATTAATATATGTAGTACATTTATTTAAACATAATAGACTTCAAAAATTGACATCTAAAATAACAATTTAAATAATACCATATACTGATTCTCTAGGGAAAATGAAATGGCAATATGCGTAACCTCCTACACTTGTGACATCTACTTTTCTGTCAACAACTGTTAAAGATTCTAGCACATTAACATATATTAGTACAAATATCTCTCATAAAATATGAAAGAATTTACATAAAACACACTATGAAATTACTTTAAGTCTTACCGGTTCTTCGATATCGTCCCTGGAAGTCGATATCTCTCCTACAAATGGTCTACTCTATGCTCTATCAACTGTAATGTCCCCATTTTGTCCATACGCTCTTCTTTGACTGATAGCCTATTTCCGGAAATCCGTAGGTTGATCAAAAGTGAAATTAGGGTTTCCTTCATTGGAGGTTTGTGGCATTTCTAGGTATTTACTATTTTAAGTAAATACTAATTTTGGCAGTGGTTCAGTTGTCAGCTTTCATTAAGTCTTGCTTCCAGCTCAGTTCTACTTTCTGTTGGTTTTGAGGTAAACTTACTATTTTTGGCAGTGGCTATTTTTAGTAAGTCTAATTTTGGCAGTGGCATCATGCTATTCAACTCAAGTCATCTTGTTATCCATCAGTCTCAGTTTGGCTTTGGGTTTGGTTTTCTCCTTGGATGAGTTTCAAACTTAGTCAATTTTCATGTCTTGAAGTTGTACCCCACGCCTAGGCTTGATGACTTCAAGTTGTTTTAAAGAAGGGGAGATAAAGGGGTCAAGTGAGCATTTAATTATTTAATAAATGCTTTATTGTTGCAATATGAAATGGATGCCTAAAGGGGAAGTTGAATAATATTTTATTATTTCAAAAAGTAAAAGGAAAAAATGTGGCGTCCTTTTTGGAAGTTGAAGTGATTCAACTTCTTGGAATTTGAAGAGTTCTTGTTGCTTCATTTGCCAACAAAAGCTTATATATTGCTACTGTTTGAAGAGCTGATTATCTATGAATTTATGCTAATGTTATGCTGTCGAAATGACAACTTGGTTTTTACTTCGAGGGATGCTTACCTCCTAGTTTCAATCCAATTTCATGTTTGAAATACAACACCTAGTTGGTTTTCATTGCTGCTTCTCATCCAGACTAGCAGATTGAGCTCAACAGTTGAAGTTTTTAATGATATTTCCAGTTTTGAAGTTGTTGATGTAGTCACAGCTGAAAGTGGTTTTTGCATACAGCTTTTTGTGTGAATTTAATTTGTTTGTGGGTACTTTTCCAATCCATTCCTACACCCAAGGCGACCATCTTTGGAGAGTTTCAGATTTTAATTTTGAGTTGTTGATTTTACTTGTCAAAATCGCCCTTCATGAAGGCCGTACCATTCTTGTTGCATTGGGATTCGTGTAAGAATTAAATTACGAGCTTTTGTTGCTGTTTCTTCATCTAATGTTGGGCGCCTATCTTCCAGCAGCTCATTGGTTTTTGTTTCACACAAAACGGAGGTATTTTGAGTGAGTTGTGAATATTTCTTTGAATTTCATAGTTGCTGATCAGAATTTCCAGAATTGTTATTTTACATCAGACTTGTTTAAGTTTGAATCTTTAGTTCTTTCTTCATCATTTATTGTTGATGTCTAACATGGAATCATCCAGTATCATGGTACATTGAATCTATTGTAATTTTCATGTAATTTGCAGCTCCTTTTCCATATTGTAAGACTGTAAACAGTAGTACTGTTCCAGTCCTTTATTGCTGCAATTCTTTCTTTAATTTCACATTAGTACCCCTGGATGGTTTACCGCCAGTGTGGATAATTGGATTTGTATTACTCTTGTACCCACTCTTAAGTGGTGAATCCCCACAACTCTGTGGATGCCCGCCACAGCGGACGAATTGTTTTAATTGTAATCTTTTCCCCCCACTGTTTGGTGGTAGTGTGGAAATGCTCTTCATGGCTGGTTATCTGCCTATTTCAGTTTTTAATTAATAACTCCATCATATGTTAGCACCTCGCCCTCAATGGGATCTTGAGTGTACATTCTTGATGTTGAGTTTGTTTCATTTCAAGTACTGTTCTTTAGTTTCTCTGCCATATGACAACACCTATCCTTCCTTGGGATTGAGTGTGCATTATTGGCGTTGATTTCTTTCAAGCTTGGTTTTCAGTTTGATGCTAACACTAATCCAGTTGGCTATTGCTAGTTTATGTTGTGTAATTCCTTCAAAAAAATTGGTTAGCATATTTCAGTGGTATCAGAACCAAGATCTTGCCATCCTGTGAATAAGACAGAGTCAGTTGACAGATGAGTGATAAAGAAATCAGATTCTTCACCTAAGTTCAGTTTAGCTTTCAGAAGTTCTTAAGATGTTGCATTTTCTAAGGTCTAGGAATCGTGAGAAGTCAGATTTGATTGTGGCTTTGAAAGAATACCAGTTCAAGAGGCAATGTGAACATGAGGCTATCATACTCCATAAACAATATCAGAGCATGGCATATGAGTTTAAGAACGATGTTTCATTTGACACGTTTTTGAATTGTGTGGTGATTCATGACCCTGGAAAGTTGGCTATGGTCAACTACATCAAAAAAATGATTAAAGAGGAAGTAGAACTTGCCATGTTTGAAGAATCAAGGAAGGAAGAAGCAAAAGGATCTGTTTGTGGTTTGCAGCCCACAAGTAAGCAAATTGAAGAGAAAAATCAGTCAATTAGTGTTGAAGAAGACACAAGCAAGGTGCACATTTTGGTTCAAAATGAAAGTGGGCTTGATGAAGATACCTTGGAAAATGAGGAGATTAAGTTAGAGTCCCAAAATACATCCCTAGACTTGCATGGGATGGGAAATAATGAAGATTATTATGGTAAGAAGATCATTATAGCAATCTTGAGTCCTGTTGTGCAGTTTTTGCACACACGCCCCACTTGGAGTAGGGACCCTCTTTTTTTTGGTGTCTTTGACCTTTGCTTCTATTGGATTTATCATTTTAGGGTCTTGACATGTTGATCTTGCTGGCTTTGACCTTGCCTTGAGGTTTGAATTGATTGAAAATGAGCTTTTGGCCAAGTCTGGGTTTTCACTTGGATCCGGGATTTTTCAGCTCTGGCGGATTTTCCCGGGCCCTGGTTCCTTGTCCGTTTCTGTCGGGATTCTTCGATTCCGGGTTTCTACCTTACTCCGGGATTTTCCGGTCCTGGCGGATTTTCCCGGATTCTGCCAAAATCCCGATCTTCCTCATTTCCCCGGTTTCTGCATTTCTGTGAAATCTGTGTTTCCACGCATTTTGGGATTTTTCAAAATTCCGCTTGGGGCTCGGGTTTCCGGACTTGTCAGAAATGTCTTATCGCGCATTAATGGTTGAGGTACCTTTGCTCAGGTGGGTATAAGGGTCGATTTAAGGCTTTTTCAATGCCATTCTAACTTCATTGCTCCCTTGTTGATTGCTCTGGCGATTGAGATTTCTGTTTGAAGCTTTGAGGATCAATCTTAATTTGTTTGCGTGAGGATTGCTTGAGTGCCGGTGTTGGTGTTTTCATTGCTTGGACGTGTTTGCTGCGAAGGTTGCCTTTTCAAGCTCGAATTTCTTCCACTTCGATCCATGGTATGTTATCATTGCCCTTCTGTTTTGCTTGTATGGTGATTGAGGGTTTTGCATTGGGTATTATTAGATTTGGGTCGGCCCTTGATTGATTTTGGTTTCATATTTATAGAGTCGGGGTTGACCCGTTTTTAGTTATGGAACCCTATTTCCCTTTGAGCTCTATTTATCCATGGGACAGCGTACGTATCCTTTAGAAGGGGGTCCTTGATTAGATTGCTTGCTTTTTAGTGCGAAGTTTGATTTTGTGTGAAGTTAGGGCTTCCCTCGGTGTTCGGCCCAGAATGAAGGTTTCATTTTGCTTGAGCGATTTTATCCTTGTATCACGTTGACTTCCTGTCTTGCAATGATTCAAGTGCTTTAGGTAAATCCTTAACCGATACTTTAAACCTTAAAGCTTGCTCTGGTTTTAATGGCAGAGATTTGATTATTCGATTTAGGGCACTATCGTTTTGATATGGGAATTTGTCCTTTGCAAGTTTCTGGGACTTTGGGATCCTCTGCGCTCTGAATTTTGTTGATTGTTGTCGGTTCTGAGATCATTCGAGCTTAGGTGGGGAGGATCCCGTGGTCGTTTGAGTTTCGGGTCGCGTTTCGCCATTTTTTGGGTTTCCGAGGTCGTCGCGGAATTTCCTCGCTATCGGATTTTCCCGGTTAGGGCTTATTCCACGGACTGGGGTTATTTCTGGAATATTCTAAGTTGTCCGCGAAAATCTGTTCCATCCGAATTTTTCTGGATTTCCTGTCTGATTGTGTCCTTTCAAATGTTTCGATGATAGGATTAATGGAACGGTTGTTTAATGCTTATTTCTTGTTGCCAATGAGTGAATTCAATGATTATCCTTTGTTTTTTCATCTGCACTAACGATTTATGTGACTAATAATGCTTTGGCAGCAGGAATCCGTCTAGGTCAGATTTCTCCAAAATTCTGCCCCGATGGTATTTTCCCGGTCTGTATGATTTTTCTGGACTATCTGATTTCTCTGGATCTCGAAGGATTAACATTTGGAAATGGATTTTGATTGATTTATATGATTTGTGCTAACCTTGTGGATTGGAATAGGCATAACAATTGAATACTAATGATGATTTTTGGATGTGCAGGCCGAGTCAAGCAAACCTGCTGCTGGAAAGTCTAAGGGTGGCGCAGGGGCTTCGTCCATCTCTGAGATAGGACGACTACGACTAGACATGAAGAACCAGCTTCCTGAGAGCAAAGTGTCTTCTATGTGGGCCGAAGTATTAGATACTAATGTTGGTGCTTGGCGATATGAGGAGTTCAAGCAAAGAACGACAGAGAAGGGCTTGTCCGCCTTGAGGCAAGGGATGATGAACTCCGGATTGGTACATGTGGCAGGGTTCCCTCCGGCAGTTCAGTGTTATGAATTAATCTTGGAATGTGCTAGACAATATGATTTTGATACACAGCGGGTGGTTAGCACCGAGGGAAGGGTCCTGGCCAACTTCAGTCCAGCCTCCATTGCACAGGCTTTCAGTATGCCAGATCTTCCTTCAGTTTGTGCCGTGAATATTGACACTGCCAGGACCTACTATGAGAACGAGCCAATCAAGGCTCAACAGATAATCAACTCGTGGCTAGAGAAGCCAAAATCCCATCATTCAAAGTTTCCCAAACAGCTGCACAGGGTAAAATTCAGGTCAGATGTATATGATGCCATCACACTTCTAAGCAGGATGGCAGGATTGAGAAGTGCAAGGGTATTGGAGAATTGGATGGTCCATGTGATCACCAAGATTAGTCAAGGGACCAATTATCACTGGGCAGGGCTAATCAGTGCTGAGATTGACAGACAGTTGAGGAATGTCCTGGAGGCCAAGAAATTCACAATGTCCTCGTATGTAGTGTATGTGTTGGCCATCTCCTACCCCTACAAGGGTCTAAATCCAAGGGGAACAATTGGACAGAATATAATTTATGAGGTTTATCCGGAGTTGCATCTGGGGCACAAAGATTACAAAAGGGCCAATGATGCGTTCACGATGCATATTACTCGCACACTCCAGAATGCTGAGCACATGAGGTTATCCGATGGAGCCAAAGGGCTAATAAAGAACTACGGAGCCTAGTTCATCCAGTTCCCTACCTTCACCTACCTTAGGATCGATGGATGCCTGGTTTCCCCTTATAGGTTGCCTCGGTATCCCACTGATCGTATTGTGCTATTGGAAGTTGTGAGACAAATCTATGAATTTGATGCAGTGGTGAAGAGGGAGAAGCACAAGACAGGCTTCAGAGGAGACTTCCCTCTTGGGATTGGTGTGGGAGAGATGTGCCTGTCTATCCAGTCAGCTCACACCGCAGGGGAGGAACTGGCGGCCTATGGATTCTCCTTCCATTCGAAAAGAATGAATTTTGATATAACTGGAGAGGCTCAGAAGAAAGCTACCCGGGAGTATAGGCACAAAGATGACTTGGAAGACTATTGGGTCAATATCAAAGATGACCTTGAGGCGAGGAAGAAAAGATATTCTAGGTTGCCTGTGGAGGCCATTAGGCAATATAATGTTAAGTTGATTCCGGATCAACTTGATGATGACAGAAATCTGGTGCAGGACCACGCCTATGAGGCAGTGAAAGATAGGCCAACTAGAGATATTAACTAGAATGAAGATGAGATTACAGAACTGGAGGACCTGATGGCTCTTGTCATGAAATTCACCCTTTCTTGGGTAAATCATAAAATCTGGGAGTTGGAGAATGCAAAGGTAGCTTGCACCTTTGAACTGATGGGAAATCTCAACCCCATGTCGACTTCTAAAGAATCCGGGGAAGATGACCCCAAAGGGAAAACAACAAAAACTTCACCATTCAAGATAAAAGTCAGAGGTCCCAAGGGAGCTGAGCCTGAAATGAAGAGGAAACCTAAAGGGAAGCGAAGGTGGAAGACCCTGACAATCAGCAAGTCCTCTGATGAGAAGGAAACAGAGAAAGCTGAGGAAGGGGATGCTCCTCCACCGCCTAAGAAAACTAGAACAACAAGGACTACCAAGAAGAAAGATCAAGTTGCTTCGGAGGATGAACCTCCAATTGTCGATGTGGAGAGTTTCGGAGGGGAGAAAACCAAAGTCTACACAAGGAAATCAAGGACTCCCTCTCCCAAGGATGCTCCATAGCAGAGAGACTCTTCCCCAAAGCTACCAGTTGAAGAGCCACCAAAGTCTATTTCTCCACCGCCAAGCGCACCTGAACTGGAGAATCCGGATGAGCATGAAACTAGCGTGGAGGCAGGACAGTTCAAGGAAGGAACACTTTTCAGTGAGGCGGCTGAGCTTGAGGTAGAAACAGAAGAAAGACACACTTCTTCGTTGGTGCAATATGAGGATTCCTCAGAAAGTGACAGAGGCCGCGGATCACCTGAGCCGGAGGAAAATATCTCTGCTAGGACTCCATCACCGGTACTTCCAGAATTAGGACTTGAAGAGCCCGACCAAGGTGAACAGCTTCCGGAAAAAGAAGATGATAGGGCAACTGCAGAAGAAGAAAAAGTGACAGAAGAGCCGAAAAATGCCAGGACAGAAGAAATCCGGACTGACCCTGTAGCCCCGGACTGGCTGGAGAAGGAACTTGCAAGGAAGAAGCAAGTAATTGTTGAAGATACTCCTTTAGACTAGGATGAAATGCTATCTAAGATTGGTAAGGGAAAGAAGAAGAAAGCTGCCAAGGTGATCTCAAGGGTGGAAAGGGATGAAGCATACAACAGGGTAGTCCACATTGCCACCCCTGCCGCAGATAAAATGAGGGAGGATATTACAAGCCAGGACTATAATGTCCAGACTATCAACCTCGGGCCAGCCTCTATGGAGTAGGATATTGAGGAGTTTGAGGGATCCAGCGCAGTAATTGTGGACAGGTTGAAGAAGGAGACCCAAACCAAGCACGAACTCAAGAAGGAAAATGAATGGCTAAGGAGGTGTTTGGAGGAGGTAATGAGGCCTCTGCAGTCTCTCCACCCTTCTTCTTCTGCTACTCTGGGTTTTTTGCCTAAAGAAACAATCTCCGGGATTGAGAAATTGAAGGCCTCAGCTCAAGCTGCCACAGATTGGCTGGCGAGTGTGCAAACAAAAGGAGATGATACAATTAAGGAGATTTTATCTGTAGGAAAGGATGCAGTCCGGGCGAAGGAGCTGTTAGAGCATATCCTGTCTCAGGATAAGAATGATATGGACCTCCTGTTGCAGAAATCGAAGGTTATCCTGGTGCATGGCAAGGAACAATTGGCTAAGGATGGAATCCTTCCTTCCTCCAGGGTGGATGAACCTTGGGAGTGGTTCGAGGCACTACAGATCAGGCAGAAGGCCATGAAGAAAATTTTGAAAAGAAAGAAGCTAATTGATGGTGAGCTTACTACAGTCTATGATGGATGCATTGCCTTCTTTGAGGTAATGACAGGGAGGAAGAAGATAGCTCCCAAGTATCTGAGCTTGGAACAATTGAAAGAGTGGTGGCATGAAATTTATGCCCCGGATTCTGATGGAGCTGTCACTGGCCACCTACTTGATGATGCAGCTACATACTTGGCGGTGATGGATAGATACATGGCCAGTAGGGAGGATTGGAACAAAATTGTTGAACGGTCCAATGAGGAAACAGATTCCATTAAATGCCGACTCAGGGTTTTGCCATTGCCACCTGTTGCTGAGTTGGATGGAGTATTCCTGAGGGTCCAAGGGTCGTCGGTTCAGAAGAAGGATAAAGGGAGTAGCAGTTAATGCTCATTTCAAGATTTGTGCTTCCCTATTATCATAGGGCATGCATTGGACCGGACTTCCTTGGGGACTGTGTCAAAGCCGACTTGGATGATGGCATTTAATGTGTGCCTTAGTTCATTTTTCCTTGGCCGACTTGTTTTGGCGGATTTTTATTATTTTGTAAAAGTGTTTGGCTGGGATGACATACCTTGGGATTTGTTATTAATAGGCATTGTTGCCTCATTGTAAAGGGTTAGACATTAGCTAGACAGTGATAGATAAGTGAGAGCAATAGTTAGAGCATTTTCCTTAGAAGTAATATTCAGTTTCTTAAAGCAAATTCTGTATCAGAACAGTTGAATTGTTGCGGCATCTTGGTGATTAATACAATTGAAGACATTGTGGTTTCCTGGTGCAATCTCTTGTGTTATTTCATCTTGCGTGGTTCTTTTGTTCTATCTTTCAAATTGCTTAGAAATCTAGGGTTTAATATTCAGAGATAAATTAGTTTCAGTTTGGTGGATGATGTTTGTGATTTCATATGTGGAATGTTTGTAGCAATCTCTGGTCTATACTCCCAGTAACTATCTGATTGTAGTAGGCTGGTGAAGTCAACCTGGACCATACATATTTAATGTGCCTAAGTTTGATTGTAGATGCATGTCTATGATTTGAAAATTTAAATACCTTAGAAGATTGCACCATTCTTGTAAGATTGCCTTGTGGGTCGATCAGGAACTGGTTATTTGAGATTGGTCCATTCCAGATATCTGTTGTTTACATTGTTCATTCTAGGAGTAGTTTAGATTCTATTATATCCTCGCACCCTTATCTTTTTCTATTTCTTTATCATTCGGTTAGATTTAGGATTTAAGATCATCATATTGTCAGATCTGATAAGTTGAAAGATACAGTTTGCTTGTAGTAAGGTCCCTTTGTGATTACCAGCATTTTCACATATTATCTGAGTTGTTTATACATTGTTATGACCTAACACCCGAGAGACCTTGGGGTGATTTTCAATAATTTATTGTTGAGAATAACCTTTCAAGAGAGATAGAATATTGCATTCTGTCTGAGTTGTTGCTGTGCAGAAAACACCATCAACAAGTCCTAATAAGGATTCAATCAATGAAGATCTCGAGACAAATGGCTTCTCAAAAGATGCTGGTGGAACAATTGTGTGGGATAAGTATGTTGAAGAAGAGCAAGATGAAGCAAATACTAATGGTGTCTTTGAACCAGCTTATGACCATTACGAAAGTGAGGTTGTTGATGGTGATTCCGATGTGTTTTATCTCCTCTTGTTGAAGATTTAGTGAAGGATAATTCTCTACTTTATGCTGAGCCAATTCCATATGAAGAATTAATGACAAGTGTCCAAGAAGACTTCTTTGGTATGTATGTGGGCACTAATGATAAAATCAGCAACACATCTACTCAAGATAATTTCATTGAAGAAAAGAATGACAAAATATTCAAAGCAACCAGCTTTGATGATTCTATAATCCGATATAATGCTAGTGACTTGGGTGGTAGTGGGTTTGATTATCAAACTACATCTGTGGAGAAAGTTATAGATGAAGATTTCAATTCAAGTGGGTTGAGGAGTGACTCATTCAAAGAGTCAATAGTTCAAGAGGAGCATGATGATCTCTTTCCTATTGATCATTGCAATCAAACCTTTCACATTTGGGATCCGGGCGCGATGTCACCAAGGTATGATAAAGAACCGGAGTGGGATAAATTCCCCTTTGATCCTGATGAAGTTCAAAAATCAGTTTGCAATGCAAGTAATGAAGTGATCTTTGGAGGAGAAGTTGCAGCAATGGCTAATGAGAACGTGATTTCTTATGTTGAAGAGAAGAATGTTTTAAAATCAGCAAATGATTTGGATGCCTTTCAAAATTACGCACAAGAAGAGTATGAGAACTTAAAAGGTCAAGATAGAGGTACTAATTTGTTTGAAGAAGTTGACAAGCCTTCGATTCAGGAGATATGCAGTGATAAGATTAGAAAGGAGGCTGATTTTGAAAATCATGTCAAGGAAAACAAATCAGAAAAATTGATGTTTGATGAGCATAGCTTCTTTGCTGATTGGGATCAAGGGCCTAAAGAGCTGCAAGTTTTGAAGGATAGTTTATTGGTTTCAGAAGAGAAAATTGTTAAAGTGTTATCAAGATTTGATAGCAAATATCACTTCATTGAGGAACTTTGCTGGAAGTTTCAATTTAAAGAGAAACTAAATGGAGTTAAAGATGGAGACTCTCTTTCCAAGATGCAATCTGTCAAAGAGGCATTGGAATCCATAAAGTCAGATTATTTGCATTTGCTCTCAGATAGGGATAATGCTATTAAGTTTACAGAGGAGACCTATGATGCCTACCAAGAGAAGGAGGAAGAGAAGGATAGGCTTTGCCTTGATTTTACCTTAGCTCATCATTCTTTATACAAAGCAGAAAATCATTCATCTATTGCAGCTACCCTTAAGGAACAAGAAGTTGATACAAGGATTATGGAGATCAAACAAATAGTTGAAGGAATAAATGAACTCCATAGTGATGAAACATTGCGTAATGCCAAGATGATCCCATATGTTGATGGTGATTGGAAAGTACATCAAGAGTGTGAACTCTTGAGTTGGGAAGAGACTTTGCCATAAGAAGGAATGGTTTGCAGCTATGCGATAGATGTTTTAACGAACAATGAATGTAGTATTCAGCATGCCACACTTTGTGAGTCGGCAACTAATGGTGAGCATCCACAAGTTGAAAAAGATGAGTTTGAATTCTATGAAGACACCAACGGAAGGGATGAAGATAATATTTTTGAGAACAACAGTCCATTATCTTCACATGATTTGGATAATCATAAGGTGATAGATATTTTCTATGAAAGTGTGCCATGTTTTGTGAGTAGTAATCATCAAGGGCATTTTGATAATGAAAGCATAAGTGGGATCAAGGATGAAGTATTCACATGGAAAGTGTGGACTCAAGGAGATTTCTTCAACATTGGCTTAAAGGTGTCAATAAAACAAGTCTTGGTAGTTGCTGGTCACTCCATTGCAGCAGCAAAGAGTGAAGATTCCAGACTTATTACTCATGAAGTTTGGGAGAAAGTTGAACCTAAACAGGCAATTTACCTTCTTAACAATCTATCTCTTGGGTTGAGTGATGTTTTGGCTCACCCTAGTCCTTTGGGGAAATGGGAATTATGGACAACATTTGTTCTGTGCTCCATTGATGTTGATGTTTTCATGGATGGGCTACATGGGTTTATCAAAGAAGACACTAACTTCTTGAGTTTGCAAATTGCTTTGATTAACACTTGGAGAACTATGGTGTTCTCTTTTTGGTGCATTGGGGAACATTTCCAGTTGGGTATCCATGCTTGGGATCCTCAACATGGCTTGATGGAGATTGTTATAAGTGGAAAGAGGAATCATTGGAGAGATACGGGTTCAATTTTCAGATTCTTTGATGCTGTCCCCATCCTTATTAACCATTCAATGGTTCTTTTTGCACATCGACCGATGGATTGGGAAGATATATCGAACAAAGGATGTTTTTATTTTGGGTTGGAGTTCCTTGAGAGGATGTGTCCAGCCTTGGGCATGAGTTGTTGTGATATTATAGATGCTAATTTCCAGTTTTGCAGCAATCCTACAACTCCTTGCATGCTGATTTTCCTAAAATCAGACTTTGAGTGGTTCATTTCAGTTTTCATAGGCAGCTGGTACATTCATTTTTCCTCTTCACAACCTCTTTTCAATGATGATTTTTGGCTTCAAAAGTGGGTAATGGTGTTTCATAGTGATTCAGATCAGTATTGGATGGTGTTCAAGTTATGTTCTAGTGGCTTTCTTTGTACAATCTCTTGCACTAGTGTTTGGGGCAGCGAACCTTTGCTTGATTTGGTTCAACTTTTTGAGACTTTGGGGGAGAGATTGGTGGAAGTTTTCAGAGTTTTTCTTGAATATGTCAGAATTACTCAGAGGAGGCATTATACATCCTTAAGGAGCTTTGAGGATGCAGTTGCTATGACTTTGCAAAGAGCTGTTTTTTCCTTTGCAAACAGCTATGATGGAATCACATTTGCTGTTGTGATTTGGTTTGATGCTTTGAGGAGTGATGTTGATGAGAATATTTTTGAGTTGTTTAGATTATTCTTCTTTGTTCTTAGAATGGTGATTGACATTGACATTGTAGATGTTAATTCCTCAAAGTTTATTGAGACGTTGCTAGATTTTGATTCAATTCCTTCTATGTTGTTCGACTTGAATTTCAGGCATGTTATCACTTTGAGGTTGCAAGGATGGTTAGTGCAGTTTTGGTGCAATGATTTCATTTGTATGATCAGAGTAGAGTAGCATCAGCATGGTGGGGTTTTTCAGAGATGGACATGGGACCCCGGGATCCTATATGTTTGGTGGGATCAGTTTGGAGTGTTGTGGCATTGCTTGAGGACAAGCAATTTTGGGAAGGGCGGACTGTAATGTCCCCATTTTGGCCATACGCTCTTCTTTGACTGATAGCCTATTTCCAAAAATCGTAGGTTGATCAAAAGTGAAATTAGGGTTTCCTTGCTTGGAGGTTTGTGGCATTTCTAGGTATTTACTATTTTTAGTAAATACTAATTTTGGCAGTGGTTCAGTTGTCAACTTTCATTAAGTCTTGCTTCCAGCATTACTTTCTTTTGTTTTGAGGTAGGCTTACTATTTTTTGAGGGCTATTTTTAGTAAGTCTAATTTGGCGTGGCATCATCAGCAATTCAACTCAAGTCATCTTGTTATCCATCAGTCTCAATTTGGCTTTAGGTTTGGTTTTCTCCATGGATGAGTTTGACTTAGTCAATTTTCATGTCTTGAAGTTGTACCCCACACCTAGGCTTGATGACTTCAAGTTGTTTTAAAGAAGGGGACATAAAGGGGTCAAGTGAGCATTTAATTATTTAATAAATGCTTTATTGTTGCAATATGAAATGGATGCCTAAAGGGGAAGTTGAATGATATTTTATTATTTCAAAAAGTAAAAGGCAAAAAGGTGGCGTCCTTTTTGGAAGTTGAAGTGATTCAACTTCTTGGAATTTGAAGAGTTCTTGTTGCTTCATTTGCCAACAAAAGCTTATATATTGCTGCTGTTTGAAGAGCTGATTATCTATGAATTTATGCTAATGTTATGCTGTCGAAATGACAACTTGGTTTTTACTTCGAGGGATGCTTACCTCCTAGTTTCAATCCAATTTCGTGTTTGAAATACAACACCTAGTTGGTTTTCATTGCTGCTTCTCATCCAGACTAGCAGATTGAGCTCAACAGTTGAAGTTTTTAATGATATTTCCAGTTTTGAAGTTGCTGATGCAGTCACGCTGAAAGTGGTTTTTGCATACAGCTTTTTGTGTGAATTTAATTTGCTTGTGGGTACTTTTCCAATCCATTCCTACACCCAAGGCGACCATCTTTGGAGAGTTTCAGATTTTAATTTTGAGTTGTTGATTTTTACTTGTCAAAATCGCCCCTCATGAAGGCCGTACCATTCTTGCTGCATTGGGATTCGTGTAAGAATTAAATTACGAGTTTTTGTTGCTGTTTCTTCATCTAATGTTGGGCGCCTATCTTCCAGCAGCTCATTGGTTTTCGTTTCACACAAAACGGAGGTATTTTGAGTGAGTTGTGAATATTTCTTTGAATTTCATAGTTGCTGATCAAAATTTCCAGAATTGTTATTTTACATCAGACTTGTTTAAGTTTGAATCTTCAGTCCTTTCTTCATCATTTATTGTTGATGTCTAACATGGAATCATCTAGTATCATAGTACATTGAATCTATTGTAATTTTCATGTAATTTGTAGCTCTTTTTCCATATTGTAAGACTGTAAACAGTAGTACTGTTCCAGTCCTTTATTGCTGCAATTCTTTCTTTAATTTCACATTAGTACCCCTGGATGGTTTACCGCCAGTGTGGATAATTGGATTTGTATTACTCTTGTACCCACTCTCAAGTGGTGAATCCCCACAACTCTGTGGATGCCCGCCGCAACAGACGAATTGTTTTAATTGTAATCTTTTCCCCCCACTGTTTGGTGGTAGTGTGGAAATGCTCTTCATGGCTGGTTATCCGCCTATTTATTTCAGTTTTTAATTAATAACTCCGTCATATGTTAGCACCTCGCCCTCAATGGGATCTTGAGTGCACATTCTTGATGTTGAGTTTGTTTCATTTCAAGTACTGTTCTTTAGTTTCTCCGCCATATGACAACACCTATCCTTCCTTGGGATTGAGTGTGCATTATTGGCATTGATTTCTTTCAAGCTTGGTTTTCAGTTTGATGCTAACGCTAATCCAGTTGGCTATTGCTGGTTTATGTTGTGTAATTCCTTCAAAAAAATTGGTTAGCATATTTCATCAACTCCTACATCCGACATATCATGGACCTCATAGTTAGATGTGTCTATGGAAGTCTCAGTGGACCATTGAAGAGGACCCAAACATAAATTGTTGCACATCATGCAATGATGAGGCACACAAATATGTCCCAAAGAGGATGGTGTACTAGTGGGAGCTGATGACAGTGTACCAGTGGGAGTTGATGCAGCAGGTACACCACCATCATGTTGGGATGTATTAGGTGCAACACCATCATGATGGGATGCATCATCAAATGGTTGCACAACATGATGGCTCTACATGACCAAATGATCACTCAACGAATGTAAGGCATAAATGCTCAAAGTCCCTACATCTACAACAATCTTAGGGTAAGGTAGTGGAGTCGGGGCATCAATAGGTGGAGCATGACGAACTAGGGTGACTTGATGTGCTCTAGGTCTATCCTGTGGCATCCCTCTACCAAAACCTTGGAAATCTCATATGTCAAAGTAATTGACATGTTTCCCTAGCACAAACTCAACATATAATTTTTGGAGAAAATACTGAGGGACATCAAGATTGTTGTTGGTTGGTTTATCGAAAACCATTCACCAACATCTCTATAAATTATCTAATATGCCTCTATGGGTGCACCATTTAATTAAATTTTTTGGTTTCTGCACATTAACAGGCTATCCTATTATGTGATTGATGAATAATTGGGCTAATTGGGATTTCTCAATATCAAGTGCCTTCACCTCATCATATGATAACCCATCGACATGGGAAAAACTCCCCCTCAAAAGAGAGAATAAAACAAATGAATGTACAAATGGAGATGGAAAAAACCCCAAGATGAGGAAAAAGTACCCCCATGAAAGAGAAGAAGAGAGACAAAGTAGCCTCTCCTCAATGTACAATGATCACCCATGGAAGATGTGCGAGAAGGAATGAAGAAGCTGCTCCAAAATTATTGAACAACATTCCTCCCCTTAGGAAGAAACAATACCAAAGGTGCATGAATGTAGTCTCCCCAATCCATAAGTGAAGAAGGAAGAACCCTCAAAATGTAAGGAGTCTCTGAAATCTGCTCAAATTTCCCTGTGTTGATGTTGAAAGATGCCTTTCCCAAACCATGTGAAGCTAGAATGGCAAGTGCAATGGTCATAGTGTAGTCACTTCCTAGAACCTGCGAGAATCCCTTTGCAACAACACTCTCATCCGTTGAAAAAGACAACTCAAGATCTAGCAAGGATGAAGGTAGAACATACTCCAAAGACATTGTCTCCTCAAGAGAGAAAGTGGCCTCCTCCAATTGCTGTACATAAGCATCCACAATCACATCAACCTCGAAAGACTGATCATGTAGAGGAGGGTTAGAGTGTTCCCTCATAACAACTAAAGAAGAATCACCTTCATCAAAGAGAAGATATAAGTAATCAAATGTGTCTCCCAAATCTGCAATGTAGGATTCCACAAACAAGCTGCCAATGTCTATCAAGTAGTCATCCCATGAAACTGCTATTGGAAGAAAAGGTATGCACTGTTGCACTGAATCACAAGGCACTGAAACTGTCATAACACAAGTATCATCAGGTACATCAGTCAATGTAGGAGATGAAATATCAACAATAGGCTCAAGAACCTTAGGAGTAGTAAGCACTCCAAGATTCAAATAACCATACTCATTCTCCTCAAGTGTGTCCATACTAGGGTAAATTGAATCATCAATAGGAGAAAAATATGAGAAGGTGTAGAACCGAGAATGATTATCAACCTCCCCAATTGCAACAAGAGCCTATGCAAATCCCAAATAATGACAAAATCTAGTGTGAACTCTACACTCTTTCCTATACCACTATGTGTAATCTAATAGATGGAAAGGATGTTCCTTGACAAAGTAGGCACACATAGAACATCATTAAATGATCCACCTTCAATGTCAATAGACCCCTTCCCACAAACTGCCAAATAAGTGTTGTTGGCCGTCAAAATGGGTGGTGATGAACATGAATCAAATGAAGAGAACATATCCTTGGAAGAAGTCATATGATGTGAAGCTCTTGAATTAAGGATCTACCTATCTGAATTGGAATCTACAACTGTAAGAAATGATTTCCCCTTATGTTTCTCATGTTGAGATGAAGAAGAAGGAGATGAGCTCGATGTTGTTGCCATGAGAGTTTTGATTTTTCCCTTAGAAGAAGAAGTGGAAGGATATGAGTCCTTCTCCTGATATGCAGCTGGCAAGTTGATGTTCTTCTTGAGGATATTTTTCAACTCATCAATTTGCTTAACATGACAACGATGCTCCTCATGACCAAACTTTTTGCAATATGCACATGTTGATTTCTCTTCTTGCTTGAATAGTTCTTTGAAGAATACGAAGTTGAGATTTTTGTGGAGTGGATTGTCTATTCTCTCCTTGTGGCTTTGGTGAAGATTGCTTTTGGTCTTTCCCTTTGCCTTGCTTGTTGTTTCCATGATTGACCACCAATGCTCTTGAAGTTGAAGACTTGAGAATGCCCATTTTAATCAACTTATTTTGCTCAAGAATCAAAAGATCTATGAGAGCCTCAAAAGATGGTGATTTGAAGTTGCTAATTGTTAATCTTTGAGTCTGAAAACTTGAAACAAAGGTTGCATACTCAACTGGAAGCTTGTCCAACAAGTTGAAGACCAATTGATCATCCTCTTTCTCAATACCACAATCTTTTAGTTGTGCTCTTAGCTCATTTTCCTTAGTGACATAATCCTGAATGGTGTCAAAATCCTTGGGATCAAGGCTTAGGAGATCATGTTCAAGCTTGTATCCCTTAACCTTATCAACCTTACCATACAAAGTAGCAAGCTTATCCCAAGCTTCCTTGGCTGTAGTACATTTATTAACACGGAAAATGAGATCATCTGAAATGAACTTTCTAAGTGTACCCAATGCCATAAAAGTTTTAGTAAGCCAATCTATATATGCAGTTGGATCTGCCTTAGGATCCGAAGGTGCAGTTATGGTTCCATCAATGTAGTAAATTAAACCTTTTTCCATTAGTTTACTCCATGCACATACTTTCCATGTAGCATAATTATGTGCAGTTAAGAGTGGAACTTTAGATGAACCCATGATGGAATGAAAGAGCACAAGAGAGAAAATAGGAACAATCACACAAGAGACACCCCTCCCAAATTCACTCAATCAAAGTACCCCCCCCAAAAAAAAGATGACTTTGGCACTTTATAATGTAGTGCGTGTACAATAGGCCACTTGCAACTTGGCTAAGTGGATTTATGATTTATGATTTACAACTTACCACAAATAGATTGAGACCAGACTAGAACAATGAAGCAAAGACCTAAATTCAGATCTATGCAATACAAGTGCCAAATAGGCAAAAAAAGACCATATGCTAAAATTACAAAATCCACCCAAGATTAGTTCAAACTAATTGTAGATTCAAGAAGTAGACAAAAAATTATGCACTTTTAAAAAAAAGTACCTGAAAAGGATTTCGTATGTGCCTGAACGAAGCCCTGAAAGTTGTAGAAATCAGGATTGGACAGGAACAATGTTGAAAATTTGCAAATTCTAGAAAAAAATGTTAATAAAAATAAAAAACCAAGTACATGGCTGTGAGTAGATGAAAAATTAACCCAAATAAAAAAAAATTGCTCGAAAAAAGGCCTCAAAATGAGCAAGTTATGAGCCTTCAAAGTCAAATTGCGAAATCAAAAACTCCATTGGTGAGGGGGGATTTTTTTTTTAGAAAATGTTGACGTCACACTGATGCAGAGCTGATTTCAGTATACTGAGCAATTAAATTTGACGGTTGTCCGGCTGTCAGAAGTCTGCACGAGCTTAAATTTGACATGCAAATGGACATCACCACGTAGAGTAGCCCCTGAACGAAATATTCTCTTGATTTTCAGAATATGCCTCTTGCTTGACAAAATCTTCTTTTTGGCCGTTGGTATATTCCACAACAATTGATGAAATATTTTTTAGAATATTCGATTGCCACCGATTTCAAGTTGTCCACCAGGATGAAATGGAGATCGCTAATGGAATGTTGAGACCGCAGAATTACACAGTGAATGGCCATTTTTTCTAACCGCTGCCGACAATTTCATTGCAGATGGCACCGGATTTATGAGAGCCATTGGGTAAATATTTAGATGCCATCGATTATTGTGGAGTGTGGCCGCCGGATTTGAACCACCGAATTTTCCATGAATCGCCGAAGTTCCACACATAGGCCTACGCGGATGGAGCCCACGTGGATGGATGGTAGGCTGCTACGTGGCAGCTGTGCAAGGACGACGGTACTCTGTGGAGTACGCAGGTACCCTACATAGGCAGGGTACAAACTTTTTTTTTTTAATTTTTTTGATTTATAAAAATTAAAAAAACAAATACAATTTTTGATTTTCATACAAAATAAAGGACCCCAAATACAATTTTTTTATATATGGGGTTTAATTTTTCTAAATAAAATTTTAAAAAAATTTGACGATTTTTTTGAGAAATATTGAATTTTTTTTTATAATGGATAAATTGAAAAAAATTTCAAAAAATTTTCAAAAATTTTCAATTGAGTTTTTGCAAAACTATAGAAAAATTGAAAAAAATACCCAAATTGGCGATTTTTTTCGATCTAGAGCTCCCGATGTCGAATTTTGATGAAATGAAAGACTATCTTGACTGAAAAAATCCTTCTAAATCTGAATTTGAGGTTGGATCTGGTCTAGGATACACCAAAATGCTACTACTCCTTAGATTTTCCTCTTGACCACCTTCACACTAACTAAGATCTCCCAATAATGGCTATGCAAAGAACCTCCAACCACTCTGATACCATGTAGGAACTTATGAAAAGCATCAATAGGATCAAGAGATTAAACATAGCACAAAAGAGAGAGACAAGATGAGAGAATATGATTATTGTATTCTCAATATGCATGAAGATGCTTAATGAAGATAGACTTAATTACAAGCATGTACAAGGCTTTCTTATAAAGGCAAGCTAGGGCATAATGAAGGGCAATGAATGAGACAAGTGTCCCAATCATGTGCAGGGTAGGTAGAAAGAAATAATAGATAATTCCATGAAAGTTGGATCACCCACCAAAGGTGGAATTATCATGCCACGAAAAGTGGAGATAAAAAGGTCATAACTAGATCACACCACAAAGAGTGGAATTTCTCCAACACACACTTCCCTAAGTGTCCAACTCATATCTCCCAATGTATGCACAAACCTAGATGCAAGATGCAAATGACTAGGTGCAAGCTACAATGATATGCATTCCCTAAGTAAGCTTAAGTAAAGCATAATAAGTAAAATACTTATTTACACCAACAAACATAAAATTGTCTTTGTTCCTCTCGCCATTGTGCAAATCTATTGTGTTGAGTTGCCAAAGTTTCAACAATTGAAATGATTGTTTCCAAAGTTTTTTTCATGTCTGATAGCTCATCGAGTGTCACATAGATTCGACATACATTTATTAATTGATCTAAATTTCTATGAATAGATTCGTGTATTGTTGGTAGGTTGGTTTGGAAACAACGGTTGCGGTGAAGGAGGATTTGGAGGGTTTTCATCTTGTGCCGGATCAGGGTTTTCATTTTGTGCATCCTGGTTAGGGTTTTCATCTTGTGGAGGGTTAGGGTTTTCATGTTGATCCATTTTAAACCTGTTAATTGATAATTTTTTTCAAAATTAACAATGCTTTTAATGCAATAAAAAACCTATCAAATTTACCCTTTTTTGACTAAAATTCAAAAAAAAAAATGCAAAAAGAATATAAATTGAATAAAAACATGAAAATCCAAACATTCCTTTGAAATTTAATTGATTTTGGGCAAAATGATTGCCTACGAATGAATATCCGAGTTGGAGAGGAAAATTAGTTGCGCACAATAAGCTAATGTGAGCTCTCGGGTTTTTTTTTTTTAATTTATAACACAAGAAATGGATATCCATTTCAAAACAGATGTCCATTTTAAAACATATATTTGTTTCCTGTTTTAATTTTTTTTTAATATATGGTCAGGTCCATGACCCAACCATATATTAATGCAACATTTTTTTTTCAAATGTATAATATAAAAATATAATATATAATATAATATAATATAATATAATATAATATAATATATATTATAATATAATATAATATTTTATAATAATATATATATAATATAATATAATATTTTTTTAGTCAAAAGGTGAAGCCTGCATATTTATATTGATATAATAATAATCAGTTACAAAATATGATTGAGGCTCTTAAAGCCAGATGTTACATACTATCAACTTGCAATTCTCATATAATTATGACAAACTTCCCCAGCATATTGATAGATGACTATAAAACTAGAATTTGACATATTCCCCCCACTACTGAAGCCCCATATTATCCCATCATATTAGGAGAAGAGTGTACAAAACTAGAGGCTTTTGTAACAAAATTTATAAATCCATCCTTTACATGACAATATTCGATGAGATCTAACCCAACCCATAACTAATCTATACTAGAAACAAATTATACAAATACCCACAAACCCAAAAAATCAATATTGTGAATAGTAAGCAAGTTTGATGGCTGGATCGCCCTATAGAAGTGCTATAGCAGCAATAATGTTTGGGAAAATTCCTTAGGGAGGTCTTATGGAAATTGGAAATAGTCAAATAAAAGTTACATTGTAGTCGTAAGCCTTCCAAAATGCTAATAATAGTCAATAAATTTTGTGCAAATAACAAAAGATGTTGATGCTACTTGCCCAAAGTGTTGTTGTAACCTCCTCCAATGTTGGTTTGCCCAAATATGGCCCAAAAATTGAAAAAAAAGCAGCAATAATCAGGACATATTTTCCCTTCCAAGCAATGACGTTGCCAAGGAAAGTGGCTAGAAATGCTCATGTGAGCATAAATGATGACAAGCCCTCTTCAAAAACCTCCAAAGAGATGGCATTGTCACTAAATCTGTGAATGAGCAATTGACCTATGAGTAGGAGATGTTGTCCTCAAAATACAACACTTGATAATCATAACCCACATTTGAAAAATCACATTAAATGGCATTTGAAATGTGATAGATTATTCAACCAAAAAATAGATGATAGCTAGAGCCCTTCTACCAAACTAAATACAATTAACACTGTATTCCTTTTTAGAAATCTCATGTAAATCAGGGTAGGGAATTAAATCCAGATCACTAACCATCAAACATAAGTCTATTTTCTGACAACCCTTGTTTGCTAGACAGTCTACTAACATATTACCCTCCCTGTATGTATGTGAAATTTGGAAGGATTCAAATTCATCTATCAATTTCCATACTACTTGTAACACATATCTTATGTGCCAACAATGACAAACCCTTGATTTGCATGAATTAATTATCATTAAGGAATCTCCCTCAATATGGTATTAATTAAATTGAGCTGCCTTGCAACCTGAAGACCATAAAGGAGAGCCATTGACTCTACTACATTGTTGGTACCCCGAGGATGAGCTATTGATCTAGTTTCCCTAACTACACCCCTAGAATCCCTGATACAAACACCTGCCCCTGAAACACTAGGATTCCCTCTCGAGGCTCCATCAAAATTAAGCTTATAATATAATATGAGCTCTTAGGGTTTTTTTTTTTAAATTTATAACACAAGAAACAAATATCCATTTTAAAATAGATATTTGTTTCCTGTTTTATACTTTTTTAATATATGGTCAGCTCCAGGACCCGACCATATATTAATTTGAGGTGTTTTTTAAAATGTATAATATAAAAATATAATATAATATAATATAATATAATATAATACAATATAATATTTTATAATAATATTATATTATATTATATTATATATATTATATCATAATATATACATATATATATATATTATATCATAATATATACATATATATATATATATATATATTATATCATAATATATATATATATATGTATATATTATATCATAATATATATTTTATATTACTATATAATAATATGATATAATTGTTAGAGTGGTGAAGACATTGAGAGGGGGGGTGAATCAGTGTCTTAGATTACTTTTTACCTTTAACAAAAAATGAAACAATACGTGCTCTTACTATTTCAATGATTAAAACATTCATAAACTGAATGTAATCACAAAACTGAAAAGGAGAAGCATTAAAGTAATTAAACACATAATATCATCAAACCAAGACAATAAGATTATAACATTGTATTTGTCCTGAGTGGAAAACCCTCATGGGGTAGAAAAACCACTTGAAAATGCCTCACTAGCTTAATAAACCTCACTGATTACAAAATGCCTCACTGGAAAAAAATGGCCTCACTGACCAAAGAACCTCACTGGTTACAAGAATGCCTTACTAGCAAGGATCAATCTGTCTCACTGGCTTGATCATTTTAACTTCACTATACATTTCTAAATAGAATCATTAACTATAAAGGATCACTCTGTTTCACTTCAAATCATATTTCACTTTCAATTTGATACATTTAATATCTTAAAGATTCATTCACTGGAATCTCTAAAATATCAAATATATCAATTATACAATCTGTTTTGCATCATGTTTGCAAAACTTCAAATACAGAATTTTGTTTACACATTCAGCACGATAACTTTGTGAAAAGCACTGAAATTCAAACAATGATAAATCACTATTTATATATACATTCCAAGAATGGTAACTGCATTTTAGATAAATGCCACATGTAGCCTGTTAACTGTCTTCAAAACTGCCCCCTGTTCAAGCTTATAACCAACAAGAAAACCATATTCAAACTGTTCCAAACTACCTCATGTCGATTCACTAATGTGACACCACCTTCCAAATGTCTTTTAACATAGTATTTATAATGATCAATGTCTTTGAAATGAAAAAAAACTACCATCTTCATAATTGATCTATATGCACTTTAACCCTTAATCACAAAATGGTTTTGTGCTTTTGTTAAAAACTGACTAGGGTTTCAAAAAGAATAGTTACAAATTAATGAAACACCATTTTAAAACAAACCCAACACTATTTACCAAACTAAACGATAGTTCAAAGTTAATGAACGTTTTATCCTTTACCATTTAGATAAATTGAGAGCCATCAAGGTTAAAGAACAAAAACCCCTGTTCACCCTTGCTTCATTTCATCAAAGTCACTGCCTCAACACCTCCACTGCCATTCAACATGTTCTGTCGTGCCCTAGCTCGAGAGAGCTCTTTGTATTAAAAAAACAAAGATGGATAACAAACTGCATCACAAAGATCCCTTGAAACTATCATTGCTTGGTGAAACTCTAAATTGCCTGAGCCACATGAAGAAATGAAACCATTATGCCAAATGTTCCCTTGGGCCCGAGAAATTTACTTTCAAAAATTTGAAACATGTGCCAATAATAAAAACCTTAAGAGTCTGATTTGCAAGTCATTTTGACACCTTTATTTCCACTTTATTTTTCATAACTTTTTCCAATATTAATGCCAAGGTGAATAATCACTATAAAGCTATAAACAACATAATGCCATGTTGATCATTTACATATCCACAAACTTGTCTTACCATGAAGCCTCATAAATATACCTTGTTGATGTGTTCATCATTTAAATGTCTCCTTGTGAACAACATAATCAATAAATGATATAAACATCAAGGTTTGTACAATAAGCACCATTCCCATACCTTATAAATTTGTAATAATGCTTGTCGAATGGCCCCAATTGCTTAGCTCAAGACTTTAACAATTATTTCTACCTTAGACACAAATCAATGATAACCAACCTTGTATTACCCATGACAAATAAAACAACAAGATGAAATTTAAAGAAAATAAGGTGCCTTGTGACCATTAACCACAAAAGGAAGTGTTATCCATAACATTCTCATAAAGGTTCTCTAACATACCTTCCAATACCAAACCATGTCAAGTCAACTAATGCATCATTGTGATGATATAAAACATATGCCTTGAAGCCTTTATAATGCGTTGTCATACTAAAACCAACCTTTATCATTTCCATACTGAATCCAAACATTTTTCATCAACTATCATCAAGTGCCTTTGTGTGTCTTTGACATCAAGGGAAACAACTGTGAGAGCCAACAAACTCCCCCTTTGGCCTTGATGGAAAAACACAAAAGCTCTCCCCCCCTCTTTGCATCAAGAGACAAAGGGCTGCACAAAAAATAGATGAATCAGATGTAACATAGGAAGAAATGGAACAATAGATCTTATAATAGAAACTCTATGTGCACCAATAGTGACTCAAATATAGTGGATAAATATGAAGGTTGTAACAACTAATATATGATTACCAAAAATTTGTAACCTTAAATGTAGAGTCACCAAAACCTTGCAATTGAACACAAATCATGGAACAACAAGATTCCACGCATATAACCATGACATACAACAACAAAAACAATACATAAGTAATCCTGATAACCATCATGAAGAGCAACAACTCTAGGCTACCTCATAAAAATATTTGAATCAATGAAATATAAGCATGAAAGATAATCAGTAGATGAACATGTCCATAAGAAGCAAGAATCAATATTTACTGAAACAGCAATTTAGTGTGCACATATGAAAGCTGAAAAACAATCATAAGATCCTATGGGCAACAACTAAATATGGAAGCAATAAATCCCTGTCTACACATACCACTACTTTCAACACAAACCTTTGTCCTGTCATCTCAAAGAAAATAGGTCAAATATCGAAAGAAATATGCAATGGATCCATTGATCATCAATACATAAAATTCCAAAAATACTATCAGATAACTAAATATTCATCAACTCATTGTACATTTCTCCCCCTGACTCCATGAATATACTAAAATTGTGATCTTTGAAATTAATGAAAACTTGTTCAATTCTCCATATATCTTAGCACTATGCATGCATGGATTGATTGATAAGGGCAGTGATAATTCAACTCTTTAAAATATTCTATAGATAGTACCAACTAATCCTATTACTAGACTATCAAGAAGTAATCAGACACTACATATAAAAGAGATTGACAACACAAGTCTTGAAGAACATGAGAATATCCATTGGAATCATACCATAATATCCACAATGCCACTATCTTGCACCAAGGATGTCCACATTAGTCTCACTTTTAGGTGTAACATGAAAGCACTATTTCAAACTACTTTATCAAATAATATTTCACTGGTCTCACACTTGAAGCAGATATCAAGTACCTTGCAAGAATAATTGTCACCAACATCAAAGTGTTACGTATTTTCAATCCTCCTTGGAATGATAAACTACCCGCTACTTGCAAATCCAATTTTGATCTAAACTACAAAGAAGTCTTATGTTAATGTCATAAAAGTTTCTATAATTGTGTTCCAGTCACTACACATAAAGGTCCTATCACAACTTCACCATCAAGAGTACTGTCCATGTTCCTATCACATCAATGCATCAAGTGTCATTCAAAGTTACAAATGTCACCAACAATCAGTATCACCATCACTACACCATTCTATTGACATACTGGATGTCAAAGGTCTCCTCCTACATTAAACACCAAGCTTGACAACCACACAGTAAGATAATAAAATGCTCCAATACTAACAAGAAAGTTGTGGAAAAGAATATTGTCCTGTCTTGAAAACACTTTTTTCATACAATGAAAGTCTGATAAGGTCTGTTACACCATAAGAATTTGCACCACAAAAAGGTGAAAGATGACACCACACATAAATAAATGTTTGTCGCTCTGCTTTACATATCAACTGTGACAAAAAATCATGAAAACTAATGAAAGTCACTGCTATCCTTGGTGAAAATCACTATTTAGAGTCACTATCAAAGTCAACACAGAGATATTGCGCTTTCCTCAAAATGCATACAAGTCACCTTGATGTCACTGCAATTGCACATTGTCTTTGATGAGTGCATTCCTTGGCTTTGCATTTTCACGCTCTTCATGACATGTTTTCTCTACGCTCCTCATTTTTCATGCAAGCATCTTGGTTGTTATTTTCTAGATATTTATACCTTTGTGAATCCTGCTTTCTTCAGATAAAACTGTAGTTTCAAATCATTTCTTCTAAACTTATCCTGAATCTACAAACTTCAACTCCAAGATCATGAGTACAACCAAAATCAATGATAAACACTTATCTTTAAGGCCCAACCAATTCAATGAAAGTTTAACAATTCAATCAATGAAAAACTTGAGTCTTTTGCTCAAAACACCACTTAGACAAGTTTATCATTTCAACTTTATTCATAGTCATGATAGTGTCAAGACAAAACATATGAACAAAGTATTCAAAGTGTATAGACTTCAAACTTGTCATAAGATATACCAAGTCTTACCAACCATACACTTGTCGTCCATCAACCCATGTCAAACTAACATTGCATATTCCTATCCAGAATTCCATTAGTAGCATTGACATCAAATCTATTGAAGACAAAGTGAACCACCATTACATTTGTAATGGTATGATTTGTGGTCATGAAACAATGATTGTTATCCTTACTTAGTCTTTTCTTCAAAGGGGTAAGAGATATTACCATGATAAACTCCCCCTAAGTCTTTGCTTCTTCTCAATACCTAGAAGGCATCACTTATGCATGGAGTGTACAATGCATTTTCATGGATTCATCTTTATCACCAGATTCATTATGCTTTCTTCTCCAAACCATATGTGATCCTTTCTTTTTGTCTTGATCTCTAAGTAGTAGTTCAACACTGCTTCTACAAAAGTGTGTTATATTCCCAAGATGATTACATTTAAAACATCTTATATTCTTATCTACACTTTCCTTAATAGACTTTGCAGACCTTCTACAATGTACAACCTTATGACCAAAATTATAACAATTGAAACACATTTGATTCTTTGAAACAAAAGAATTTCTTCTTGAAAACCCAAACCACCTTTTATCAATGAACTTACAAGATGCAACCTTATGACCATAAGTGTTACAAATATAGCAATAACCTTGAAAATGATAATAATTGTACCTCATTGAATGATGTTGTCTGAAAGATGTAGATCCTATGAACCAACTATCTCTTCTTTCAATTCTGTTCAAAGCCTTTTGTTGTTTTCATTTGCAACCTTATTTTTTGTTTTAGGAGCAGTACAATAGTTCAAGTCTATCTTCTTGAACTTGGAGTTTTCTTTACTTTGAAACCCTTTCCATCTTTTGTTGCAAACACTATTTCATTTTTAGACTCATCTTGAACTCCAGAGCTATGTTTTTTTTCATATCCCAAACCAAAGTAATCTTTGTGCCTCTTTTGAATTCTCAACATGTTATTCAATGCATTAATACCTTTCTCATATTTATGAATCTTGAAGCTTTCAAGATCTTTTCTCAATGAGATTATTTCACCTTCAAGATTTTGACACTCACTTATTTTAATTTCCAAATCTGATTTAGTTACTTCTACTATTCTCTTATTTTCTTCAACTTCTAACTTCAAATTTTGACATAATTCTATTGTGCTCTTCAATTTAAGGCTGGTGTCTTCTTCCATTTTTTGTGATTCTGCAAGTTGCAGCTTCAAGTCTGCTACAAATTTTTCATTAGAACATTCAGTGTTCCTTTTCAAATGTAGATTTCTATCTAACTCAAAAGATTCCCTTTTTAAGGACTCTATCTCTAATTCCTCGACTTTTAACTTATTATCTGCATCTTCTTCTAGTTGAGCCCTACAATCTATAACTAGTCTTTCTGCATGCTTAAGGGATGGAAGAGTTTTAACCTTAAACTCCCTTTCTTCTCTAAGTCTTGATTCTTCTTTCTAACTATTTTGAGTTCATCTAGGGCAGCACATAATTCTCCCTCAAAATCAATTTCACACTCTTCTATATCTGATTCATTTATGTCTACCACAAATTCATTAAGTTCTATATTAGACATCATTTCTTCTACAGGTTGTGGATTCTCCTTAGGACTTTCTACTTTTGTAGGCTATGATTTTTCTTTCTTATTCCTATTCCTTCAACTTTTTACCATATCAAACACACCACTCCAATAAACTGAATGCAATCACAAAATTGAAAAGGAGAAGCATTATAGTAATTAAACACATAATATCATCAAACCAAGACAATAAGATTATAACACTGTATTTTTCCTAAGTGGAAAAACCTCATGGGGTAGAAAAACCACTCGAAAATGCCTCACTAGCTTAATAAACCTCTCTGGTTTGAGAATGCCTCACTGGAAAAAATGGCCTCACTGATGAAAGAACCTCACTGGTTACAAGAATGTCTCACTGGCAATAAACCAATGCCTCACTGGCAATTATAATTCTGTCTCACTGACTTCATCATTTTAACTTCACTATACATTTCTGAATAGAATCATTAATGATAGAGGATCACTCTATTTCACTTTCAATCTAATACATTTAATATCTTAAATATTCATTCACTAGAATCTCTAAAATATCAAATATATCATTTATACAATCTGTTTTGCATCATGTTTGCAAAACTTCAATTACAAAATTCTATTTACACATTCAACATGATAACTTTGTGAAAAGAACCGACCTTCAAAAAATGATAAATCACTATTTATATATACATTCCAAGAATGGTGACTTCCTTTCAGATAAATGCCATATGTAGCTTGTTAACTGTCTTCAAAACTGCCCCCTATTCAAGCTTATAACCAACAAGAAAACCATATTCAAACTATACCAAACTACCTCATGTCGAGTCAACTATGTGACACCACCTTCTAACTATCTTTTAACATAGTATTTATAATGTTCATTGTCTTTGAATTGAAAACAAACTGCCATCTTCATAATTGATTTGTATGCACTTTAACCCTTAATCATGAAATGGTTTTGTGCTTTTATTAAAAACTGACTAGGGTTTCAAAAAAATAGTTACAAATTAATGAAACACCATTTTAAAACAAACCCAACACTATTTACCAAACTAAACAATAGTTCAAAGTTAATGAACATTTTAGCCTTTACCATTTTAGATAAACTGAGAGCCATCAAGGTTAAAGAATGAAAACATTTGTTCACCCTTGCTTCATTTCACCAAAGTCATTGCCTCAATATCTCCACTGCCATTCTACATGTTTTGTTATGCCCTAGGTCGAGAGAGCTCTTTGTCTTAAAAAAACAAAGATGGATAACAAACTGCATCACAAAGATCCCTTGAAACTATCATTGCTTGGTGAAACTCTAAACTGTTGGAGCCACAAGAAGAAATGAAACCATTATGCCAAACATTCCCTTGGGCTTGAGAAATTTCCTTTCAACAATATGAAACATGTGCCAATAATAAAAACCTTAAGAGTCTGATTTTCAAGTCATTTTGATACCTTTATTTCCACTTTATTTTTCATAACCTTTGCCAATATGAATGCCAAGGTGAATAATCACTATAAAGCTATAAACAACATAATGCCATGTTGATCATTTACATATCCACAAACTTGTCTTATCATGAGGCCTCATAAATATACCTTGTTGGTTCATTCATCATTTAAATGTCACCTTGTGAGTAACATAATCAATAAATGATATATACATCAAGGGTTGTATAATAAGCACCATTTTCATACCTTATAACTTTGTAATAATGCTTGTCGAATGGCCCCAAGTGCTCAGCTCAAGACTTTAACAATTATTTCTACCTTAGACACAAATCAATGATAACCAACCTTGTATTACCCATGACAAATAAAACAACAAGATGAAATTTAAAGAAAATAAGGTTCCTTGTGACCATTAACCACACAAGGAAGTGTTAGCCATAACCTGCTCATGAAGGTCCTCTCACATACCTTCCAATACCAAACCATGTCAAGTCAACTAATGCATCATTGTGATGATATAAAACATATGCCTTGAAGCCTTTATAATGTATTGCCATACTAAAACCAACCTTTATCATTGTCATACTGAAACCAAACATCTATCATCAACTGTCATCAAGTTCCTTTGCGTGTCTTTGACATCGAGGGAAACAATCGTGAGAGCCAACAATACTCATAAAATATAATATTATTATAATATATTAAATATATTATTATATAATATTAAATTAACAAACATTATAATAATGGTTACCCTACTCATCATTTTGATGTGGTTTTTGATATGGAATGGTTAGGGTGTCTGGTTCAGTGTTTTGATTTTGTTGTTAATGAGTTGATGATTGCCCACAGGGCATTGTATTAAAGGGACAACACCTTAGTTTTGCTGCTTTTTACATAAAAAACAATCATTATAATAATGTAATGTTTTTTAATTTAATGTTGTATATGATAAATATATTAGAAAAATATTATAATATATAAAATAAAAAATTGGTTAGGCCCAGACCTTACAGAATTAAAAATTTTGACTTAAACAAAATAGATATCCATTTATAAATGGATATCTATTTTATAATGGATATCTTTTTTGGTTTGGTATTACCAAACCAAAATGGATATTGTACCCAAGCCTGCAAAAAGTCAAAGGCATAAATTTTGTGTTATTGGGTGTGTTAAAACACCTTTTTTCCACATTGCCACTTTTTGGACCACCATGATCTTGCACAAACCCCTTTGTGACTTACGTGCATTCGAATGTATACTTTGCGACTTACGTATTTTCATGAATATACCTTGTATTCATGCATATACTTTGTATTAATTTGTGTATACTATGTATTCGTATGTATACTTCAAGGATTACATGTTTTTGAGTACTTGTGCCTCTGTTATTCACATGCATGCTTGACTTATTCATGTGTATAATTATTAATTGGTTATCCCTAGCATTGATCATTGATCTCTTTCATGGTTTGTCTTGAATATTTATTGATTGATGCTAAACAACTTCAATATTTCTAGGAATACTAGTAGAGTTACAAATTACAAAATTATACAAATTGAAAAGAAAACATTAACTATAAATAAATACACTGATTATTAACTTGATAATTGATTAAGAATGAGTATAATATATATCAAGAGATGAGCCTTCTAGAATGGTAACTGCCAACAAGAAAATAGGCAAAGCATTCCCAATACTTTGAAAGCAATAATCCACCCAAAATTGCAACGGGAAAGAAGGCTTTTTTAAGATCCTTGAACAATGTATTTCCTGA
The DNA here is from genome assembly GCA_007258455.2 of Sequoia sempervirens. Lineage (NCBI taxonomy): Eukaryota > Viridiplantae > Streptophyta > Pinopsida > Cupressales > Cupressaceae > Sequoia > Sequoia sempervirens. Next base: position 68,704,263 of record VDFB02047397.1, on the reverse strand, counting down.
TGCTCCCTTGTTCTTACATATCTCAATTCAATTTCATTCAAAGATTTCCATCAAATGCTTTATCTAAAAGCAAAAAACACATTTTCAATTGGTATTCCATGAGACGTTTCATAAAAAGATTCTAGTATATTTAATCTTTTGATTAGAACAACTCAATTAAGCAAAGGATACATAATCTTCACAACGCTTGCAAAACATAATATTCATAGTAGATGATGAGTAGTTAACTTCTTGATACATTATCATACAAATATTTATCTTGAATAGTCTTTAAACATTTTCACAACATAATCCTCACAGTACAAAATGAATTGTTATGTTCTTGATCCATCACTATATAAACACATTGAAAGATGTATATGTCAATGTTTTGCAATATTATTTCTTGTATAGGAAATGGACTTGGGAGAAAGCTTTATAATTTATAATACAAATAAGAAATTGAATCAAGGGTGGAAACTTTATTTATCACACCAAATAATAAATGTACGTGAGAGCATCACTTGTTTCTCTTAGACTCTAATTTTCAAGCATAGCAAATCATTTCAAATGAAAATGATAAAAATGCCTCACAACCAAAGTTGTTAATTGAGGAAAAATAAAATGTTTCCAAGTTCCACCATTGTACACATTTACAATTGGTTGTATATTGTTCTAAGGGAAAGGAGGATAATTAAAAAATATCTTATGCTTGCTAGACTTAAGGATGATCATATGTTTTTTGTGTGGAAAAATCAGACTTCTCAACCATCATGTGTATGTTTCTCTTTTTGATTGTTTTGCATGCCATCATAAGGGATCAGGCCGATTGAACATAGCTCAGAGTGATTCGATATGTTTGGGTGTGAAAGAGGACCATTCCTAGCGTAAAAATACCTATCTAGATGCGTTGGAGTAGTTTTTTTGGTCACACGAGTTGCAAAACAAAAGTTGTACCACTTTGCAACTTTATACTGCTTGCATTTGACACTTTTTCCATCAAGTGAAAAATGGACACCACGAGAAGAATATTATGAGATAACAAAAACTGATAGAGGCTATTGTAGAGTGTCCCAACATGATCTTGTAGGCTCAGATAGAGAGTTCGTAAGTGTCATGATTTCCAAGTAATATCCTGTCAAAGATTGTTGCCCTTTGCACTTTGGACCCTTAAGGGATCAAGCCGGTTGAACGTAGCTCGAAGCAATTTTGTGTGTTTGGGTGCAAAAGAGGACCATTCCTAGCATAAACGTACCCATCTGGATGTGTTGGAATAGTTTTTTTGGTCACATGAGTTGCAAAATGAAACTTGTACCACTTTGCAACTTTATACTACTTGCATTTGACACTTTTTCTATCAAGTGAAAACTGGACACCACAGGAAAATGACTCTGAGATAACAAAAAATAAGAGATATTATTGCAGAGGGGCCCAACACTATCCTATAGACTCAGACGAAGAGTTCGTAAGCATCACGTTTTTCAAGTAATAGCCCATCAAAGATTGCTTCCCTTTTGCACTTTGGACCCTTAAGGGATCAAGTTGATTGAACGTAGCTCATAGCGATTCCATGTGTTTGGGTGTGAAAGAGGACCATGTCTAACATAAACATACCCATCTGGACATGTTGGAGTAGTCTATTTGGTCACATGAGTTGCAGAATGAAAGTTGCACCACTTTACAACTTTACACTGCTTGCATTTAACACTTTTTCTATCAAGTGAAAACTGGACACCATGGAAAAATGACTCCAAAATAACAAAAAATGAGAGAGTTTATTATAGAGGGGCCCAATACAATCTTGTAGGCTTAGATGAAGAGTTCATAAGTGTCACACTTTTTGAGTAATATCCCATCAAAGATTACTTCCCTTTTGCACTTTGGACCCTTAAGGGATTAAGCCAGTTGAACATAGCTCAAAGCGATTCCACATATTTGGGTGTGAAAGAGGACCATTCCTAGCTAAACATACCCATTTTGACCTCACATTAGAACAGTCCATTTGGTCACATGAGTGGCAGAATGAAAGTTGCACCACTTTGCAACTTTACACTGCTTACATTTGACACATTTTCCATCAAGTGAAAATTGGACACCACAGGAAAACAACTCCGAGATAACAAAAATCGAGAGAGGTTATTGTAGAGGGGCCCAATGCGATCCTCTAGGATCAGATAGAGAGTTCATAAGCATCACAATTTTTGAGTAATAGCCCATCAAATGTTGCTACCCTTTTGCACTTTGGACCCTTAAGGGATCAAGCCAGTTGAACATAGCTGAGAGTGGTTCTGTGTGTTTGGGTGCAAAAGAGGACCATGCCTAGCATAAACATACCCATTCAGACATTTTGGAGTAGTACATTTGGTCACACAAGTTGCAGAATGAAAGTTACACTAATTTTTAACTTTACACTGTTTGCATTTGACACTTTTTCCATCAAGTGAAAACTAGAAACCATGGAAAAACAACTCCAAGATAAAAAAAATAGAGAGAGGTTATTGTAGAGGGGCCCAACATGATCCCATAGGCTTAGAAAAATAGTTCATAAGCATCATGGTTTTTGAGTAATATCCCATCAAAGATTGCTACCCTTTTGCACTTTGGACCCTTAAGGGATTAAGCCGGTTGAACGTAGCTCATAGCAATTTTGTATGTTTGGGTGTGAAAGAGGACCATACCTAGTGTAAATGTACTCATCTAGATGTGTTGGAACAATCTGTTTGGTCACATGAGTTGTAGAATGATAGTTGCACCACTTTGCAACCTTTCATTGCTTTCATTTGACACTTTTTCTATCAAGTGAAAATTGGACACCACAGGAAAATGAATCCAAGATAATAAAAACTGAGAGAGGTTATTGTAGAGGGGCCCAATGTGATCCCATAGGCTCAGATAGAGAGTTCATAAGCATCATGATTTCCAAGTAATATCCCATCAAATATTGCTTCTCTTTTGCACTTTGGACCCTTAAGGGATCGAATTGGTTGAACGTAGCTCAGAGTGATTCCGTGTGTTTGGGTGTGAAAGAGGATTGTGCCTAGTGTAAACATACCCATCCAGATATGTTGTAGCAGTCCGTTTGGTCACACGAGTTGTAGAATGAAAGTTGTACCACTTTGTAATTTTATACTACTTGCATTTGACACTTTTTTCATCAAGTGAAAAATAGACACCATGGGAGAACAACTCTGAGATAACAAAAATTGAGAGACTTTATTATAGAGGGGCCCAAACTGATCCTGTAGGATCAGATGGAGAGTTTGTAAGCATCACAGTTTTTTAGTAATAGTCCGTCAAATATTGTTGCCATTTTTCACTTTGGAACCTTAAGGGATCAAGCCAATTGAACGTAGCTCAAAGTGATTCAGTGTGTTTGGGTGTGAAAGAGGAATATGAATAGCATAAACATACCCATTTGGATGGGTTGGAATAGTTTGTTTGGTCACATGAGTTGCAGAATGAATGTTGCACCACTTTACAACTTTACATTACTTGCAATTGACACTTTTTCCATCAAGTCAAAATTGGACACCATAAAAAATGACTTTGAGGTAACAAAAAATGAGAAAGGTTATTGTAGAGGTTCCCTACATGATCTTGATGCCTTAGATGAAATGAGCATAACTGACATGGTATCCGGGTAACAGGCCGTCAAAGATTGATTCCCTTTTGTAACTTGGATTGTTAAGGGATTATGTTGCATGAATTACAAATGTTTGAGGACATCAATAAATTTCAAAATTTGAGTAAATCTCATTAAAAATGTTTATTTGAATAGACTGCATGCTATATTGATACTGATATATAATCATTAGGTTGATTTTTTTAATAAATGAAACTTTTATAATAAGTTAGTCAATTGGTGCTAGTTATAATAGGGAGAGAATAAAAGAAAAAAAAGAATGATTAGTAACCATCAATGGTTATTACACTCATTGTATTAATAATATGATGTTTACAATAAAATAAGATTTATTTTTCTATCCCAATTCTTTTGTTTGTGCTAAAATTGTCTAATATGCTTCATACATTGTTCGAAAACCCAAGTGCTTGTAATTGTAGGCACAATGCATTAGGTACTCTGTTCTCACAGATCTTTTACAATGTCACTCACGCATTCAAGATTCTCTTATAATGCCTACATCATAGGTGCTCATGATGAGGTTAAATTCAAATAAATAACTTGAGATTCCCTCACTAAGATTCACATGCTCTTTTATAATGGCTTGTGTATACCTTAGAATTTATCCTGCTCTAAAATGTGCAAAATAACTAAGAAATGTAAATGACAAAATACCAAGGACACATCAAGATTAGCCAAAAGAGTGATAAATAATAAGGAAAATGGACAAAATAAGACACAAACGATTTCACCTTCCTTGCTGTTGATTTCTCCTTGATTGGCCCTTGCTTGGAATGATTTGTGTGCTCCTTAGATGATTTATTGAGTGACTAAATGCAAGATTAAATATGCGAAATGATTAAAAGAGATGGCTAAATGATGGCAAAGGATTGAGGATGTAAATTAGCAGCATGTAGTTATGAAAATTCAAAGTGTTGAAAATTCCCTTGAGGAGGGGGTATTTATAGGGGAATTTGAATTCTCTAGAGAATTCAATGGTCAAGATTGATCCAACAAGGTCAAGATGAAGGGCTATTTTGGGTTGAGCATCCATAAGCCCTCACATCTTGACATGTGGAGGGTGAAGTGGCCAAGGGGATATGAGATGGAGATGAGTTGTCAAGGAGGTACATGAGGTGGAAAAAGGACATGCACCTTGGGGAGTGAGAAGATTTCCACAAAAAGGGATTTCTTGTCCCCAAGTGGGAGTGAAAGGGACATTTGAGGAATTTTGGAATTCCTCAAAAATCTACATGGAAAAAGGAAAGGTGGTTGGGGAATAAATGTGAATTAAAAATTCACATTCCTAGGAAAGTCTAAAAGATAAAAGATGGGCTCCAAAAAGGTGGGACTTGGTCACATGTGGAGATTGTGACAAGTCCAAGGTTGGTCACATGTGGAGATTGTGACAAGTCCAAGGTTCTAGAAGCCTTGGAAGGATGGAATGTGAATTAAAAATTCACATATAAAAGAGGGGTATCTAGAAAGAATAAAAAGGAATTAAAATTCCTTGGAGAATGATTAGGCTTAATTAATCAGTAATTAGAAGATAAATGAGGATTAGAAGCCAACTTGCAAAAGTTGGAGGATGTGACACATCCTAATCAAGGATTAGGCACGCGTACATCCCTAATGAAGAAATTAGGAGATGAATTAGGATTAGATGAAAATGACATGTGAGGAATTAAATAAATGTAATATTTATTTAATTTATTTGATGAAAAGAGGATTAAGGAGGGTAAGGTATTTGATTATTAATTAAATACCTTAGGGATTTAGCAATTAAAGATATTAATTAAATAATAGTAATATTACTTAATTAACTGATAAGAGGATGTTTAGACGTGATAAATTTGGATAAATTAAGTGTCCAAATTTGGATGTCTATATTTTTCCCCTCTTTGAGATGGTGTTAAGCAGCATCATTTCAAAGAATATTAAAATATAGAACCTAGAAGAAGATGGTTAGATTGGAAAAGATGCCCCAGTCATCCAAAGGAGTGATAGGAAGGGAAAAAGAAAATGATGAAAATTAGGGATGAAGGATGCCCCCTCGAGAGGACATGCGGGTTGAAGAGAACACATGTGTGCTCTCGAAATAGATGATGTGATGCAAGGGGAGATGAGGAAGATGATGCAAGGTGATGGGGAAGAGAGTAAGTGATATGGAAATGGATGAAGCACAAATGGATTTTAGGACAAAAGGTGTTGTTGCCCCAGTCAAGGTACAAGCCAAAATGGGTTGATGATGGATGGAGGGTTGTCAATGAGGGAATTAAAGATCCCAAAACAACACAAGGATAGGGAAGGATACATCCCAAAACACCACTAAAGGAATAGGGAAGAATACCTCCTGATGATGATGATGAAAGTGTTGTTGATGAGGGTAGGATACATCCCAAAAAAACACCAAAGGGATAGGGAAGGATACTAATGGATGATGATGATGATGGGTCAAGGATGGTAACAAGACTGAGAACTAGACCAAGGATATGATTAGATGATTCGGGCTAAATGGAATGGATGGGGATTGGATAGAGATGTGAGATAAGGATGAAGGATGAATGGATGGGGGGATACATGCAAGACGATAGAATGGAAAATAAAATGCAATCCTAATGCAATTTGCCATCTTTGGAGCACTGATTTTTGCTATAGCATAAGACACCAAGTGCCAGGGTATGTGGAACCAAGGTGAATTACTGTCTAATGCATAAAACAAACACAATAGACAAGAAGGCTACCCCAACACCCCAAAGTCACAAAGACCTTGGTCGGGCCAGGTATTGAGATAACCACAAGCACAAAATGATGCCCCAACATAACACAAGACCTCGGGGATCTTGGTGGGTACTATGTGGGACAACCAACAAGACACAATCAAACAAAAAAAAATAAGATATGCCCCTATGTTGACCAATCAAAACACACCATAATATGATGGATCATGGCGGCCTTGACAAGTGATGATAGGGAGCTCAAATGATAAACAAAATCCAAAAATATCAAAATATCACAATCAATTTCAAACGTCCTTTGCCATAGGATCAAAGGGAGGGATGGGATTGATGAGGTCTATTAGGAAGGATGCATCCTGTTGAGACCGATGATGGGTACTAAGCTAAAAGATCAATATGACGTAAGATATTCAAAACTGATTGGATTTGATGATATAAGTGGCTCTTGTTTGTTGAGAACTAGCTAGATAAGTAAGGACATAACTTGATGACATGACACAAGGGAGATAAGACATGAGATTGACACACCCTGAAGACCTAGGGGCTCAGGGGCTGATCAAAGATTAGCCTTGCCTACGTGAAAGCGCAGAGCCCTCGTAGTTCGATAAAAGGCTGACGACTGACCAAGATGGAGACCTTGATGGATGGTAAAGATAGGATGGAAAAAAGGAGTAAAGTGGATAATGGCAATTGATGAGAGACGATAGACGATAGACGATAAAGGAGCCCTGGGGGCTAATCAAGTGATCGACATTGCCTACGTGAAAGCACAGGGGCAACGTAGTTCGACAAGACCAAAGGAAAACAATGGATAAAGGATGATAAGATGATAGGATAAGTGGATAAAAGATGGGACCGATAGGACAAGATAGGATAAACCTATTGAATTGGATAGGATGATGATGATCACATAAAGCTCAAGGATGGGATAGTTATCCAAAGCAGTAAAATGACTTGGGAGGATGATATGATAGATAGATGAGTGATGAAAAGTGATAGGGGATTGGAAAGATGTGCAAGAGAAGCAGGGGTGATGACGATGAGATAAATGGAATTGGGTTGCATGGGGGGAGGCCTATAGCCAGATACCAATGACAAGGGATTGTGAGATGGGATGAGATGGGATGAGGATAAAGATGGTAGATTGAATAAAGATATAGGGATGGGGGAGGGGGGATTGTTTGGATGGGTGGGAATATAAGGATTGGGAGATGAAAGGGATGCTAGGATAGCTGGATATGAAGAGAAGGATGGGGAGATGGAAGGGACGCTGTGATAGATGGATAGGGATAGAAGGATTGGGAGATGAAAGGGATGCTAGGATAGATGGATACGAAGATATAGATGGGGAGGTGGAAGGGATGCTATGATAGATGGAAAGGGAGATGAAGGGATGTTGTGATAGATGGATAGGGACAGAAGGATTGGGAGATGAAAGGGGTGCCAGGATAGATGGATACGAAGATATAGATGGGGAGATGGAAATGATGCTATGATAGATGGATAGGGAGATGAAGGGATGTTGTGATAGATGATGTCTCCAAGGACTATGTCACAAAGGAAGCAAATGACCCCACTCTAGATATGTCATATACGAGGCGACATGAGGGACAAAAGATAAGTGGATGGGAAGATAAAGGAGATAACTAGATGAGAATAGGATGGGTGACTAAGGAATATGATAGAGCATGGATGAAGGGGATATATACCAATAGGTGTCCAAAGCATGCATAGATAGGTGCTCCTATTTCGATCAAGATCACAAGAAGGATGGAGGGAATGGGAGATAAATGGGATATGATGTTAGGATGCAGAAGATAGGTGGGATGGGGGGATTTATGAAGAGGACGGATAACAGGAAGATAGGTGCATAGCTGGAAGCATAGCGGATGGAGGGAATGCATATCGGAGTTTCAAGTGCAGATAGGATTTACGATGATGCCTGTTTGCCGGTTTTCATCATGGTACTTATCCAAGGTGCTTGTTTGCCAAGTTTTCACCATTGGACGAATTATTTCTCTTTACTATTTTGTTTTATTTTATTTTATTTTTGATGATTTTTTTTTTTTGGTAACTTTTTGGATTTCATGCAGAAGGGGATGGGTAAAGATAAGGAAGTGGATAAGCAGATTTAGAAGACATGTGATAAGGATCAAGGTGTTATGAACCCATGTTTGAAGTGACTATTGGATGTTGGTACAACCTTATTAGGATAAATGGATTATGCAAGAGGATGAATTAGGGTATTTGAGAGGGAGATACATGGGATAATGGATGGGATGCTGCGAAGGGTATGGATGGAATGATGGGGTGGATATGTGATGGGGAGATGCGTTCAGGACCAACATTGGCACATGTGGTGGTGGATGTGAAAAGATAAGAGGATTAAGGGATGGAGAATGTGGGGATAATGGAGGAGATGGAATGGTGAATTTCGAGACATAGGGACCCAAAACAGACGTAGGAGATGAAAGGGGTGTATGATTAGCTAGTGGGTTAGCGAATTTGGATGTTCTTACTGATTTTTCATGTGATGGCATTGCATCTTTTTTCTTTGGGATCCACATGGTTTTGATCTTTGCTTTGGTGGGCCTTTGTGGCCTACAAATTTTATTTAGATTTAGACTTTTCTTCTCTTCACCACGTCTTTTGGAGGGGACATGAGGAGCCTTAGATTCATGTGGATGTTTGGATTTATGCATTTTTTTTAACAACCAAAGTGCTTTTAGTAGCAATGGGATGGGTGTGAGGAGATGGATGATGTGGAGTGATGGAGGTAGGAGTATGGGGATTATGTGTAGATGGAGGATGTTTAGGTAAGTTCCCTTGTTGATCTGACTATGGGGTATGTGAGAGGGATGTTTATGATGGATGAGATGGATAGGTGATGAATGGATGAAAGGATGGATAGGATGAGATGGAGGAGGTGATTTTGGGATATAGGGGCCCAAAATAGATGTAGGACTTGGCATGGTAGATGGAGGATTAGAGATGGTAGATGGAGGGATGTAAGGACCCAAAATGGATGGAGCAGATGAAGGAGGAAGATGGATAGTTGTTTTGAGGTGATACGATAGAGGAGGAGGGATGGCCACATATGATCTGGTGGGGCGATGGGAAGAGCCAATATTTCATTTGGAAAAGGCTCGTTGAGGACATCTAGAGGTTGTACCAACATTTTTGGATTGCGAGTCGTGAGTAGTACATCCAAGACCTTGCGGATACAAGTGTTCTTTAGCTTGGATGGGCTCTATAATACCTTGCTCATGAAGGCCTAAACCTTTTCCTTGATAGTTCATTTTCTTGAGTATTCGATCTAGGACAGGATTTTTGTTATTCTGGAAGAATGATGCGAGTTCATTATTAGGTGGAAGAGGAGGGTTGGTGTATATGCTTTGTTTTTCTTAGAGGAGACCACATGGAGGAAATGTGAGAGGACCAAGGGATATGCAAGCGGTGTGGGGATAGCATTTTAGGCGATGATGGGGGATCATGAGAAGGAGATGATGGGATAGCAACATTAGGAGAGGGAGTAGGGGCCATGATAGGATCTGGATTTGTGGTAGTAGGCTCATGCAATGGAGATGGAGATGGAGTAGTGGAAGCTTGAATGACAAGGGGATCATGGGATGGAATGGATGGGGGACTGTGATCTTGAGGTGGACTAGATGGGATGGTAGGATCTTGATTTGGAGAAGGGGATATGCTGGCATGCTTTGGATTAGACTCTTGGTGTGACTCATCATGTGCGGAAGGCATGGTAATGGAGTCTTGTTGGGACTCTTCAAGCGGGGAAGATGGAGGGCTGGAAGATTCATGAGGTTCGTTGGAATGGGTTTTGGTGCTACTGGGAGTGGGAGGAGTGGATTGGATTTGGGTGGATCTAGGAGTAGAGGGAGTGGATTGGGCTTGGTGTCTTCGATGGATTCGATGGTTCTTGGAGTAGGAGATGGGGGTTCAATGGATTTAGTGGGTTCAATGGTTTCAATGGTTTGATCAGTGCTAGGGGTGGTAACATCAATAATAGGTGTGGTATGGAGAAGGGTCTCATCACTAGTGACCGTGGATGATGGATCTAGATGGCATGGTTCCATGACTTTAAGATGTGGAGTTGGGGATGGATTCTTTGTAATGAGTCCTTGGAGAACTTCTAAAATGAGAGACTTGCATATGGTTGGCTTGGCTGGGGTGGTAGAAATGGATGAGGGATTATGGAGTGGTGGACTAGGGTTAGATGGAGGAATGGGATTGAATGTAGGACTATGAGTAGATGGGGGATTAGGATTGGATGGAGGACTAGGAGTAGATGGATGAATGGGATTGGGTGGAGGGTTAAGATAAGGATATTGGAGTGGTGAATTAAGATAGGGGGACATGGATTGTGGATTAAGACAAGAGGATATAGGTGGTGTAGTGGGAAAAGAGGATGTGGGGTATGGATTATAATAAGGGTATTGGGATGGTGGATTATGATTAGGATATGTGGATGTAGGATTAAGGTAAAAGGGTGTGGATGTAAGATTTGTATGGAAAGACTGGGAAAGAGGATTAGGATAGGGGGTCATGTATGGGGAATTGTAATAGGAATATTGTGATGGAAGATGAGGATAAGAAGATGTGGATGTTGAATAAGAGGATGGTGTAGATGGGGAAGGGGAAGGTACTGGATACCCCTTGTCAAAGGTAGCATAAGGAACATGATTAGGATTAATTGGATTTTGGAAAGTGGGTGGAGAGAGCTTACTAGAGATGATAGTGTCAAGGGGATCTATGTCGTATACCTCTTGATCAACCAGACTTTTGTTATCAGTGTCAACATAATTAGGGTTTCCCTTGACCACTATTGATGGAGGATGAGGATTCATGATGATGATAGGATAAAGAGGATGGATAAAAGGTTTTGGGTAGGAACAAATTAAAGCTCAAATTGGGATTTTGGTCAAGCTCAGATCAAGATTAGACAAAAGCTCAGATTAGGATGATTCAATGATGTGAGGATTGATTTTGATGGGATTTCATAGATAGATGATTGGATCAGGTAGATGATTTGATGAATTTGATTAAAGTAATAGATTAGTTTGATTGGATAGGATCAAATGATTAGATGATGTTGATTAGATAATTGTGATTGGATGAACTTGATCGGATTGGTGTGCTTGGATTGATTAGATGATTGAAGGAATGGATTGGTTTGATTAGATAGGAAGAAATAAAAGGTACCACTAGATATAGCTCAAAAAATTAAGCAATTTTGGTTTTTGAACGAAGTTGATTCGATGTACGGTTTGTAAATGGTGGCCCCGGGAAGTTAGGGGCGTGTCCACCCCGCGATGCGGGGCGTGGCTGCCCTGGGATGGTCAAATTATTGATAGGAGGAAATGGAAGGTACCACTGGATAGAGATTGAAAAACTAAGCAAATTTGGTTTTTGGACGAAGTCGATCCGATGCACGGTTCGTAAATGACGTCCCCGAGAAGTTAAAGGGGCGTAGTCAGCTTTCTGCAGTAAATCAGGGGCGTTGATAGCAAAATCAGGGGCATTGATAGCTTTCAGGGGCTTTGACAGCAAAATCAGGGGCATTGACAACAAAATTAGGGGCGTAGACAGCAAAATCAGGGGCGTTGACAGCAAAATTAGGGGTGTAGATAGCAAAATCAGGGGCGTTGATAGCAAAATTAGGGGCGTAGACAGCAAAATCAGGGGCGTAGATAGCAAAATCAAGGGCATAGATAGCTTTTAGGGGCGTTGACAGCTTTCTACAATAAATCAGGGGCGTGGCCAACAAAATCAGGGGCGTAGACAACTTTCTGCAGTAAATCAGGGGCGTGGACAACTTTCTGCAGTAAATCAGGGGTGTGGACAACTTTCTGCAGTAAATCAGGGGCACTGCCGCCTTTCTGCGGGGGCACTACCGCCTTTCTGCAGGGGCGTTGCCGCCTTTCTACAATAAGGCAGAGCTGGGTGTTGATGGAAATGGCTATGGCAAGGACGCAATATGATAAAGTAAGGCCAAAGTGTCAAAAACTTGACAGATTTTTCACAAGAAAACACTTCAAGCAAGCACAATCCTATGATTAATATTACGGGTATGGCAAGGCAAAATCTTAATCTAGGATGCACAAGGTTTCTAGGGAGTCTTTGATATACTCTTGGTATGTGAGGCACAATCGTGAACACCAGTCCATCACAAGTGTGAGACGAGAACCCTAGCGAGATACTGAAAGGCTCAGACCAACTTTTCACGTCTATCTAGGTATCACCCTAGCTTCGACGCTCCGCCAATTACGACGCGACTGGATTGGGGTACAACTTTTGTTCTCCCCCCTTTATATACCCCGCCGGTACGTGTGGTTGGAATCGTCCCTTGGGCTGATGAAATCCCCAAGTAGGTCCCACTAAAAAGAAGACACTAATCGTTTCCAACTACTCCCCAGACTCACACGAAGTGCAGGGGGAAAGTGAAAACAAATCAATGCCCTCTTGGGTAACACAATAGCAAACAACCACAACAAGCAGTGAAGCTTAATCCTCCTAATTAGACTATGTTCGAAAACAACAAATTTTTAAATTTTTTTTTTAAAAATTTGATTACATAGATGACCCTGCAAACAAATGTTAGCTTTCTTTTTCTTCGCTCTTTGATCAATAACGCCCTAATACGCTGCAAAACGTTAGTGAAAAACAACAATATTCTTGCCAGAACAATGTTAGAGAGTTATCACGTGAAAATAGCAAAAAACTAGAGCAAAAACGAAACCAAAACGCGTATTTTACCTTCCCAACTGTGCTGTTTTGGGGGCGCTGCTGCCTTTCTGCGGGGGCACTGCCGCCTTTCTATAGGGGCGCTACCGCCTTTCTACCGGGGCGCTGCCGCCTTTCTGCGAGGGCGCTGCCGCCTTTCTATAGGGGCGCTGCCGCCTTTCTGCGGTAAACTTTGTCAAATTTTTAAGAAAAAAGGAAAGTTGTGCCCCTCCCACTGCAAGAAAAGTGTTAGAAAAACCTTCTAAATATATCCCTAATCACAAAAAATGTGTTAGAAGGAATAGAACTTTCAGATGTGGGGCGCTACCGCCTTTTTGTAGTGGGCAAGAGGGCGCTGCCGCCATTCTGTGGTAAAATAGGGGCGCTGCCGCCTTTTTGTGGTAAGGTAGAGGGCGTTGCCGCCTTTTTGCGAGTTTTTCCTGCAAAATACTTAATCCAAAAGGGAAGTTAAATGCAAGACCCGTTTGTGGGTCCCACCAGGCGTGCCAGAAATGTATACCTTAGAATTTATCCTACTCTAAAATGTGCAAAATAACTAAGAAATGTAAATGACAAAATACCAAGGACACCTCAAGATTAGCCAAAAGAGTGATAAACAATAAGGAAAATGGACAAAATAAGACACAAACGATTTCACCTTCCTTGCTGTTGATTTCTCCTTGATTGGCCCTTGCTTGGAATGATTTGTGTGCTCCTTAGATGATTTCTTGAGTGACTAAATGCAAGATTAAATGTGCGAAATGATTAAAAGAGATGGCTAAATGATGGCAAAGGATTGAGGATGTAAATTAGCAGCATGTAGTTATGAAAATTTAAAGTGTTGAAAATGCCCTTGAGGAGGGGGTATTTATAGGGGAATTTGAATTCTCTAGAGAATTCAATGGTCAAGATTGATCCAACAAGGTCAAGATGAAGGGCTATGGTGGGTTGAGCATCCACAAGCCCTCACATCTTGACATGTGGAGGGTGAAGTGGCCAAGGGGATATGAGATGGAGATGAGTTGTCAAGGAGGTACATGAGGTGGAAAAAGGACATGCACCTTGGGGAGTGAGAAAATTTCCACAAAAAGGGATTTCTTGTCCCCAAGTGGGAGTGAAAGGGACATTTGAATAATTTTGGAATTCCTCAAAAATCTACATGGGAAAAAGAAAGGTGGTTGGGGAAATAAGTGTGAATTAAAAATTCACATTCCTAGGAAAGTCTAAAAGATAAAAGATGGGCTCCAAAAAGGTGGGACTTGGTCACATGTGGAGATTGTGACAAGTCCAAGGTTGGTCACATGTGGAGATTGTGACAAGTCCAAGGTTCTAGAAGCCTTGGAAGGATGGAATGTGAATTAAAAATTCACATATAAAAGAGGGGAATCTAGGAAGAATAAAAGGAATTAAAAATTCCTTGGAGAATGATTAGGCTTAATTAATCAGAATTAGAAGATAAATGAGGATTAGAAGCCAACTTGCAAAAGTTGGAGGATGTGACACATCCTAATCAAGGATTAGGCATGTGCACATCCCTAATGAAGAAATTAGGAGATGGATTAGGATTAGATGAAAATGACATGTGAGGAATTAAATAAATGTAATATTTATTTAATTTATTTGATGAAAAGAGGATTAAAGAGGGTAAGGTATTTTTAATTAAATACCTTAGGGATTTAGCAGAATTAAAGATATTAATTAAATAATAGTAATATTACTTAATTAACTCGGATAAGAGGATGTTTAGATGAAAAGTGATAAATTTGGATAAATTAAGTTTCCAAATTTGGATGTCTACAGCTTGAAATCATAATTGAGATTTGTCAAGATCATCAAAATAAGGATGTTGCATAGCTTTTTTTGCCAAGATTCTCTTGGATGGCTCATAAATTAGCATTTTCTGCAAGGAGACACCAATCAATTTTTAGTAGTTTACTTACAAATAGGAAAAGGAAAAGGAAAAAAAGAAAGAGCATCCAAAATGGAAATGAAATGAAAATAGATGGAAGGCACTTATAGACAACAAATCCACACCATTTGGTTCCAAGTCGAGAACACAAGGCATAAATATCAATGCTTCCATTGAGGATAGGCATGTCAGTCTCTCAAGTTAGTCACTCCTAGCCATACATATTCATTGGGAGTTCCAAGATACCTATTTCCCACAACAACTCTCATGAATAGAATAACTTGAAACTCAAGATGCTCTTATAATGTCTACATCATAGGTGCTCATGATAAGGTTAAATTCAAATGAATAACTTGAAATTCCCTCACTAAGCTTCACACACACTTTTATAATGGCTTAAAATCATAATTGAGATTTGTCAAGATCATCAAAATAGGGATGTTGCATTGCTTTTTTGGCTGAGATTCTCTTGAATGGCTCATAAATCAGCATTTTCTGCAAGGGGATACCAATCAATTTTTAGTAGGTTACTTACAAATAGGAAAAGTAAAAGAAGATAATATAAACATTAGATGATAGCATTGAAATCATAGCATTGACATCATACAAATTAATGTGCATACAAGTATAAATTAATAAGAACCAATGTGCATATTTACAAATTAATCCAACGAACCATCCAGGTCTACTCTACTCTTTATTGTGTCAAGTATTGCCTCATGGTCAGACTCATGGACCTTCCACAAGGTCTTGTTCAAAGTTCTACCCCCATATTTGGTCAAACAAACATTGGATGCCACGATAAGGTTCGAGTAATGAAGAATCTTTTGATGCATGTCAAAGTCCTAAAACATCCAATATTTAACACTCTTATGTGGGTACCTTCTAAGCCACGTTTCAATAACAACAACTAAGCCTGTAGGGTATTCAACATTTTCTCCATCTATAATTAGGGCCTCCAATTTATTTTTGGCCTCAATACAACGACACAAGTAGTAGTTTGTTCCCTCTTAGTTGTCTTGATCTGCAATAATTACATAAACATGCCCTGCATTGATATGGCAAAAAATCTCTTGAAATTAGTCAACATTACAAATACACTACAAAGTAAGATAGCAATAGGAATTTCAAAAACTAAGCAAGTAGATATATTACCTAGTTGAACTAGATTCGATATGTGGTCAAAGTCAACTGATGAATCTATCTATGTTAGTTTCAATGTCGTCGGAGGGAGATATGTGTGAAGTGGGCTAAGATAACTTAATGACCATTTCTCAACCCACTTCTTTGACTCACAATCATCCCGGGCTTACATTGTACATGAAGAACAAAATCATGCCATCTTTTGTGTATTGATACTCCATGAACCTACATCTGAGATAAGGAAAGAGTGTAGCTCACTCGATCCTATTAGTGTACAACAATCCTCATATGGTGCAATGTTAGTATCATCCATCAACCAAAAAAATCTATGAATTGAAGATGTACCTTCATTACTTGGACCCATCGAAGTATTACATCAATCGACGATTGATTTTGCATCTGTCAACTTTGCATTGTCTTTATACTTTAACTCTTCTCGTGCTAATGCTCTTTTCACACATGCTCCTACACCATCATGCTCTCCCTTTCCATGCTCAGCCTTACAAAAGTTCCACATATACTGAACACCTGTAATGACATCCATCCTGTACAACCAATAGAACATGCGCAAGTTCTTGAACTGTGTTGCATAGTTATCTGACCAAATTATGTTTCAACCATATGCTATGCCCCTCTTAGCCAAATCAGTATAGAAAATTTGGAAGCAACCTTGCACGAACTCTGGAGAATATTTATGATCACCACTAATATAAAATTGATACTCCCTCAATATCTTCCTTTGGTCCTCTGTACTATCAATTGCATGAATGAATGCTATGTGCACAAATATTGAAACCTATGTGGAGTTGTAATATTGTGATTGCACCTCATGCAGTGGTTGTAGAGTGTAGTTCTTTGCAAATTTGACCACTGAAACTATGTTTCCAACTAGAAAGATTTCCTTGCATAGCTTGAATTATGTTTCTAGCCATCGGGCTCTATGGGTATACCTTGTATACTCATACACTATATTGTCATGAAACATGGACATAAACTGATACATTGGAATATTCTAAATAACCAAATCACATCTTTTTGTTTGATTACCATCTTTTGTAACATATGCTACTATTTTATACTTCCCAAAATCTACTAGTTTCTATCCCACCTCATATGTGCTTTCCATATATTGACATACTAGCATATGTTGCAAGCCACTGCAACACTGACATGAACCATCCAAGCATAGTGTCTTGTAGAATATTTGGCCATCCTTTATTTCACATAATTTTTTTGATAAGAACTCTCTTGAAGATGTTGGTGGGGCTTGTATACCACAATATTTCAAAACATCGTTAGTATGCGAATCTAAACAAATAGAATGATAAATATCATAATGGTTAGAGAATTTAATATGTAGTCTACAACAACAAGTAGTGTGTGTGTGTGTGTGTGTGTGTGTGTGTGTGATTTATCTTGACATAATAAGGTTTAATCATTTCAAAATATCTTTGACAAATACTAATTTGAGGATAATCCTATTGAAATTTATGAAAAAATTGGGTTTGAGTCATATCCAAAAAATGCTTTGGATGTGGCTCATGGTTTTGACTACCGATTCTCCTTATTACCACATCCCTTTGATTCAGAGATGGCCTTGTGTTAGTCTTCCAATACTCTTCAATTAGCGTTCTCAATGCTTCAACAACTTTTTTATCTTTTCATGGTAGTCTCCCCGAGAATTCCCATAATTCATTTGAATCGGTGCACTCAATTCTTTGCCACCTTTGAATGGCTCTTGATAAAGTTTTTCTATTAATTCTCAATTGTTTGCTCATCTTTCTAATGAGATGATCTCTCTTTGTTTGACTACTTACCAAAGTCGATGTAATGACACATTAGGTGACATTACTATCCTTTGATCATGAGGTCTTATCCACGCTCTCATAAGCATCCATTAGATTCTTCACAATAGTGTTTTCACTTGAAGCATTCGATATTCTCAACCCAAGAGTCTTCATGATGTTTTTGTACTTTATACCCCACATCATTTCAACAAATAGTTGACATCTTGCAGTCTCATTTAGGATTTCAAAGAAAAATTTCCAAATCTTATCAGCATATCTTCTACAAGTGCGTGCTGGAATCTTACCTTCCATGTGCTACAAAATATCCTCATCAATATTAATCAAATACTTTGGCTTTCTATGCAAAATTCTAGGTGGTGTTCTCCTAGGTACATACATCTCAACATTAGAAATTTCATCAATATTTAAGTGAGGTGGGATAGAATTTGTACTTTCGATCGAGGGTGGAATAAATGACATACCTTGAGGTTCACATGGGGATGATTGCGTACCTTCTTCATCAAATCCGAGTGATGATGTACTCTCAACTTGAGATGCGGTGGATGGTGCCCAAGCATATTCACTTGCGGTAGATGGTGTCCCTCCATATTCACTTGTGGTAGATGGTGTCCCTCCATATTCACTTGTGCTTAATGGTGTCCCTTCGTATTCACTTGCAGTAGAGGGTGTGTCTCCAACTACGGTATATTCAAATCTATCTTACCACGATGCTTTCACATTCATGCCCTTTGTGCCACCAATTCATTTTCTCTTTTTGATGGTTGAGGTCCCTCTTCAATTGGCTTGTTTTCATCAATCGTATCCAATTTCTTCTTTTCATGACATTCCCTCACCCATTTTCTCTCCTTTTCTTTATTGGTTTCATAATATTTTTCTGTTAGTTTATTCCTTATTTGTTTCCATGGCATGGTGGATAATTTTACCTGTAGCATGGTAATGAGACAAATATTAGTTCCTAAAAAATGAATCCATACAAATAAATGAAATATATGTCATTCAAGGCTTCATACAAAATACTTACAATCATCCTGTAGAAGAGTATTTCTAGCATAGACAAAGGTCACATGAATTTTTCTGATGGAATGCCTTAAAGAAATGTGGTAATGTGGCATGCCATGATTGCAAGATAGGCTCAAAATGGAAGCATGGACAAGGAATGTGAATTCAAATGCCTTGTCAAACAATTTAAATTCCTTGTTCATGCTTCCATTTTTAGCCTATCTTGCAATTATGGCATGCCACATTACCAAATTTATTTTAGGCATTAAATAAAAAAATCAGGTGAGCATTGGAAAGCTAGTGAGCTCACAAGCTTGCCAATTCGGTAGGTTTGACAAGGTACGGGCAGCATGAAAAAATTCCTCATAGAAATGGGGACTCATGGTGATGTACATCACCTTGAGTCCCCATTTATATGAGAATTTTTTTCACATTGCCTTTACCTTCTCATGGTGAGACCCCATTTCTATGAGGCATACACTACCCCTACCTTGTCAACCCTACTACATTGGCAAGCTAGTAAGCTCTCTAACTTTCCAATGCGGTAGGGTTGAAAAGGTAGGGGTAGTGTTATAATCACTATAATTAACCATTTCTATGAGGCATATGTTGCCCCTACCATGTTAACCCTACTGCATTGGCAAGCTAGTGAGCTCACTAGCTTGCCAATGCAGTAGGGTTGACAAGGTAGGGGTAGTGTATGCCTCATAGAAATGAGGTCTCACAGTGATATCACCATGAGAACCCATTTCTATGAGGCATGTGCACCCCCTACCTTGTCAACCCCACCACATGGTGATATCACCGTAAGAATCCATTTCTATGAGGCATTTACTACCCCTATCTTGTCAACCCCATCATGAGACCCCATTTCTATGAGGCATACGTTTCCCCTACCTTGTCAACCCTACCGCATTGGCAAGCTAGTGAGCTCAATAGCTTTCCAATGCTCCACTAGCTTGCCAATGTAGTAGAGTTGACAAGGTAGGGGCAGCATATGCCTCATAGAAATGGGGTCTCACGGTGATGTACATTGACTTGACATTGAATTGACTAAGTACCTCTTGAGTATCAATTAACATCTTGTACAACTTAATGGAATTAATATTAAAGAATGCTAAGCCTTTAAAGTAATGGAAATTCTCAATAACTTTTGTATTAAATTTTAAATCCATAAAAATTAAAAAATTATATAAAACTTTGGCCAACATAATGTAAGGTATTTTTTGAATTGGTAATGACATAGTGTGATTGTTAAATTGTGGCATTGTGAGTCTTGCTACCAAGGTTCAAACCCCTATTGGGGTATTATTGTTAAGTATTCATGTCGGGGATGAGGTCCCTTATATATGGCCCCACTATTCACAAATTTGGTCAAAAGTGTTTACCCTTTAAAAAAATGTAAGTTCTTTTTTGAGACTAAGGCATATAATATTTTGTCTAAAATAGTTCTAGTTTCTAATATTCCCTCTATAGAAAACATCACCAAAATCAAAAATTATTTTATTATTGCATGTCTTAGTAGAATAACCTTGCAATAATGCAAGGGGCTTATTATTGCACTACATATTTCACCATATAAATCTAAAATTGAGAAATGTATTCTCATACTTGTTTTTGATAAGAAAATTAGCATTTATAGGGTGTTTTACCCTTTAAACATCAAGCCTCGGGGGCCAAAAAAGATTAGGTCCAAGGACATACAAAAGACCACTAAAATAAAACACATTAACAATAGACAAACAATAGACAAAAAAACATCCCAGTAGATGAGACACAGGAACAACAGACTAGCTAGCATTCTGTCGATTTTGAGAGAGGAGGCAAACAACATCCTCCCCAACCCAGTTGGAGCCTTCCTTCATAGCCTTCTTATCCATTTCATCCTAGAACAATAGAAAGGGTGCCAGCCACATGATGGACCAACTAGACAATGAACCGAGCCAGACTAGTGAACTTATTCTCAAACTTCTCCACCCACCCCAATAGCATTCAATGATCCTCCCCTTTGTCTACAATCTTCACAACGTCTTCCTGCTCCATTTCTTGAGGTTCAGAGGACTAGGAAGTCAAATTATCCTTTAGAATTTTGTTGAGGTTGAAGAAGTGGCTAGGCCCTTCAACAAATTCCTCCTCCTCTTCCTCCATATCTTCCTCATCCTGATTTCCCTTGTTGACATACTGCTCCTCATCAGTAGAAATTTAATTAATATGCACCTTCTTGCTATTTTTTTGCCAACCTACCAGATCTTCTAATGCTGGTATTTTCAACCCCAATCTCCACTGTAGCAGCAAACACAATACCCCCCTTAGAGTATCTACCTAGCACATTCTTCTGGTCATAGCTAGTAGCTGATGACTCCACCAGACCTTTCCCTTCTTGTTTCACTTTTTTCAGATTGCTTGCAAATTTGCTGTCAGACTTGTCAGGGGTGGACTTGAGCTCATAAAGCCTATCCATAGCATTTGACTGAGCAAGCCCCACACTCCCCCTTTTCTTTTTGGTGGGCAATTTAGGCCTAGGGGATTCAATATTTCCTAGAGGGGTTTTCCTTTTAGGTCCTTTAGACTCGGCCGAAGGGATATTGGTCTGAACAAGGGGTTTGACTTCCTCAATATGGACAATGGAAATGGGTTTGGTTGGGTAGAGAGCGAGGTGGAAGTGGTAAAGGCTCAAGATGAGGCCTTGGTGGAGCGTCAGGGTAGGAGAATCCTCAGGGTTTTGGGCAGAAAAGTCTAAGCATTTCTCAACGGAGCTTTCCAAATCAATGAGTAAAAAAAATAGGAAATGAGGAAAATAATTTTATGGTAGAGGTGATTTAAGAGAGGCAAATGATAATAACATAAAGTTTTATATCTACCCTCTAACATTACATACTTCATGAGAGCGAGACAGACCTGATCCCATGGTCGTGAGAGAGCTTCTATTTCAAAGCCATATTAGGAGCGGACCAATTTTTTGTTTCCAATAAAAAAGGAATTAAGGCTTTCATTTTCCTAAGCCTTGGTGTACTTAGGATACTTCTTCCTGAAACAAGAGAGCCATGTCGCCTAGGCAATCACCTCCTTGTTGACCTCGAAGGAAATTTCGCCCATCGTAACCCTTCTATATTTCTAGGAGCTCACAAATTGCGCTGACATCCTTGAATCATGACCAACCAGGCATTCCATTAAAGGCACAAACCCTCCTTCAACACAGATGTGCCAAACTAGTGGGTTCTTGTGAAATTCCCCACAATTGTCTGGATTCGTCCTCACCCTATCCACCCATTTCACCACTCTTCACTCTGAAAAACTAGAAAACCTGTGAGAAAAAGAATAAAATTTTCGTTAATGTGAGAGGTCACCCAAACACTTCTTTCAAGCCAACCAAGAAGGCTCTGGGAAATCAAGGCAGTATGCAAGACACATGCTTCAGAAATTAAATCTAAAAAGACAATCTCTATGAGCCCATTAATGAAAATCTTTAAACACCTATGACTAGGTTTATGAAAAATGATGGTATTAGGAGGTTTTCCTTCCACATTGCCATAGCACAAGTTCCGATGATGGTTGGTCATGGGGCCAAATTTAGACTTCCCTAAATATCCGTTAAAAAAAATAGAAGCTTTTAACAGAGATTATAATACAAGGTAGGAGCTTCATGTCATAATTATTTGTCACATCAAATTTGAATTTAAAAATCTGCAATAATATGCAAAGGCTAAGAAAAGATCACAAAGAAAGATTGTGTAAGGTCTGACCCAACTTGGCCATTACCCTGTTGTACTTCCCATTACTCCTCATAATTAGCTTCATAATTTTGATCTCCACCTCGAGATTTAAATTATGCCACAGGTTTAATACCTCAACATCCATCTTCGTCCACATCACCCAAAAATAAAATATGTGGAGTAGCCAAAAAGCCATGACAAAAGGAAGATTAGATGTCATCATGATAAACAAAAGTTCCCTGCTCCTTGAAGATGATACCTTCTATCCTCGGTGGTAGGTTCCCCATACTCCTCCATCACTTAGAATCTCTCTAATGGGAGTCGAGATTAGCCAAGGCATCAACAACTTGATTACCCTCCTTATATATGTGAGTAATAATCTTCATATCCAACCTCGACACAAAAATATTTATGTCTAACAAGATATCCCTGGTACTCCATCCTAACAATCTTCCCAAATTAACAAAGTCAACCACCGACTTGGAATCCCCTTCAATGTGTAACTTCCTATCCCCATAGTGATAGCTAATTGGATGCCCTTCAAAAAATCCCTTGCTTCCACAGTCATGGAGGTCTGAATCCCTATACCCCCTGAGTATCCTACCACAAAGTTTCCCCTATAGTCCCTAATAATACCCCCTATGCTTGCCCTTCTTGGGTTACCTTTAGTCACCCCATCAAAATTGAGTTTATACCAACAATGATCTAGGGATTTCCATATAGTGTTACATCTTTTTTGGGACCGAGAGCTCTCAAAGGAGTTGACCTCAAGATTCTGGTTCCAAGCTTTAGCCATTTTAATCTCCCAATCAGTAGGAGCTTTATCCAGGGTTTTCCCATTGGAGATAGAAATATTTTCAGAAATTAACCTTTTCCCTATACCCAAAACCTCCTTAGGACTCATCTCATTTTTTTTGAATATCCAATTGTTCCTCTCTTTCCATAAGCACCAATAGATAATAGGGGGACCTAGTTCCAAATCTCTCTAGGTAAGGGGTGATGGAAAGGGCTAGACCAACTCAAGATAAAGGATTTGATGTCCTTACACATAGTCCATTGAGTACCCAATCTCTCCAGAGCCAGATCCTAGACATTGACAGTAAATGGGCAGTGTAGAAGTAAGTGATCCAAAAATTCTTCATTGCATTTGCACAACAAGCACCTGTTAGGGATTTTTTCCTTAGGTTATCCTAAGTGAGGATCCTATTATGGTAGGGTGTCCACCAAAGAAGTTAATTTTCAGAATCATGTGCCGATTCCAAATATGTTTCCAGAGACCATGCTCAATACCTTGAACTGACAACAAAATGTAAGCCATTCTGACCAAAATATTGCCATGCTTGTCATTAGTCTAGTAGAATTCATCTTCCAAGTTGGATAAAGGTAATCTAGTAAGGGATAGTAATTCCTATAAAAACTTAGCCAGAGTTAACAACTCAGGGGACAAAGGATAGTGAAGAAGGTCTTTCCACCTCCTAGCCCCTAACAGACCAAGGAGGTAGTCACTAATGTACAAACAGAAGAAGAGTTATATTGGTCTCATAAGATTCCTAAATTCTGAGTGTGAAAGGGGGTTGTCTAATAACCAAGGGTCTTCATAGAATCTAATGTTATTACCATTCCCAAGCTTCCATTTTAACCCGATCATGAGCAGCCCTTGCAATCTACAAATGTTGTTCCATGCTAAAGATCCCCAGGGGTGATCATCAGATAGGCACTTGATCATAGGTCTATTGTGGAGATACTTAGAATTCATAATATTTCACCAGTCCTTAGTATTCCTCAAATGATCCCAACCAACCTTAGCAATTAAGGCCTTGTTGGTGCATAAGATATTCTCGATTCCAAGCCCACCACAGGATTTAGGTTTACAGTTGTCCCAGCTAACTAGGGAAAACTTTTTCTTTTCCTCAGTCCCAGACCATAAAAAGTTCCTTTGAAGTTTTTCAAACTTCTCAGCAATATATTTGGGAATCTTAAAGATAGAGGGGAAATAGATAGGGATCCCTTGAAGGGCCACAAACAAAAGTTGCAGTTTGCAAGCATGACTAAAGATGGAGCTTTTCCACCTCGCCAGTTTCATTTGAATCCTTTCAATAATAGTGTTCCAGAAGGTAGGAGTGACTTCCTTAATAGTGAGGGGTAACCCTAGATACACCAATGGGAGAGATCCACTCACACATCCAAGGAAAATAGTGACCCGATCTTGAAGAGCAGGAGTGTTGTTGAAGAAGCAAATCATACTTTTGTTATAATTTATACATTGGCCGGAGCAAGCAATATAATTATTAATAAACCTTTTCCATTTCCTGGCTTCAACCACAAAGGCCTTCCCAAAGAGAATTGTATCATCAATGAACTACTAGACAACAATAGATTCCAAGGAAGAGGCAGGTTTGACCCCCAATATAGACCTCTTTGATAGTAGTTTATTTATGTTTCTGCTTAAGACATCTGCGACCATGATAAATAAATAGGGAAAGAGGGGGTCACCCTATTTGATACCTTTTCCAACTTTGAAGAAGCCAAAGGGGGTCCCATTGACCAACACTGAGTACCTTACTGCACGGTAATGCATTCCATCAAGAGGTTGACCACTCCACGGTCAAAACCAAACTTATTTAGGACTTTGGGGATAAAGTCCCATATCACCTTATCATAAGCTTTTGAAATATCCAACTTGAGGGCCATACTAGTATTATTGCATATATCCATGGAATGGATAATTTCATGTGTAGTTATGGTAGCATCCAAAATATGACGACCGGGTACAAACCCTTTTTCGGTAGGGCTAATTATTTTATCCAAGAGGGGTTTGAGGCTGTTCACCAAGAATTTAGAGAAGATCTTATAAATGGTATTGCAAAGGATAATGGGCCTATAATTAGTCATAAATTGGGGTTCAACAACCTTGGGAGCCATTGCAATAAAAAGTGTGGTTCAGTTATTTGAGAATCTTACCAGATTTGAAGAAATCCCTAACAGCCAAAACAAGGTCCTCACCCACAATCTCCCAAAATATCTAAAAGAAAGATGGGGGGAAACCATCTGGTCCACGTGCCTTATAGGCTCCCATATTGAAAGCATCCAAAAAGACTTCCTTAGGAGTGAAAACACAAAGCATACTATTATTATCATCTTGGGATATAGCGATCAGGAGAGGGTCCAACAGTAGGTTATCAAAAGTCAGATTGGGAACCTTAGTAGGAGCCAGATAAGCCCTTTGAAAATAATCCAACACCAAGAGCCCAATTTGGGTAGGCATATTGACCAAGACTCCCTGCTCATCTTGAAGCTTAGTTATCTAGTTCCTTTTCTTGTGTTTTAGGGTAGAAACATGAAAAGAAGAGGTATTTATGTTTCCCTCCTGCAACCATTGAACTCTAGATTTATGTTTCGAGAAAATATCCTACTTTTTAAATATTTTTTCCCATTCACTTTGACTCTCTCTTTCCTAGTAGGTTAGTAGGCTAACATCCCCTTCTTCCATTCTTTTTTTGATGGCCTTCAACCTATCCCCTAAGGCTCTTTTTTCTTTGGAAGACATCACCAAAAACTCTCTTATTCCAACCTTTCACTATATTTTTGACATGTTTAAGTTTTCTAAAGATCTCGAACATGGGGAGCCACATACAGGGATGTTCCACCATTCAACAATTTTGTTCCTAAAGTCAGGATGGGAGTTCCACATTATTTCAAACTAGAAAGGAAAAGGTCCATCAACAGATAGATCATTCATGACCAACAATAGAGGGTTGTGGTCAAAGACAGTTCAGGGAAAAACAAGAAAATTAACACTAAGTAGGGTTGTTCAATTGTGGGAACAAAGAAACTATCCAATTTGACCTGAATCAACCCATCCCCAAGGCCTGTATTGGTCCACGTGAATGATTGAACCAATAAGTCAATGTCAACCAAACCGGTAACGTGCTCAAATTTTTTTCTAGATCAACCATGTTGCTAGAGTAGTCCACCAGACCACCAAATTTCTTTGAAGGATACAAAGGAGAGTTGAAATCCCCAAACACCAACCAACGTGTCCCCTTGCTATTATTTATCCAATCAGTAAGATCCCGCCAAAGAGAATTCCTAGCATTCTTTTGGTTATGGGAATAGACATTAATGAGCGACCAAGAGCCACTCGGGTGAGAAAAATTGACTCCTACACTGCTTCGACAATGGAAAATTTTAGAACTAGTAATCCTATTAGTATTCCATAACACAACAAGCCCACCAGATGCACCCTTAGCACCACTGCAAGAGAAAAGGGCACCCGACCATATATACTTAGAAATATTATCAAAGTTAGTTTCCTTCATTTTGGTTTCCTATAAAAGTAAGACATCAATCTTATGTTCTAAAACATAGTTTTTCAACACTAGTTGTTTGGGAGCTATTTAGCCCGCACACATTCTAGGACATGACTTTCATTTTTGACCCTTCTTTTAAGATACTTCCAATGTCCTCTATTTACTAATGGCTATCTCTTTCGTTGTCTCTCTTTTCCTATTCTATCGCTAGTTGGGCATTCCAAGTTTAGAGTCACCACCCACATTCGCTTTTCTCTATTTTCCTTGCTTCTTTAGGGTTGATCAAAATTTCTCCTCCAAAGTTTTTTCCCACTCAGTCAAACCCAAAGAATCCATTTTCACCATCTCATCTTTAAATTTTGAATCCTCCCCTTCCATAATTTCAACTTCTTCACCACTAGACAACAAAGACCTGGTTGTCAATTTTGTCCCTTATTCCTTCAAGGAGTCACCACTTACACCATATTCCCACAACACCTGACTGGGAGAAGGATCACTAACCCCTAGAGCCCCTCGACAAGGAACATGGGCAAGCAAGTCCCTGGAGGAGGAATTCTCCCCAACAGTGGGGTCAGGATCGACCTGGGAGTTAACCAACTTGGGAGAGCTAGACTTGGCCAGGAAGTCAACAATCTTCAGAATGTCATCTTCAAAAGGGTAGTGGTCATCAACAACAGACTCACTAGGTTTAGGTACATGTTTTAAAGTAGATTTGTAGTTTATGATTAGGTGGTCATGTTTAGCACATTTCTGGCAGTAAACAATAGCATTCTCATAATAGACTTGATGGTTCCAGGAACCAAACTTAGAACAAAGCTTCACTGAAGTAGGAAAGGATTTATACACTTCAATATTAACACAAAAGCGGGAAAAAAATAACCTAGATTTGGACCTGGTAATGGAATTTGAACTAATGAACTGACCCAAGGAATCCCTAATGGATTTGAATATGGTATCATCCTAGTATTCCAGAGGAAGACCAGACAGATAGACCCAAACCAACGCTGATTTATTGAGATCCATTGTAGGGTCGAACCTCAGCTTCCATCGATACAAAGCTAGACTATGCTTTCCATAGACCCAAGGTCTCATAGAGAGGACTGAGATCAAGTCTTCTAAAGCCATGAACTTGAAGAGGAAAATACCACTCACCATAAGATAAATAGCCACACTACCTTTGAGGCGCCATTTAGTTGTAGCTCATCTCCTGGCCATATCCACCGTGGGGTGAAAGGAGAGAAATTTACCTACCACCACATTATCCATTGAGAAGACAATCCTATCACTAATTGAGTTAGGGATTGCGAAGTTAGTGTCGGTAGCAGTAATCTCTTCTTCAGGGTGAGGAGAAGGGCCCTTATCAATCTGACTACCATTAGTCAGCACATCCTTCCAAACTTTAACTTCTGGTGAGATAATGACCATCAACACTTTCCCATCAGATAAAACCAGAATCATGGGTGATCTGGGCCAACCCGGAATCACAGAAGCACTAGAAATAGAGAAGCCAAGAGTGCTCCCTGAGGGACTCAAACCCACATGTGTTTGGACAAGGATCAGATCAGGGGAGGACAAGGGGGGATCGTGGGGTACCCCCAAGCCAGAGTCCACCATGTGTGCATGAAGTTTAAACATAAGCAAAGGAGAGAGAAGTAGGAAAAAATATTTCTTATACTTGTTAAAAGTATTATACTCCTTGATTAAAAATCTTTAACAATCTTTCAAGACCTCCAAACATTTTTAAAAATGTTATATCCAAAGGTTTCACTAGAAACTTACAAAACAAAATATCATGAGGGTGTAGGCCCCTCCTAAAAGGAGGCTTGGTCTCAAGAACTTGAAGGCCAAGGGTGTGACCCTTGTCACATAATAGATAGTTAAGGCTCTTAGTGGTGACAAGCCATAGAAAATCCTAATTAGGAAAAATATTCAAATTATTATGTTCCTAAAAGGACTAGTCCTTTGATAACTTGATTGTGCCTTATAATGAAAATTATTCTCTACCAACTTATTATGAAGTATGAAAATTATTGTCTACCTTCATAATAAAATTAGTGTTATTGCATCCTACCAACTTGTATAGACTCAATGATATTTACTTTCTCCATGTCCCTTGAGAGTCTACATTTGTTATCCATCTTTAGGGAGTTATAAATGTTTTGGGTTTCTAGACTACGTATGAAGTATGAAACTATACATGGATTTACATGTGGAGGTATAAATTACTTTTGCATCTTTAGTTGATTAATATGCTAATAAGAGATCTTTGGTTAGCAACAACAATAAGCCAATATAAGGGGTGCTTTTTTGATAAATATCTAGGGTATCCTTGTGTAAAGGGAATGGCTAAGCTTTGTGGCCATTTTTTTCTTTATTTGTCTTTATTTGTCTTATAATAGTCTTTGAGAATACCCTCTTTGGCCTAGTAGAGGCATAAGGGTAGAATTGTTGTTTAATCTTTTCAATTGACCAAAATCCCCTCCAATTTGATCATGAGTCTTGCCTTGTTAGTTTGAATCAACCTAAATTCCCCTAGTTTAGACTTTAAAGTGCATTCTCTAAAGTTGTAGGGTGTGGCTTTGAGCACCAACATATCAACTCCAAGAAAATGAAGAAAATTCCGTCACTAAGTGGGAGCCTATTGGTGATGGAAAGGACCTACCTAATGGAGTGTGAAGTTACCCTAATGGTAGGGAACCTCCTTTGTGCCTAAGTTTAAGAGCTCTTGCAACTTAACTTTGATTTTCATTAATAGCATGTAGTTTTCACAGTCCATGATAATGATGCTGAGATTTCTGGCTTGTAACTGTGTGTGAGTTTTAACATCGTTGTTTTAGATGAAACTCCATGATCCATTATCAAGATAAGAATAATCCAAGTAGAGAAAAGAGTGAGTGATGATGGATCATGGAGTTTGATCCGAAACGTCGATGTTAAAAATCACACACAATTACAAGCCAAAATTCTCAACATCATTTTCATAATCATGTTTATACCATTATGAGAATATGACATTGTGATTAATTGTTTCTTTTTTACATTGAAGTTGTTTCAAATGTGTGGTTGTTTTCATATTTAGAATCATGTAAACACTTTTTTTAACATGTCTTTGAAAGATGATTCCATACATATTTATATATACACACACTTTAAAAAAAAAAACGTATTTTAGAAAAAGAAAATCATAAATACAATCATTCGATTATCAAATTTAATCTTTTCTATAAATAAGAGATATTGATAAGTAGGAGGTAATCGTAATACAATATATATATTTTTTAATGAGATATAAATTAATCTTAATTGTTTGACTATAATAAATTTCATACAATAGAATACTCAAACAGTGAAGTGTAGGTAAATAAATATTGGAAAATAGAATGCTAAAACAGTAGAGAAAATACAAAACGGCAAGATCCAACGCTTCTATAGACCAGATGGAGTATTATGATGAAGAAACGATAACTGTATTCTGGGCCCAGGAGGTGGTCAGAGGTCGTACATTCAATTCAATTGCTACAGATCCACTTTTGACTTGTGCAATTCTATTATATTTTGTATACCTAGGAAACTTTTGAGGTGCGAATGAGGGAGAGAAAAGGAGGAGAAATTTGTACCTGTGAAAGTTGCGTTGCAGTTTCCAGAACATGTCTCCTCAATCACCTCCATGACCGGTCCTGTCATTTCTGGATTGCATGTCACAACTAATTTCTCTAGTTGCATGACATAGATGATTGAGGAGACATGTTCTGAAACTGCAAGTCAACTTTGTTTCAACTTTCAGCCTGAAGAGCAGGAGGCCTTGGCAGAAGTGAAAAATTTAATAGTTACCGTAAGTCTATTCTAAGAATTAGAGGGATAAAATTAAAACTGGTAAATATGTTAATGCTTAGAGAGCTTTTAAGGTGGATATTATCAACTCCTGTGCAATTTATTATTGGTTGGTGCTTTTATACTGGTGCATATAAAGCTATACGTAATGGCTCCGCCAACATGGATGTTTTGATTGTTTTGGTTTACTTTGTAACTATGTGTTGTACTTTGGTACCGTATATGTAGGTTATTGCAATTCCTTTTACCACCTGGCTCGCACGGTTTGTAGCAGGAAAGATTGGTTCATACCCTAGGTCTTCCATCCCGTCAAAAAATGTATGAGTTTGAGTTGTTAATATGCACCTCCTAAGAACCATGCTCTTACGTGATTTCCACGCATTGGTTGCTGCGGCTGAGGTATTCTTAAACACCAACCTTCTCTGATTACTGCTTGTTTGTTCGGTATCCTTTCCTGTGCAAACAAATGTCTTTTTCGTTCAGTATCTCTTTATTCAATTCATTAATGTGACTGGCTCTTGTAGCATAGATTACAGTCTGGCAGGGGAAAGAAGTATTCCTTTGTATTGGCTGTTACAAGTATAACGTCATTTGAATCATTAACCTCGATTTGCATTGAATTGATTTGTTTCACTTGAACATTCGAAAGGGATTTTCTGATTGATTAGTTGAATATGGCATTGTTTCAAGGCAAACAGTGAACATCCTTTGGCCAAGGCTGTTGTTGAGTATGCTAAAAAATTTAGACCAGCAAGTTCAGATCTGAGATGGTTGCCTGAAGCTCAAGATTTTGGTTCCATACGTGGCCATAGTGTCAGGGCTTTACTGGAGAACAAGACTATTCTTGTAGGAAACACAAAGCTCATGTTAGATACTGAAATCACCATTTCTGAAAATGCATATGAAATTTTGAGGGAGCCTGAAGAGATGGCTCGAACAGAAATTTCGATTTCTTTTGATGGAGAATTAATTGGGATAATTGAAATATTGGACCCAGTTAAGCCAGAGGCACGAGATGTAGTATCCATCTTGAAGTCGATGAACATTGAGAGTATAGTGGTCACTGGAGACAACTGAGGTACAACAAAAGCTATCACCAAAGAGGTTGGAATTGAGACTGTCAAGACAGAAACATTACCTGAGGATAAAGCAGACAAAGTGAAAGAGTTGCAGGTACTTTTGTCTTAAGCACTCTTTTTTAAGTGTTGAGAGCTTTAGCCAAGCATTAGGCCCCCTGAAGTATTTTAGATGAACTACCCATAAGAGTTAGAAACTTCTTTTTAGGTCATTAACATTTTGCAATGAAGATTATTGTTTTTACTTTTAAGTAACTGTCCACACAATTGCAAAAGTGTGTTTAATATTGATGTAGAGTTCATGTCCTCTCTTGGATCTGCAGATGTCTGGTATGACAGTAGCAATGGTGGGTGATGGTATCAATGATTCACCAGCACTTTTGGCTGCTGATGTGGGTATGGCGATTGGGGCAGCTACAGATATCGCAATTGAAGCTGCACTTGCAGACATTGTATCGATGAGGAGTAACTTAGAAGATGTGATTAGTGCCATTGATCTTTCAAAGGTCACTGGGTTCTGTCTTCCTCCATGGATTGCAGGGGCTCCCAAGGCAGCTTCTTCAGTGAGTATTTTCTGTAGTTCGCTTTTACTTAAACAAAACAAATGTTGAATAGAAACCAACTCATCTCTTTATTCATAGCAAAGATAAATGTGAACCAAGCAACTGTTTTATAGCAAACATAAATTGTTCGTTTGATTATTTATACCAAATTTGCCAATCTTCAGTTACCAAATTGGATTGTTGCACAACCAGAGGATTTCTAATCTTAAATTTGAGTGCACATAAGAGAGCATAACAGGGGCAAGCTCAATTTAAGTTTTGAGTAAAATCTATGCTGTCTAATTGTGATATTTTTTGAGCTTTTAATCTGTGTCATATTATTGTGGAATTGCATACCATACTTTAAAAAATCCTGACCTGTGGTTTTTGAAATTATGCTGAATTGAAAAATTTATCTCTTGTACATCTTGTGAAAAGTTATCCAGTTGGAAAAGAACATCTAATAAGTATATAAAATCTCAGTAATCACCAAAACACAAGTTGAGATCTGCGTTTTGCAGTGATGTTGCTTCTTCTTGCAGCGTTTATTACTACACTCATATCGAACAGAATATATAATGCAGACAAATTCAAAGATTGGGAGCCCAGTAAAATCCAATCTTGTATCTATTCACACTAATTCTATTAATTCTCAACCTTAAATCAGCATTTTGTGCCCTGAAATCATTTACTTTGGGGATGTGGGGTTAATCTAGTTTAATCTTGAGGAAAACAAAAACGAACTGTAAAGTCTAAAGCATTAAATTCAAATTTAAACTTTCTCATTTCCTTTTACTAGCCATTACAAGCTGATCCAGTACATTCATTGTGCATTAAAACATATAGTGATCATAGAGGAAAAATTTAGACCACACTTCAATTCTAAAAAAGCAATAAAGGATTAGAGTATACTTCAATTCTAAAAGGTAATAAAGGAACCAAATTTGAATCATCATAGTAAAGGTCTAATCTACATGTTTCTGAATGCTATTTTTTATCTTTCTCATTGCCATTAATTAAGTCAACCCATGGATTCGACTTAGGAAAACTTTTTCACCTATTGATTTGTCAAGCTTCTCTATGATGTATCTATGCACCACATTAACTTCTCAAATTTGTAGTAGTACTTTTTGATCAACTATTTTTGCGTTTCAAATTGCCTTTTCATGTCAAAATGGTTTTGTGATAGTCAAGATCATTTGCAAAGGGTATATCATTGATTTGCAAATTTTCTATGCCAACTTAAATTTTGAGATATTCATCAAATTGAGGTAGTTTTTGATAGCGACAAATTATTTGGAACAAAATCAACACTATTTATCCATCATCAATCCTAAAGCTAATTATTCCCATCCTCCTATTGTTTGGAGTGAGGGGAATACAAATTTTATTCAAAGAAAATCAATCACATATTACCAAAAGGACTTCTAGATAGTTATAGCCATCAAGATAGACAACATGAGAGAACCCATTGGGGGTTCTTGTAATACCACCCAATATTACATTTGGTAAAATCTAAACTCCTATCAAGATTATGATTTCCTTTAACCATCAACCCAAATTTATACCACCTAATCATTCCAATTATGTATCACTTCAAAAGCCCATTTAGCCAAACAATTGTCCACCTTATTCCATTCCCTAGGAATGTGAACAAAGTATATTGTTTTAAAGTTTGTGGCTAGACTTATAATTTTTCTTAATCACTAGAGCCAATCTCTAGGAAGATTCTTGGATATTTCTTTTATTTAGTAGAGAAATCAAGATCATAAAATCCATTTCATATATGACCTTACTCTAGCCCAACTCATAGGCTCTCTCCAAAACCTTGAATGGCCCAAGCCTCCATCTGATTATTTGAGTGTAATTCCATATAACTAGAGAATAAAAAATGTACCAATCCTTCATAGTCTCAAGTAATTCCACCAATTCTTGTTGCACCTAGATTGCCTTGTGCAGAGCTATCAAAATTAATTTTAAAAAAACCACTAAGCTGAGACCACCTACCAAACTTATTAACTTTCCTCAAAGGCAACACTCTATGGCTAGGCCAAACCTGTGAGGCACCAAAAGGGAATAACTCCAAGAGTTTTGCAATTCATACACAGGAAGAAAAAAAATGATCATCAATTTTAAACTTAGCCTCAACAGTCTCTTTGAGCATACTCCTAATCTTATGCAAAATGTGCATTACTATGCTTTGGTACCCTTGGAAGATACACTAGTTTCACTCTAACTAAATTTTCTAGAGGAGAAAAGGACCAATATCCCAAGTAGCCATAAGAAAGGATGTAAAGTTGAAGGTCAACCAATATTAGCCCAAAAATCAAACAAGAAGACATCATGGATCATACTAGATTGGTTCCAAATATTCTACTATAAGCCCTAGATCACAATAGAGAAAGAGCATTAAAATAAGATGTGATTAGTTTATTCTTCACTATTGCTACAAAGGACACAAATGGAAAGCCCATGGTATCCTCTCTTTCTAATATTCTCTTAAGTGAGACATATGCTCTTGTGTATGAACCATATAAATAGGGTTACACTTTGGAAAGTTGAATTTATGGTATATGAGCTAGTCGTTATTGTACATGTGATGTATGTGTGAATTAGTGACCCTATGTATAAGTGTTGTATACTTGAGCCAATCACTATGTGAACTTAGGATTATGGAATAATATGAACCCTATAAATGTATTTGTGTGTGTTTGTACACTAATGATTGGTATAGATCAACACTTGACAAGATGTGTTATTAGCATTCTAGTGTAATTGGACTAATTTAAAAGCATAATATTAATTAATACTCATGATTTAAAAGAGAGATCAAAAATATCATACAATTTAACTAGATGAACTCTCTCTATCATTGGTGTACATATTGTAAAGCCTCTAATTCCCAAAAAGGATACGTAGGCAAGGTCATCCTGAATGAATCCACAAGGTTTAGGTTTGGGTCTAGGGATGACCATAACATTGGGAGCTTATCACCTTTGAGTCTAAGTATATCAGTGGTGGAATTGAGTTGTTTCCACCATGGTGATTACAGAAGTTACGAAGTCAACACTTCTAAGCTAGAAGCATAATGCTTGGTCGGTTAGGTTTGTAATTGTTGAGAATTGAATTAAAAAATAGTAGTAACTGAGGGATAATTTTTACATGTTGGTTCTTGTGATTGAATTTTTTTCATGCCTTCCTTCTTCCAATGTCGATGACCATGGTCCTTCTATGCTTAACCTTAATATTTTTGGAAGTGGAGTTTTCATTCATATTGTTTCTCTAGGTGCTTCACTAGGTGCTGGTGCAAATGGTTCTTTTTCTTAGTTTCATTTGGGTGCCTTTGGTGTGTGTGCCATACTTCCTTTTCTCATGGAATTTAACAAGTATTCTTTTCCACCCCTACTTTTTCCAATTTAGGTGACAATTTTGCATCTAATCTCCATGCTCATGTTGGTGTTGGTTTCTAAGGATGCTAGTGGTGCCACAAACCTATAGGCTTTATGGTGCAAGAGCACCCAAGGCCTTCAAGGATCTCTTCAAAGGTCAAAAGTGTGCAGGGGTCAGGAGGACCTTCCATCAAGTCAAAACATCAATTATGGTATCTTGGAGCCTATAATGGCATTTGGGATGAATAGATGTAATGAGAATGTTAAAAGTCCTAAGGGTCCTGAAAGGACCATAGGACCAAAGAACCTTGTAAGTGGACCAATAGTGTCCAAGGGGTGTAGGTAGGTTTATAATGTTCTAATTAGATCAATTATGGTTATATATTAAATTTTAGATAGTTTTTAGTCAATATAAATCAATAAAATGTAAGTTTGGAAATTCAAATTTTTGAATTCCAATTTGGGCGGGTAACTAGCTTTTATGAGTTTTAATCCCTTTTATGCAACTTAATCAATCCCAAACAGATGGATTAGTTGGGGAAAGGATATACAAAGCCAAAATAATCATTTTTACAGAGGTTGGACGTTTGGAGCAAGCATTGTATGGACTGTTTTTTTGGAAATAGTGAAAAACATAGTTTTTTGGCACTTTTATGGTGTTCTTTTGTTAAATACTTGATCTCTATTGAATCTATGTCCAGTAGGAAGCTTTAGGGATTTGAGTTTACATGTTTCAACACCATTGAAGGCTCTGAAAGCAGTAATAATTGATTTCTTTGCATAATATATTGACTGTCCTTAGGAAAACTCTATTTTTTCATTGATTTTGAGAGTCAACATGAAGTAATGATCCATTTCATGAGAGGTTGTGACTGAAACTTGTGAAATGGATCCTATTTAACATGTAACATACCATTCTAACAATCTAAAAGTGCAGGAAAGAAGAATCAAATGGTGTACACCAAGATTTGACTGTGAAAAATGCTTGAAGATGGAGGCTAGGGTGTAGCAGCAGAAGATCTACCTTCATAAGGGGTATATTTTTGAGTTTGGATTGACTAAAAATGTTTTCCTAATGGTGTAGAGTCAATGAGCAAGTTTTGGAAGTGATTGGAAGGTTAGTTCTCAAGAAGCCCTTGTTTTTGCATTAGAAAAGGAGGTTTTTTGAGTTGGGAGTGTTTTTGGCCGTACAAGTGCAAAATAATTGTGGATTCTGTGGTTTTGAGCCTTTAATTTTCTGATCCAAGGTTTCAAGATGATTGGATAAGTTTGAAGGGTACTTCCTTTGTTAAATTGACCTATTTTCCTTGTTTTTCCCATGGTGATGTATTGGAAGTCTAAACTGGTCCAAAGGAGTTATATCTGATACTGAAGTATGTTATGTAAGTCCTTAATGGGTGTCTAAATCTATTATTTATTTGGCAAGTATTTTAGAAAAGTTGGGTGAAAAGTCCCGTGAAGCTGTTTGGCTGTGTTGGTGGAAAGAGTGCATCTAACAAGTGGATTTGTGAAGTTCTTTTGATTTGCTTTGGAATTTGGGTTGATCATCTGTTATTTGTCATTTCAAGTTGATTTCAAATGGTTTGAAACCATAAGGAAGGTTTTTTAGTTCACAAGTGAACCTTTGAGCCTTGTCTCCGTTAGGGTGCCTGGGAGATAGCTTGAGATTGCAACCTTTAATCCTTGAAATTTTTGTGTTTCTTTCAAAGTCCCTGACCCTCTTCATCAGAGTGGTATCAGAGCCGTGAGTAGGTCCTTCAGGGATTGGAGAATCAACAATGGCACCAAAAAATCAATTAGCAAGAGAGTTGGAAGAGTTGAAGGAAATCTTGGAAAGGGAGAGAAGAGAAAGAAGGGAACAAGAACCAGCAAGAGCGAGAGAAGAAAGGCAATGGAGAAGAGAGAGAGATACTATGCAGGAAAGGATAAATAGCCTTGAGAGGAGTAGGAGGAGAGAAGAACAAGAAGACCAAGAAAACAATGATGAAGAAGAAGAGCATGTGAGGGTAAATCAGGAACATCAAGCAGATGAGAGAGAGGACCCTGAGGAAAGGAGGTTACTAAGATTGTTGAAGGCAGTATAAGGTCATGGAGGGAAGAGTCACATAGATTTTACTATCTATCAAGGGAAGATGGATAGTGAAGAGGTGTTAGGATGGCTTGATGCCTTAGAGAACTATTTTGAGTTTGAAGAGAATGATGAAGAGAGGAAGGTGAAGTTTGCCAAAACAAAGTTGAGAGGCACAACATTGACATGGTGGACTAGTTTTCAGAATGATAGGATGGCTAGAGGATTGGTAAAAGTCTCTACATGGGCTAGGATGAAGAGTTTGGTCAAAGAGCAATTCCTACCATCTGATTATACCATTCGTGTGAAAAGGATGAGGTAGAATTTAAAGCAAAAGGACATGGATGTGATGTCCTATACTGAGCAATTTCACAAGCTTAGTATCAGAGGAGGTTATGAAGAAGAGGATGAGAAAGTAGCCAGGTATATCAATGGCTTGAGGTATAATCTACAAGATGAGATTGGTTTGCAATTGCCAAGGACATTGGGAGAATGTTTTCAGTTGGCCATTAGAGCAGAAGAAAAAGTGAAAAGGAAGCAAGAAAGATCAAGCAATGGTGGAAGAGGAGGTAGTTCAAACAAGCACAGAGGTAATAGAGAACAAGGACAAGGTAGCAATGATAAGAGAAGCAATAACAAGGGAAAAGAAGTATTTTCTGATCAAAGATGTGGATACACTCCTAGAGGGGGAGGCAGATTTGGACAAGGTAGAGGACCATTCATAGGTAGATGTTTCAATTGCAATGAACCAGGGCATCCTTCCTTCAAGTGTCCTAAATGGGAACAAGCTGATAGGGGCAGAGAAAGGAGAGTTAACTTGGTACAAGAAGAAGAAGACAAGAAGGAGGAATCCAAAACATTTATGGCAGACCCTGTGACTGATGGTGAGTTTCTTATGATCAAGCAAGGAGAAAGACTTCATCAAGAGCCAAAGGTAACTATTTTCAAAACAAATTGTCTCAGTCATGGTAAGATCTGCAGATTGCTCATAGATTTAGGGCCACATAGCAATTTAGTTTCACTTGATATGATAACCAAATTGGGAATTGAAACTTTTGATCACCCTACTCCTTATAAGGCCACTAGGGTAACTCAAGGACAACATGTAGAGATTGGTAAGAGAGCTTTTGTTGATTTCTCAATTGGATCATATCATGATAGGGTGTTTTGTGATGTCATTCCAATGACTTGTGGTCATATCATCTTGGGGAGACCATGGCAGTATGCTAGAAGGACATTGCATGATGGATTTCTTAACACATATTTGGTTCACAAAGATGTTAGATACAACTTAGTGCCTTTGCCTTTGGAGCAGTCTAATGATAGTTTTGTGATTTGTTTTGAGAAGAGTTTGTAGGTGAAAAAGCAGGGTGAAACAGGGGAAGACATTGGTAGATTGAGAAA
Source organism: Sequoia sempervirens (assembly GCA_007258455.2). Classification (NCBI taxonomy): domain Eukaryota; kingdom Viridiplantae; phylum Streptophyta; class Pinopsida; order Cupressales; family Cupressaceae; genus Sequoia; species Sequoia sempervirens. The sequence goes on along the minus strand of VDFB02047397.1, from coordinate 68,664,991 downwards.
AGATAAGTTGCAGTAGGGCTGTGAAGGATACAGTCCTAAAAAGTAGAATTTGTGGGACTTGAATAGTCTTAAGGTAGGGAATATTGAATGCCCTATAGTTGAGGGTGATAGAGGTGATGTCATTTCACCAAGGAGACAAGGGAATGAAGGCAAAAACAAGGTACAAAGACAGAGTGATCTTAAATAGCAAAGAGAACACATTAATCCAAGTTTTGATTCTGTCAAGAATGGAGATTAGCAGAAGAGGAAGACAGTGACTTTGGGAGACTACATACCTGCTCATTGGAAGATGAAAACATATGAGAGCAAGGGGTCTTTTGGTGGCAACACATGGGACACTTCTTGGGGCAAGAAATCTTTCTTTCCTGGGGAGAATGGTGCAGGAGCACCCAAGGCCTTCAAGGATCTCTTCAAAGGTCAAAAGTGTGCTTGGGTTAGGAGGACCTTTCCATCAAGTCAAAACATCAATTATGGTATCTTGGAGCCTATAATGTCATTTGGGATGAATAGATGTAATGAGAATGTTAAAAGTCCTAAGGGTCCTGAAAGGACCATAGGACCAAAGAACCTTGTAAGTGGACCAATAGTGTCCAAGGGGTGTAGGTAGGTTTATAATGTTATAATTAGATCAATTATGGTTAGATATTAAAGTTTAGATAGTTTTTAGTCAATATAAATCAATAAAATGTAAGTTTGGAAATTCAAATTTTTGAATTCCAATTTGGGCGGGTAACTAGCTTTTATGAGTTTTAATCCCTTTTATGCAACTTAATCAATCCCAAACGGTTGGATCAGTTGGGGAAAGGATATACAAAACCAAAATAATCATTTTTACAGAGGTTGGATGTTTGGAGCAAGCATTGTACGGACTATTTTTTCTAGAAATAGTGAAAAACACAGTTTTTGGGCACTTTTATGGTGTTCTTTAGTTAAATACTTGATTTCTATTGAATCTATGTCCAATAGGAAGCTTTAGGGATTTTATTTTACATGTTTCAACACCATTGAAGGCTCTGAAAGCAGTAATAATTGATTTCTTTGCATAATATATTGACTATCCTCATGAAAACTCTATTTTTTCATTGATTTTGAGAGTCAACATGAAGTAATGATCCATTTCATGAGAGGTTGTGACTGAAACTTGTGAAATGGATCCTATTTAATATGTAACATACCATTCTAACAATCTAAAAGTGCAAGAAAGAAGAATCAAATGGTGTACACCAAGATTTGACTGTGAAAAATGCTTGAAAATGGAGGCTAGGGTGTAGCAGCAAAAGATCTGCCTTCATAAGGGGTATATTTTTGAGTTTGGATTGACTAAAAATGTTTTCCTAATGGTGTAGAGTCAATGAGCAAGTTTTGGAAGTGATTGTAAGGTTAGTTTTCAAGAAGCCCTTGTTTTTGCATTAGAAAAGGAGGTTTTTTGAGTTGGGAGTGTTTTTGGCCATACAAGTGCAAAATAATTGTAGATGATGTGGTTTTGAGCCATTTAATTTTCTGACCCAAGGTTTCAAGATGATTGGATAAGTTTGAAGGGTACTTCCTTTGTTAATTTGACCTATTTTCCTTATTTTCCCATGGTGATGTATTGGAAGTCTAAACTGGTCCAAAAGAGTTATATCTAATATTGAAGTATGTTATGTAAGTCCTTAATGGGTGTCTAAATCCATTATTTATTTGGCAAGTATTTTAGAAAAGTTGGGTGAAAAGTCCCGTGAAGCTGTTTGGCTATGTTGATGGAAAGAGTGCATCTAACAAGTGGATTTGTGAAGTTCTTTTGATTTGCTTTGGAATTTGGGTTGATCATCTATTATTTGTCATTTCAAGTTGATTTCAAATGGTTTGAAACCATAAGGGATGTTTTTTTAGTTCACAAGTGAACCTTTGAGCCTTGTCTCTGTTAGGGTGCTTGGGAGATAGCTTGAGATTGCAACCTTTAATCCTTGAAATCTTTGTGTTTCTTTCAAAGTCCCTGACCCTCTGCATTAGAGTGGTATCAGAGCGGTGAGTAGGTCCTTCAGGGATTGGAGAATTAGCAATGGCACCAAAAAATCAATTATCAAGAGAGTTGGAAGAGTTGAAGGAAATCTTGGAAAGGGAGAGAAGAGAAAGAAGGGAACAAGAAGCAGCAAGAGAAAGAGAAGAAAGGAAATGGAGAAGAGAGAGAGATACTATGCAGGAAAGGATAAATAACCTTGAGAGGAGTAGGCGGAGAGAAGAACAAGAAGACCAAGAAAAAAATGATGAAGAAGAAGAGCATGTGAGGGTAAATCAGGAACATCAAGCAGATGAGAGAGAGGACCCTGAGGAAAGGAGGTTACTAAGATTGTTGAAGGTAGTACAAGGTCATGGAGGGAAGAGTCACATAGATTTTCCTATCTATCAAGGGTGGATGGATAGTGAAGAGGTGTTAGGATGGCTTGATTCCTTAGAGAACTATTTTGAGTTTGAAGAGATGGATGAAGAGAGGAAGGTTAAGTTTGCCAAAACCAAGTTGAGAGGCACAACATTGAAATGGTGGACTACTTTTCAGAATGATAGGATGGCTAGAGGATTGGCAAAAGTCTCTACATGGGCTAGGATGAAGAGTTTGGTCAAAGAGCAATTCCTACCATCTGATTATACCATTCGTGTGAAAAGGATGAGGTAGAATTTAAAGCAAAAGGACATGGATGTGATGTCCTATACTGAGCAATTTCACAAGCTTAGTATCAGAGGAGGTTATGAAGAAGAGGATGAGAAAGTAGCCAGGTATATCAATGGCTTGAGGTATAATCTACAAGATGAGATTGGTTTGCAATTGCCAAGGACATTGGGAGAATGTTTTCAGTTGGCCATTGCAGCGGAAGAAAAGGTGAAAAGGAAGCAAGAAAGATCAAGTAATGGTGGAAGAGGAGGTAGTTCAAACAAGGGCAGAGGTAATAGAGAACAAGGACAAGGCAGCAATGATAAGAGAAGCAATGACAAGGGAAAAGAAGTATTTTTTGATCAAAGATGTGGATACACTCCTAGAGGGGGAGGCAGATTTGGGCAAGGTAGAGGACCATTCACAGGTAGATGTTTCAATTGCAATGAACCAGGGCATCCTTCCTTCAAGTGTCCTAAATGGGAACAAGCTGATAGGGGCAGAGAAAGGAGAGCTAACTTGGTACAAGAAGAAGACAAGAAGGAGGAATCCGAAACATTTATTTGCAGACCCTGTGACTGATGGTGAGTTTCTTATGATCAAGCAAGGAGAAAGACTTCATCAAGAGCCAAAGGTAACTATTTTCAAAACAAATTGTCTCAGTCATGGTAAGATCTGCAGATTGCTCATAGATTCAGGGCCACATAGCAATTTAGTTTCACTTGATATGATAACCAAATTGGGTATTGAAACTTTTGATCACCCTACTCCTTATAAGGCCACTTGGGTAACTCAAGGACAACATGTAGAGATTGGTAAGAGAGCTTTTGTTGATTTCTCAATTGGATCATATCATGATAGGGTGTTTTGTGATGTCATTCCAATGACTTGTGGTCATATCATCTTGGGGAGACCATGGCAGTATGCTAGAAGGACATTGCATGATGGATTTCTTAACACATATTTGGTTCACAAATGAGATGTTAGATACAACTTAGTGCCTTTCCTTTGGAGCATTCTAATGATAGTTTTGTGATTTATTTTGAGAAGAGTTTGTAGGTGAAAAAGCAGGGTGAAACAGGGGAAGACATTGGTAGATTGAGAAAAGACAAGTTGCAATAGGGCTGTGAAGGATACAGTCCTAAAAAGCAGAATTTGTGGGACTTGAACAGTCTTAAGGTAGGGAATATTGAATACCCTATAGTTGAGGGTGATAGAGGTGATTTCATTTCACCAAGGAGACAAGGGAATGAAGGCAAAAACAAGGTACAAAGACAGAGTGATCTTAAACAGCAAAGAGAACACATTAATCCAAGTTTTGATTCTGTCAAGAATGCAGATTGGCAGAAGAGGAAGATAGTGACTTTGGGAGACTACATACCTGCTCATTGGAAGATGAAAACATATGAGAGCAAGGGGTCTTTTGGTGGCAACACATGGGACACTTCTTGGGGCAAGAAATCTTTCTTTCCTGGGGAGAATGGTGCAGGAGCACCCAAGGCCTTCAAGGATCTCTTCAAAGGTCAAAAGTGTGCAGGGGTCAGGAGGACCTTTCCATCAAGTCAAAACATCAATTATGGTATCTTGGAGCCTATAATGTCATTTGGGATGAATAGATGTAATGAGAATGTTAAAAGTCCTAAGGGTCCTGAAAGGACCATAGGACCAAAGAAACTTGTAAGTGGACCAATAGTGTCCAAGGGGTGTAGGTAGGTTTATAATGTTATAATTAGATCAATTATGGTTAGATATTAAAGTTTAGATAGTTTTTAGTCAATATAAATCAATAAAATGTAAGTTTGGAAATTCAAATTTTTGAATTCCAATTTGGGCGGGTAACTAGCTTTTATGAGTTTTAATCCCTTTTATGCAACTTAATCAATCCCAAACGGTTGGATCAGTTGGGGAAAGGATATACAAAGCTAAAATAATCATTTTTACGGAGGTTGGATGTTTGGAGCAAGCATTGTACGGACTATTTTTCTGGAAATAATGAAAAATACAATTTTTTGGCACTTTTATGGTGTTCTTTGGTTAAATACTTGATCTCTATTGAATCTATGTCTAGTAGGAAGCTTTAGGGATTTTATTTTACATGTTTCAACACCATTGAAGGCTCTGAAAGTAGTAATAATTGATTTCTTTGCATAATATATTGACTATCCTTAGGAAAACTCTATTTTTTCATTGATTTTGAGAGTCAACATGAAGTAATGATCCATTTCATGAGAGGTTGTGACTGAAACTTGTGAAATGGATCCTATTTAATATGTAACATACCATTCTAACAATCTAAAAGTGCAGGAAAGAAGAATCAAATGGTGTACACCAAGATTTGACTGTGAAAAATGCTTGAAGATGGAGGCTAGGGTGTAGCGCAGAAGATCTGCCTTCATAAGGAGTATATTTTTGAGTTTGGATTCACTAAATATGTTGTCCTAATGGTGTAGAGTCAATGAAAAAATTTTGGAAGTGATTGGAAGGTTAGTTTTCAAGAAGCCCTTGTTTTTGCATTAGAAAAGGAGGTTTTTTGAGTTGGGAGTGTTTTTGGCCATACAAGTGCAAAATAATTGTGGATTCTGTGGTTTTGAGCCATTTAATTTTCTGACCCAAGGTTTCAAGATGATTGGATAAGTTTGAAGGGTACTTCCTTTGTTAAATTGACCTATTTTCCTTGTTTTTCCCATGGTGATGTATTGGAAGTCTAAACTGGTCCAAAGGAGTTATATCTGATATTGAAGTATGTTATGTAAGTCCTTAATGGGTGTCTAAATACATTATTTATTTGGAAAGTATTTTAGAAAATTTGGGTGAAAAGTCCCGTGAAGTTGTTTGGTTGTGTTGGTGGAAAGAGTGCATCTAACAAGTGGATTTGTGAAGTTCTTTTGATTTGCTTTGGAATTTGGGTTGATCATCTATTATTTGTCATTTCAAGTTGATTTCAAATGGTTTGGAACCATAAGGGATGTTTTCTAATTCACAAGTGAACCTTTAAGCCTTGTCTCCGTTAAGGTGCCTGGGAGATAGCTTGAGATTGCAACCTTTAATCCTTGAAATATTTGTGTTTCTTTCAAATTCCCTGACCCTCTGCATCACTTTATTTTGATGATAAAAAATTCTCCTAGTAGCTATGTTGTTTGTTTCGTGAAGTTTGTAGCTTTGAAATCTATTCATTAGTGGTTCTATGCAACTATTTTCGGTTTCAGGGGTGCTACATGCCCTTTGTGGGACAAATTAAGGCCCCTCCCCATGCACAATCTCCCATTGTGGTGGTTTTTGGATAATATTTGCTTTAAAATGAAGAGTTTTATTTATGTAGGGGTTTGGTTTGCAAGAAATTTTTTGGCCTTCTCTCCTTGATTTACACAATTGGTCTTGGATTCGTGGAAACCTCTTATCAAGGGGAAGATTGAGATTTTTCCTTGTGTTAAGGACTTCTTCATAGCATATTTTTCATCTTCAAAAAATAGGGATTTAACACTTAACAATAGGTTAAATGGATGTATAGAGAGCACTCTCTCTTAGTCAAGCCTTAGCCTATATCATTTAACTCCCTCTCTAAAACTTTTAATGTTAGACTTGTGTGGGTTCAACTTCTATATCTTCCTCTCCAATTATGGGAAGATTCTTCTTATGAGGCCATTGACAATGCTCTTAGTTATTTCTTGAAGGTTGACTCTACTACTTCCTACATGGATCACTCTATGTTTTGATTATAGTGAACATTGATATCTCCAAGAATCTTCATGGGGATATTATTTTGATGGTGAGGGATAGGTCTTGAATTGAACCACTTGACTAGAAGAATCTACCTTTTAGATGTAGATGATGTTTTGTCATTGATCACTTCGGTTTTGATTGCCCACTCTCTCGACACAAGGGCACAACATTGTGGTGGAGTGCTCATGAAGGTCACTTGACTATTAATTCTTTTGACTCTATAGTTGATGGTTCCTTTCAAGATAACGAGTTTTCTCAAGATGTTAAAACTTGTCTTTCCATTCCCCTAATGGTTCTTGAGGGGGTTTCTCATGTCATTGGTTTAGGAGTTTACGATGAATGCCTCAACACCCCAAGATCACTTTCAAGATAAAATAACTTTCACAAGAGAGAAATGGCATAAATACCATGCTAGGACTATGGATGCAAGAATGTCAAAATAAATTTGCAATGTATATATGAAGCCTTGCATATATAGGCAAGGTGTGAGATAGGATTGGACAAGATCATGCCAAGTGTCTTAATCCTATCTCATGAGACAACTAACTCATAACTACCTAGGACACAATAATTAGATAAAATCCATCTAGATAATATAAGTGACAACTAATGCTTAGTTCTAGAAAGATTCCTTCCTAGGACCTAAGTGGACTTAACATGTAAATAGGAACTATATAGGTAAAACACCTATTTACACCAAGAATTGGCAAGACTCCGGTGAGTCCTATTCCTTCTATACCATTGACTCTTATTGGTTTGTGCTTGGTAGTTTTGTCTTAGTTGTGTCTTACTCCCATTTTGGAGGTGGTTGTATTTGCTTTGATCTATCCTTTCTAATTTATACTGTTACAATCCCATCAAAACCAATTTATTGTAATAAAAAATAATATATTTATTCCTAATTTATTTTTTAATTTAAAAAATATTAATCAATCATTCATTTATCCTTAATAATCTATTAATGATTTTTATAATTAATACGTGACTGTATGTTGTCTAGTGACATTGAATATCATTTTCCCCTCATAAAAATGAGGTTCCAATTTATAACCTCATTGATTTAACCACACAAACCTTTATTAATTAATAAAGAAATATTTCTATAATTGTAAATTTAAAATACTCTTTGAAGCATTGGATTGTACAATAATATAATCCAAGTTTTTGTGAATGTAAAACTCCAAACTTAACTTTAGAAAAGCTAGAAATAATATCATGATACTTCGATCAAGACATCTAAAATTGAAATCCTTGAACAATAAAACCAATCCTTTTGTTTTTATTAGATAAATACTTTTGGATAGAGCTATAAACTTTAAAAGGGTTTCTAAAGGACCCTAAAACTTTTTGCATCAAAATAAAACATTAACAACAAAAAGAGGAAAAAAACTATGAAGAAACATACCTTAAACCTAGTAAAGGCCTCACAAGAAACAAATTATGAAAAAATACATCAAAAGGACAAAAAGAACCATTACAATAATGGGGGGTTGAATTCAATTCTCTCCAACAAACTTCGAATCAGAACAAAAGCCTGAGTTATATGAAGAACGATCCTTACATTTTTTAAAGAATATTCTACCCTAACCAAAGGACATTTCATAGGTTCTACAACTTGAAAGGAAGCCAAGTGCATGAAAGATGCTTTCTACACCAATCTAAGAATGAGATAGTTGAAAAAAATTCTTAATCACCTTTATACTATTTACAAATTTAGATGCACATACATATCATAAGCAAATAAAAAAATCAAACCATAACACAAAATTTTATATGGGGAAAACCCTTTCGAGAGAAAAACCCCACATTATGAAACACAACTCAATTATATTATTCAACAACAACAAAAATGTTACAATATAATTGCAAAGCTATGCTCTTGTAGAAGTCTTCACACTTCTTAATTTTGGACTAATAAGAGACATCATAATGGTACTTCAACAAAACAACTTATTGAAAAATCCAAAATACAAGTGCTCAATATATAGGAGCTTACAATGCACTAGTTTGAATATGCAACATAGAAAATGCCAAAATTGCTACACATGCATAACAATAAGTTTCAAATTTTAAACACATGCAATATTGTCACTACCAATTGTCATTAAAACCACACATGAAAAATATGCACCTACCAAATATAATCGTATCTCTAGAAATATCACATTCCATGCAAACTCAACATGAAATATAAATTGCCTTCATGCACAACTTCACCTATAATAGAAACTTTCCACTTCCAACTCTTTCTTGAGTTATCTTCAACAAATAAAGACCACAAATAATAAAATAAACAACTAAATAAATAAACACATGTGCTAAGAAAAATCAAAGGTTGAGACACCTTATTTTTCCTAAAATTATCCCACTTGTTAAACACCTTTGAAGATCCAATGGAACTAATAGGATTTAACTGCTAGAGGTTGTGATGCCCATAGACTATGAACACCATCTAAACATATCAATGATCATTAGCTTTGTCAATGTATCAATAACATTCACCAATGTGCTTTCATTTTTTTCTTTTTCTCCTTCTGAACTTGGGTTGCATGTCTCCTTCCCCCTCTCTTTCCACAACCTCTCTCTTTTTCCTTTTAAGCAAGTTGGGTCTGCAACAAACCATAATGAATCTCCTTGAGCTCTCTTTCATCCTGATGATGGATCATAGAGTGTGATCTGAAATGTTATACAAAAACTAGTACACAATCAAAACACAGAAGTAGAAAAATTAGAAGCATTATGGATTGTGGAAATCACATAGCTCCCATTCACCAATATATCAACCTTCTCCAACTTCACCATTTCATCTTCCACCATATCACAAACACAATGAAACTTAACATCAATGTGCTTTGTTCTAGCATCAAAAGAGGATTCTTTGCTAAGATAATGACAATTTGGTTGTCACAACAAATAGTAATTTGTCATGTACCAAAACCATTATCAAAAAAGAATTTCTTAAGACAAATGGAGTCCTTGCAAGCATGAGTAGATGCCATGTACTCTACTTTTGTAGTGGATAAAGCAACTACATCCTGTCATGACTCATCCAATCAATAGCAACACCAAACATCGTGAACACCTAGCCACTGGTGTTGTTGGTTCCCAAATCAATAGATGCAAAGAGTCCTAAAGAGTAGCCACTCTCATATTCAAACCCAATGGGTTGATATGGCCAATGAACGAGAGAGTGAATAAAATAGCCCTTTCCCCCCTGTAATTTAGGCTCTGTTAAACTTGTGAGGGTGATCCTAATAGTATATTTATAGATACTTGTGTGATGAAGTACTAAATACACTATAAACAATTGTTTCTCTTTTAGATGCTTAATAGACACAATACTATAAAAGCTTGGTTGACCTCTACAATAATGCCTAATTGAAACATGAGAGATGTAACTCATTAAACTCCTCACACAAACAAGCTGAGATTCATATTTGATTTAATTGTATTAAATAACACATGTACATGAATATCACAGTTAGATCAATCCCTCATCCTTGGAATGGAGTCAACTCAAACACATACATACTCTGATAACAATTTTCACCTGACAGTATATGAAGCCCTGAAATGTTGCATTACAACATTTCAGCATTGTGTCTTAACATTTACTTTTTACTAGCATCCTAGCACTCAATTCAATACAAACTTACAACCAGATTCAAGCACCTACATTAATTCCTTGAATTAAGAAACAAGAATAAAGCCACACATCTATCTAAAAATTATAGAGACAAATAAGACAGCCTTGATTGTATCATTCATAATCTATAAAACCAGCACATAGGAGAGTAAAATAGTCTCAAACTTGAAACATTCAACATTATTTTGCTAGTATTGTAATCAAAATTACATAAACATTGATAGACTCAAATCCTAAAACTTAACTCTAAAATGCTTTATATTCACACTACAGTGTTCTCTGTGTTAAATTACAAAACAACCTCCCTCAAAAATGGAGCAAGAACAACACTTAAGGGAAAAAAAAACCCTAAATGTTCATCTGAAGAAGACATTTGGCACATTTAGGTTTGTTGATCTTCAACTTCCTTTTACTTGTTGAAGAAGTTCTAATCCACTCTTTGTTTTCTTGCTCCTCACTCCATTGCCCTGCAACAGGAAAATATTCTCCTTTGGGAAGACTCATCATTCTTCATCATTTACCTTGCCTTGATTTGAAAATCCTATGCAAACATTTTACCCTGCTGTAAAAACTCACTTGCTCGCTTTATTTCATTGCGCAAGTGAAAAATATTAACTTTGGATCAAAACCCATTCACCTAGGCAGTTAAAAATGTTTTTCCATCTTGCATTTTAACTCCTTTTGCTTTATGCAAATAATTTGCACTTTAAAGAATGCACTATGCGAATGGCTAAAGTTTCCCTTTAATTTGTATAAAATATCAAACTTTTCCCTTCAGACTTCTCACGTGCCTCCAAATGAAATCCATTGGAGGGAGGAAGACCATTGCTGATGTGCTTTCACTTTTCCCACCCAAAATAGAGACCAGCGATATTACCATTACTGTGAAATGAATGAGTTTTTAAAAGTTTCTTTGCAACCAATAAGAAACAAGAATTATTCTTGTTTTAATAAAAAAAATTTGAAAACATTTTTATATTTTCCCTTTTTGTTTGCCTGCAGCCATTGCTCAAACTTGACCATTGTTGATTGTCTCCTCCATTTTTATTTAGAACTAGTGATGAGCCATGGAGATGAAATTACTGTTGTCGTGCATTTGTGAGAATTTGCTTCAACCAATAAGAAACAAAAATTAAACTTTCTTTTGCACAAAAACATTTGAAAATGCAGTGTATTAAAAAACCATCGAGAGACCATTGCTCAGGAGAGACCATTGCTCATTACTTTGGAAAGAAGAGCCACCAATTGGCGATGGCCAATGGACACAACAACCATCGCTCATCACTAATTTAAACTCAAAATCTCCCATGAAATGAAGGTGAGATCACTCGTTGCCAATTTGATGAGGAAGAAGACACTTCAATCGGTGATAGGCGATGAGAAGCCACCACCATCGTTGATCACTGATTTGAAATGGAAGAAAGACTTGAAATTAGTGATGAGTGTTGAGTTCTCCCTGAAGCCGTGTGAAGCTGTGCGCCGCTTTTCAGCCAATCACAAGCAATAATTAAAATTGCTTTTCCTCCCAAACTTTTGAAATGTATTTTATGTTTTCCCTAAATGCATTTTTTCATTTTCCCAATATTCAAAATATTTTAATTATTAACATTTGAAGAGATTAGAAAATGGGAAAATTTTAATTACGCCTATGGCCAAAAGGAGAAATTTCACTGCGCACAAATGGTGACCCTTGGAGTCATTATTTTTTGTGTGTGGCCATAATAAATTATTTAGAGAAAACCCATTTCCTCAAATTTCACCCAACCATAAAAAATCAAGTACCTCCTTTGTAAATTGGCCCCAGGACGTGTTCGCCACACCTGAAATACATTAAAATAATGTATCAAATGACCTTTTATCTTGATGAAAATGGATCTATAGAGGTTTTAGATGAAAAAATGAAATGGGTTGTCCTTAGATTTTGAAAATTTGAAACTTTTCAAGACACCATTTTTGGCCTTGTCGTGATCAGAAAATGATTAAATACCCCATCAGAACTTATCCTAGGAGCCTGAAACTGAGTAGGCATGTAGAAAGTGATAGGGATAGGGTTGGATTGAGTCAATCACTTGCTCAATGCTCTGGGTCTCAAATAGATAACCCCTTGGTGTTTCTCTCCACCACTCAACCTATAGGTCCTAAAGGTTATTAGGCACCCCTAGTCACTTGCCAACCCTGCTATCAATTCCAATTTGCTGCTACCAAGCAGTTCTTAATGCTTTTCCTCACTTTCTCCATCTAGCCCTTCATCCTTTTAAAGGATAGACAACCTCTAAATCCTCCTATCTTGCTTGCAGGGGTTTGCATAGGCTTCTATGGTTTCAAAACCATCAAGGAAGGGTTATTGTTTAACCTCCATGCTATGATTCTCCATCGCTATCACAAAATTTCTGTTTTAGGGTTTGGGCAAGGCTACAAGGATTGAGCCCCTATTAGGCCTCCTCAAACAAGAAAAATGCTTATAACTTATCTCCTTTTTGAAATTGTGCCAATCTCCCTTCTGACACTCTGGTTCTTTTCCCAAGATCCTTCAAATTTTTAGGGTTTGGAACCCTCTCTGGCCGTACATTGGCATAACACAGAATGTGCAAGAAACTAGGGTTTTTAAGGGCATTTTCTGGACTGTTTTCTTTTTTTCAGCCTCCATTGGGTCTAACAAGGATTCCACCTCTCCTGCCACGTAGGAACTAACTTTGCTCTATCTTTCCCTAACCGGGTGTTCACCAACTTGCCTAGGGAAAGCTTTTTAGCATGCTACCAACACTCTTAAAGACTTCTATATTTAAAAAATGTACAAGAAGGGAGTCTAGCCTTGTTTCCACTAAACCCATACTTCTTGGTATGGTCATAAACAAGCTAGAACTCCATTTTTCTGAGTTTTACCAGTCAGAACCAACAGAAAAGAAAACACAGTATTTACAAATTAAATGAAAGCGATGGAAAACTATCCAAAAGTACCACAAGAAATGATTCAAAATTATTCTTTACATGCTAACTAACAAACAAAAGTCTTGTTCAATCCATCAAGATTACTGTCATGCAATCAAGAACAGAAAACCAAATTTTTCAACACAAAAATCACTGTTTCTTGCTTGTTCTCATAAAAACTACTAACTCCCAAAACTTCTAACCTTCAACACAGGTCGATATTGAACTTTTACAATCATTGGAAACGGTTAGGTTTCCTTCTTCAAGCCCAAGAACAGTCAAAAGCATCATGTTGTAAAACACAGTGTGTTTTTCAATTTTTACAAAAGCTTAGGAATCAACCACAAAAAGGATTCCCAACTTATTCAACTTTCAACCTAAGAAAAAAAAAGGTCCTCAATCACAATCTAGATGGTTTCAAAGACCTTACACAACAAAATGAAATAGATTTTTAAAACAAGACTTCAAAATGTACTTGCACTTTGGTAGGTGCTCCTGCACCATTCTCCCCCTCTCAGCACAAAGGTCAAGGAACTTGAGGTGATGTCAGTGATAGATCAATTCCTAGCTTCTTAAAATCAGCTTCCTCAACCCAGGTAGCCTCAGATTCATGTTTGTTCCTCCACTTGACAAGGTGCTCCATGTATACCTTGTGTCTTGTAGCCTTCTTCACCCTGGACTCCAAGATCTTCTTTTCCTGAGGTTTCTCTTGATTAGGAAGGGGTATATTACTGATATCCTTAAAGATTTCTTAACTGTTCTGAACTTCATCATTGACTGTCCCCTTATACCTGATCAAATCAACAACATTGAATACAGGAGATATGCCCAAATCTGATGGTAATTCTACCTTGTATGCATTCTTCCCATACTTGGCTAACACCTTGCATGGTCCTACTCATTTCATCTACATTTTGGTTGACAGTCCCTTCTGCATCCTTGATTTTTTAAGATGAACCATAACATAATCACCTACTGCAAATTGCACATCTCTCCTTGACACATCAACTTTATCTTTCAATTTTTGTATTGCTGCTGTGATTGTTTTCTTAACCTGCTCATGAATCTCCTTCATGGTTTGAGTGAAGTCTTCTGCATGTCCATTCCTATTCTCCTGAGATCCAAGGTCTCTAAGCTCACAAATGCCTCTTGGGTGCATCCCATACACAACTTCAAATGGACTTTACCCTATAGTTCTATTAACACTGTCATTATAAGCATACTTAGCTTGAGAAATCACCATATCCTAGGTCTGTCCATATTCTTTAGTCAAGCACCTCAATAGGTTACCTCACACTCTGTTAACCACCTCTGTTTAACCATCAGTCTGAGGATGGTATGCTGATCCAAATGACAGATTTGTTCCCAATTTTCTCCATAGTGTTTTCCAAAAATGGCTTATGAATTTCACATCCCTGTCTGATACAATGCTCAATGGCAATCCATGGATTCTTACAACTTTCCTGAAGAAAAGATGGGCCATGTAACTTGCATCATGTGTAGTCTTGCAAGGGATAAAGTGACTCATCTTGCTAAATCTGTCCACAACTACATAAATACTGTCAAAACTAGTTTTGGTCTTAGGAAGACCTACCACAAAATCCATGCTCACACACTCCCATGGTCTATTAGGAATAGGCAGGGGCTGATACAAACCAGCATTGCTAGCTCCCCCTTTGGCTTTCATGCAAACTACACACTGCTCCACATATTTCCTAACATCTCTTGCCAACTTAGGCTAGTAGTAGAATCTTTGTACCAGCTCTAAAGTTTTGTTAATACCAAAATGCCCACTAAGACTGCCATTATGTTTCTCTTGGATCAGATTTTCCCTCATTGATCCTCTTGGAACACATAACAGATTGCCCTTAAATAATAGTCCATTTTGCAATGTATACTCAGCATACTGACTATGAAAATGATTCTCAAAATCAGAGCATACCTTGTAGGCTTCTGAAAAGTCTTCATCATCACCATAGAGGTCTTTAAAACTCTCTAATCCAATGCTCTTCAGCTATATTTCCTGCACTGTCAACATTCTCCTACTTAATGCATCTGCTACTTTGTTTTGCTGTCCCTTCTTGTGCTTAATGTTAAATGTAAAGGCTTGGATGTACTCCATCCATTTCAAATGACTATTTCTTAACTTCTCTTGGATGTTGATGTAACTGAGTGCCTGGTTATCTATGAAGACCACAAACTCTTTGGGCAATAGATAATACCTCCACTTCCTAAGGGACTGCACTAAAGCATAAAGTTCCAGATCATAGGTGGAGTATTTTTGCTTGGCTTCATTTAGTTTTTCACTAAAGAAGGCTATAGGCCTACCTTCTTGACTAAGTACTCCTCCTACTCCTACTCCACTTGCATCACACTCAACTGTGAATAACTTATCAAAACTAGGCAATAACAAAATTGGTTGAGTTGCCACTTCTTGTTTCAGTTTTTCAAACCCTCTATCAGCTTCTTGGGTCCATTTAAACTTTATTTTTATACCACCTTTAATAGTATCTAGGACTGGTGCACATATACCACTAAAATTCCTGATGAATTTTCTATAAAACTGAGCTAAACCATGAAAACTTCTTACCTCTGTTGTTGTGGTTGGTGTAGGCCAGTTTAGGATGGCTTCCACCTTGCTTGGATCCATCTTCAATGTTCCTTGGGATACTACAAAGCCTAGATACACAAGTTCTTGTTTGAAGAACTCACACTTCTCAAGGTTGATTGCCAACTGTTTTTCTTGCAGCCTTTTGAGAACCATCTCCACATGCTTCAAATGTTCTTCTGCTGTCTTACTAAAAATCAGTATGTCATCCAAGTAGACTACCACAAAAATCCCTGTGAAATCTTTAAGCACCTCATTCATTAATCTCATGAACATGCTAGGGGCATTTGAGAGATCAAATGGCATCACTTTCCACTCATACAAGCCATCATTTGTCTTAAAAGCTATCTTCCACTCATCATCCTCCTTGATTCTGATTTGATGATACCCGCTCTTAAGATCCAACTTGGTGAAGAATTTTGCACCTCCAAGACAATCCATCAAGTCTTCAATCCTAGGAATAGGAAACCTATACCTAATTTTGATTCTATTAATTGCTCTAGAATCGATGCATAATCTCCACTTACCACCTTTTTTTGTTGTCAAAACCACTGGGACTGCACATGGACTAATACTCTTTTGAATCAAGCCTTGATCCAACAACTCCACTTGTCTAGCCACTTCAAGATTCTGATCTGGTGTGAGTTTGTATGCTGCCTTGTTAGGTAATGAAGCTCTAGGTATGAAATCAATTTGATGGCTTATAGCTCTCCTTGGAGGTAGGGTTGCAAGTGTACCATCGCTGACAATTCCCTTATACTTTTCTAGCAGCCTCTGAACTGTTTCAGGTATGACCATCTTCTTAGCCTTTTCTTCATCTTTTGACTGCATTAGGACCACATATCCTGCATTCCCTTGGTGTAGATCCTTGAGGAACTCCTTGCCACTACTCAACATGATAGGAACCTTTAACTACCCCTCATCTTCTTCTAATAATGACTGCAACTTGAAAGTTCTTCCATCCTTCTTGAATTCAATGGTGTTCTCCTTTCCATGATATATAGCACCTCTATCATATTGCCATGGCCTGCCAAGCAGAAGATGGCATGCATCCATGGGTAGTACATCACAAATCAGCTTGTCTTTGTAGCCTCCAATTGAGAATTCCACTGTAACCTGCTCATTCACTAGAACACTCTGCCCTTTATTTAGCCATGTGACCTTGTAGAGATTGGTATGAGGTACCTTCTACAATTTTAGCTTAGTTACTACCTCCTCTAAGATCATATTATCTGTAGAACTAGAATCTACAATGACCTTGCATACCTTTCCAAATATCTTGCACCTAGCTCTAAACAAAGCTATCCTTTGCTTGGGTTCTTCTTTGACCGGCTGTCTGATCAAAACCCTGTTAAACATCATATTTTCACCTACTTCTGATTCTATATGACTGATCTCAGGTGATTTGACACTTATGGTATCCTCTTGTGCATAGGCCACTCTCTTTTCATTGCTTGATGAAGAAGCTTTCTCTAGGCATCTATAAGCTGGATGACCTAGCTGATTGTAGTGATAACATTTCATGGTGGCAAAGTAAGAGTTACTTCTGCCTGCTCCTCTTCCTCTGTTTGAACCTCCTTGAGGTCCTCTTCCTCAGTTAAATCCTCCTCTTGAAGATGTTTCACCTCCATGCTCAATAAGCTTAGATTCTCCTTGGTTTCTTTGATCATTACCTCTTCCTTGGTAACCTCCACGCTGTCCTCTTTGATCTCTGCCTTTGCCTCTGCCCTTAGAGGACTGATCATGCTTCCTTTTATTCCTCTCTTCAATCTTTATAGCCAGTTGATAACATTGGTGGACTATCTTGGGGCTGAGTAAAACCATCTCTTCTTGAATGTTCCACTTTAAGCCATTAAGGTACCTAGCCACTTTCAGACTCTCATCCTCTGCCACATTTGATCTCAAGCAAAGCTTCTGAAACTCTTCAGTATAGGTGTTGACATCTTGGTCTTTCTGTCTTAAACTCTGCCTCTTCTTGTGAAGTTGGATCTCATAATCATCTTGCATATAGGCTTCCTTTACCTTAGCAACCATTCCTTTCCAGGTTGATATGGGCTACTTTCCTTCTTTATCCCTCTCAATCTAAACAAATTTCCACCATGTCAAGGCTAACCCTCTCAACCTTGATTTTGTAACCTTCACTTTTTGAGCTTCAGTGAATCCATCACATTCACAGTGGTTCTCCATGCCATCTATCCAATCCATGACCAAATCAGGATCCATCTTTCCACTGAATAGTGGTACGCCCTCAAGTCCTTTTCCACTTAGGGCTTTCAATGCCTTCAAGAAAGGCTCCTCCTCCAGAACAGGGTCAGGTTCAGGGACTTTGTCTTCCTCTGCAACCTCTTCTTCTTTTGGCACTTTACCTTCCAACCTCACCTTGTTCAGTGCTTCCTGAAGTTGCTCTATTCTTTCCTTTAAAGACTTGTTGTCCTCTTCTTGTTCTACAACCATCTTGGCTAATTGTGCATTTGTCACCATGTTAGGCATTTCACTTGACTCAACTTTTGACATATGAGCTGCTTTCCCAAATCTTTTACTCAGCTCTGATACCAATCTGATAGGGATAGGGTTGGATTGAGTCAATCACTGGCTCAATGCTCTAGTTCTCAAATAGATAACCCCTTGGTGTTTCTCTCCACCACTCAACCTATAGGTCCTAAAGGTTATTAGGCACCCCTATTCAATTGCCAACCCTGTTATCAATTCCAATTTGCTGCTACCAAGCAGTTCTTGATGCTTTTCCTCACTTTCTCCATCTAGCCCTTCATCCTTTTAAAGGCTGGACAACCTCTAAATCGTCCTATCTTCCTTGCAGGGGTTTGCATAGGCTTCTATGGTTTCAAAACCATCAAGGAAGGGTTATTGTTTAACCTCCATGTTGTGATTCTCCATCGCTATCACAAAATTTCTGTTTTAGGGTTTGGGCAGGGCTACAAGGATTGAGCCCCTATTAGGCCTCCTCAAACAAGAAAAATGCTTATAACTTCTCTCCTTTTTGAAATTGTGCCAAGCTCCCTTCTGACACTCTAGTTATTTTCCCAAGATCCTTCAATTTTTTAGGGTTTGGAACCCTCTCTGGCCGTACACTGGCATAACACAGAATGTGCAAGAAACTAGGGTTTTTAAGGGCATTTTCTGGACTATTTTCTTTTTTTCAACCTCTATTGGGTCTGACAAGGATTCCACCTCTCCTGCCAACTTTCTTGAGACCTACAAACATTACACACCCTACAATGTAAATTCTTTGTCACCCCTGCCACATAGGAACTAACTTTGCTCTGTCTTTCCCTAACCAGGTGTTCACCAACTCGCCTAGGGAAAGCTTTTTAGCATGCTACCAACACTCTTAAAGACTTCTATATTTAAAAAATGTACAAGGAGGGAGTCTAGCCTTGTTTCCACTAAACCCATACTTCTTGGTACGATCATAAACAAGCTAGAACTCCATTTTTCTGAGTTTTACCAGTCAGAACCAACAGAAAAGAAAACACAGTATTTACAAATTAAATGAAACCAATGGAAAACTATCCAAAATTCCCACAAGAAATGATTCAAAAGGATTCTTTACATGCTAACTAACAAACAAAAGTCTTGTTCAATCCATCAAGATTGCTATCACGCATTCAAGAATAGAAAACCAGATTTTTCAACACAAAAATCACTATTTCTTGCTTGTTCTCATAAAAACTACTAACTCCCAAAACTTCTAACCTTCAACACAGGTCGAGATTGAACTTTTACAATCATTGGAAATGGTTAGGTTTCCTTCTTCAAGCCCAAGAACGGCCAAAAGCATCATGTTGTAAAACACAGTGTGCTTTTCAATTTTTACAAAAGCTTAGGAATCAACCACAAAAAGGATTCCCAACTTATTCAACTTTCAACCTAAGAAACAAAAAGGTCCTCAATCACAATCTAGATTGTGTCAAAGACCTTACACAACAAAATGAAATAGATTTTTAAAACAAGACTTCAAAATGTACTTGCACTTTGGCAGGTGCTCCTGCACCAAAAAGATAACCCAAGAATGTAGTGCAAAATATGGCTCAAAAAAAGAGATCTTGAGGTGAAATTTATTCAATTTCATAGTTGCTTAGTTGGCCATTTCTACAACTGCACCTGTTTAGAACCAATTAGGGCTCTCAAAGTCACCACTTTGAAAAAATATCAAAAAAAATTCTGGGGGATTGCCACTAGAAACATAAGCTCATCTAGGTACACTAAGTATGTATGCAAAATGGATTTGCTTTAGTCATTATCCTTCATGAGTAATTAGGGATCAAAGTTGACCACCTTGAAACGTTGTCAGAAATAAAGATATAAAAGAGAGCAAACTGCATTTGCTTTCGACTTGGTAAAAATAGAAAATCTGATCATGGGGCTTTGTAATCGGACCAAGGAGTACATGAATCTAGGGAGAATGGAGAGCAACAATCCATTTGGTATGAAAATAAACAGGCTTCAAATTGTGACCCTCCAAAGTAAGTCACTTGGGTAGATTTTGTAGGTGCACTTCTGGGTGTGCAAAACCAAATTTTTCAATATGGGCACTTCAAATTTGAAAATTTTAAGATTCCATCAGTGGCTCTATCTAGGGATGTATGCCCCCTACAGGCATAGCAAGAATCTAGATCTTTGGGAGAGCAAACCAGGTGCTAGAAACATCGGGTGACAAAGTCTTTATTTTTTTCAACTTTTAACCTCACTTGGTGGCCCGAGGCCACCAAATGGAAAAGGACAACTAGTGTTTTCCTCTATCAAACACCAATCTATTAAAGGAGCCAATCTCCCTTTATCTATACTTTCCCCTATCACAACACAACAACATGAGTGACTCGATTCTTGCAAAGGCAAGTGTCAGGCTACCTTGAATTTCACTTTACGGTCACATGGTAACCAAATGACATAGGCTGCATCACTACCACTCATTCCATTTTTTGATTCTGTGGAAAGTTACAAAATGTGAGGATAGTGATCAAGACCATCTGAAAACACAACCTTATCACATTTACCAATTCCCTCACAAAGATCAGGCTCAGAGAAGACATCATACTTAAGAAACAGTGTGCAATCCTTTTGTGTGTCAAGCAAAGAGTGCTCACACATTTGAAACTCCTTCAAATGATTTGCATCATTGTTAAGAGTATCATCATCAGGCAACAACACAGCTTAATCACATTATTACATGCCTCAATGTTCTAAAAAACAAGATTCACCAAAACTCATAATACCTTCATCCACATTCAAATCATAGCATTCTGAAGAAATTTCAACATCCCAAACAATATTTTCAACACTCGTTATATTATCACAAAAAGAAGTCTCAAGTGCAGGTTCATATGACTCAAAATCTTCATTTGCAACAAATTCATAATAGTGAGTGTTCAAAACACATTCACTATTGCAAAGAGTATCATATTCAACATTACCTCCTATTGCACCAACTTGAAAATCTAAAGCATACTACTCATGAGAAAAACTATGAGTTATAGATCTAGAAAAGAGGCCTACATATGCATCCATGTGATTGACACAATCACGTTCTTCAAGCACAAACTCATCATAAGGAGCATCATTAGTTGTACTAACATTTATCTCTACATTTCCACTATCAAGTACAACTTCAATGTTGATCTCATGTAAACATTCAGGGATAACTTCAAAGTTAACAAAAAAAGTAGAAGGTAAAGAATCAAACAAAACAGGAGTTCCTTGTTTATCATTATCAACATATACATGCTCCTCATAACCAACCACTTGACCTGATCAATTCGATGAATCACTTGCATACATATCTCCTTCTTTGTTGATAATGCTGCTACAATCAACAAGGCTACCTTCTTCACTATCTATCAAACTGAAAACCATCAATGGTTTCTTCATTGCAACTTCTCACACATGATTTCTTTGACTGAAATCATTGCATATTTTGTCACTTTCATCTGATATGCTGACATTCTCAAAAGTACTTTTCAAATTAGTAGGCTCTTATGTATCATCATCATGAAAGCTTTCTTCAATGATGCACTCTCTTGTAGAATTTTCATGACCAAGTGTACCATGACATTGTTGATCACACATGTCTTCTTCAAATAAGATATTCAATCATATCCATCATCTTGTTCTTGTGAGCCTTCAAAAGTATTGTCATAATTTTTTTGGTTGGAGCACTTTCCACTTGAAGAGATTAATTCTACCTCTTCCTCATGAGAAGAATCATAGTTACTAGGGTTGCAAATAGAATTGAAATCATTGTGATCACCTAGACACAAATACTTTTCAGCTAGTTGCAAAATTTCATTTACAACACCATTGTTCTCATCATGAAGACATGAAACTTCAGAATCAACATAATCTTCAACTGTATATTCAAAATCCATAGATGAGAAAATACTTTTAGTTTCATCTGCATCATTGCAACCTTCATCTAATATAGAAAATCTTCTCTCTATTTCTATATTTTCAAAGCAAATAGAAGAAACTTCAGATGTTTCACCTATCTCTTTATGACCATTATGGCTGCAATATTCATCTGGGTTTATTTCTTCTGTAGGTTGTTGAAAAATAACTTCCTCATTAGCAAACAATGCATTATCACTATCTTCTTCTATACCATCTAGATCTATTGGACTAAGTCTTGAAAAAGTACCATCACATAATTGAGTTAGGAGATTACTTCCATATTTATCTATCATTTCCTCAATTATTGAAAGCCATTGATATAAACATTTAAGATTAGGGGGCTTCAAGTGAGCTGTCATAGTACTCAAACCTAGCTCACAATTCTCACAGAACAAATCAATGCAAAATAACTCATTAGGTCTTTCTGATTCTAGTATAACAAGTAGAAACTTCATGAATCTATGATGAAAATCATAGATGGATTCATCCTCCGATCTTTCTATATCACACAATGCATCAATAGGTAACATAGGGTCAACCTTATTTTCAAATTTCTCTTCAAATACTTCTTGGGTATGTAGATTACTTTCTTTAGTCAAGCATTCATCACTCACAGACTCTTCTTCAAAATAACCAATGAAAGTGGCATTCTGAGCTTATGCCATGAATCTATGGAATGCATGGGTAAACTAGAAAACTAGTAAATTCAACATCATTTTCTAAAGTTCTTACAAAAAAATTCATGACAACATCTTCTTCTACTATCTGACAATCTTCCATTACATCAAGAAAAATTTGTACATGTTGTGATGTTGATTCTTCAAAACCTCCTCTAAACTTAGGAAAATATTCATTAATTCTTCTTGGGAAAGAATGTGGGTAACCTTGGATTTTACTAAAATCCAAAGGGTCATATCTTTCACTAGTGAACACTTTTCTTTGAGGACATGGCTATGTTCTAGGCATGATATTACAACTTGTAGAGGGAGAACTAGGACAACAATACATATTTGCAAATAAATTTATTCCCTCTACAACTAATTTCTTCTCAATATCCCTTTTTAGAATATCCTACTTTCTCATTTCCCTTTCTACTAGTATCTTGAAATACTGAATAAGGGATAGTATTAACTAGAATTTTTTGTTGAAAACCTTCATACAAATATATTACAATAGAAAAATACCTGAGAACTGTTGCAACCAACTCTTCTGATGATGTAAAAAATTATGTAGAGTCACCACCTCTTTGAAAGAGGAAAATATCTTCAAACAACAAAAAGCTTCTTCCAAGATCTAGGTATTTCTAAGTTCTCTCCACCAGCAAAGCACCATACTTCAAGAATACATTAGAAACATTGTAACAATCTCCTTTAAGTATGTAGGTCATTGGATCATTCTGACCCAAAATTATAGATTAGCAAACTAAATGACTCCTTTGAACTAGTCCCCGGTGGAGTCGCCAATTTGTTGGTTCCCAAATCAATAGATGCAATGATTCCTAAAGAGTAGCCACACTCACATATGCAGACTCAACGGGTTGATATGGCCAATGAACGAGAGTGAATAAAATACCCCTTTCTCCCCTATACTTTAGGCTTTGTTAAACCTGGGAGGGTGACCCCAATAGTATATTTATAGATACTTGTGTGTTGAAGTACCAAATACATTGTAAACAAATGTTTCTCCTTTAGATGCTTAATAGACATAATACTATAAAGGCTTGGCTGACCTCCACAGTAATGCCTAATTTAAACATGAGAGATGTAATTCATTAAATTCATTAGATAAATGAACTAAGATTCATATTTGATTTAAAAAAGATGATCAGTTGTTGTATTAACTAACACATGTAACATGAATAGCACACTTAGATCAGTACCTCATCCTTGGAATGGAGTCAACTCAAACACTTACATACTTTGATAACAATTTTCACTTGACAGTATATGAAGCCCTAAAATGTTACATTACAACATTTCAACATTGTGTCTTAACATTTACTTCTTACTAGCATCCTAGCACTCAATTCAATACAAACTTACAACCATATTCAAGCACCTATATTGATTCTTTGAATTAATAAACAAGAATAGAGCCATACATCTATCTAAAAATGATAGAGACAAATATGACAACCTTGATTGTATCTTTCACAATCTATAAAACTAGTACATAGGCGAGTAAAATAGTCTCAAACTTGAAACATTCAAATATTATTTTGCTAGTATTGTAATCAAAATTTCATATATATTGATGGACTCAGATCCCAAAACTTAACTCTAAAATTCTTTGTATTCATGCTACGGTGTTCTCTATGTTAAATTACAAAACAACCTCCCTCAAAAATGGAGCAAGAACAACACTTAAGGAAAAAAAAACCCTAAATGTTCATCTGAAGAAGAAACTTGGCACATTTAGGTTTGTTGATCTTCAACTTCCTTTTACTTGCTGAAGAAGTTCAAATTTTCTCTTTCTTTTCTTGCTCCTCACTCCACTGCCCTGTAACAGAAAAATATTCTCCTCTGGGAAGACTCATCATTCTTCATCATTTGCCCTGCCTTGACTTGAAAATCCCGTGCAAAAATTTTACCCTACTATAAAAACTCATTTACTAGCTTTATTTCATTGTGCAAGTGAAAAATATTAACTTTGGGTCAAAATCCATTCACCTAGACAGTTAAAAATGTTTTTCCATCTTGCTTTTTAACTCCTTTTTCTCTTTGCAAATAATTTCCACTTCAAAGAATGTACTGTGCGAATGGTTAAAGTTTCCCTTTAATCTGTATAAAATATCAAACTTTTCCCTTTAGACTTCTCACATG
The DNA here is from genome assembly GCA_007258455.2 of Sequoia sempervirens. Taxonomy (NCBI): domain Eukaryota; kingdom Viridiplantae; phylum Streptophyta; class Pinopsida; order Cupressales; family Cupressaceae; genus Sequoia; species Sequoia sempervirens. The sequence continues at coordinate 68,640,233 of VDFB02047397.1, read as the reverse complement.
CCTCCAAATGAAATCCATCAGAGGGAGGAAGACCATCGTTGATGTGCTTTCACTTCTCCCACCCAAAATAGAGACCAACAATATTACCATTGCTATGAAATGAATGATTTTTTAAAAGTTTCTTTGCAGCCAATAAGAAACAAGAATTATTCTTGTTTTAATAAAAACATTTGAAAATATTTTTATATTTTCCCTTTCTGTTTACCTACAGCCATCGCTCAAACTTGACCATCGCCGATTACCTCCTCCATTTTTATTTAGAACTGACAATGAGCTATGGAGATGAAATTACTGTTGTTGTGCATCCATGAAAATTTTGCTTCAACCAATAAGAAACAAAAATTAAACTTTCTTTTGCACAAAAACACTTGAAAATGTAGTGTATTAAAAAACCATTGAGAGACCATCACTAGGAGAGACCATCGCTCATTACTTTGGAAGGAAGATCCACCAATTGGCAATGGGTGATGGACACAATAGCCATTGCTCATCACTAATTTAAACTCAAAATCTCCCTATGATGAAATGAAGGTGAGATTGCTCGTTGCCAATTTGATGAGGAAGAAGACACTTCAATCTGCGGTGGGTGATGAGAAGCCACCGCCATCATTGATCACTGATTTGAAATGGAAGAGAGACTTGAAACCAACGATGGGCGATGAGTTCTTCGTGAAGCCCTGTGACGCCGTGTTGCCGCTTTTCTACCAATCACAAGCAAGAATTAAACTTGCTTTTCCTCCAAAACTTTTGAAATGTATTTTATGTTTGGCCTAAATGCATTTTTTCATATTCCCAATATTCAAAATATTTTAAATATTAACATTTGAAAACATTAGAAAATGGTCAAATTTTAATTACACCTGCGACCCAAATGGAGAAATTTCACTGCGCACAAATGGTGACCCCTGGAGCCGAGATTTTTTGTGTGCAACCATAATCACTTATTTATAGAAAACCCATTTCCTCAAATTTTTCCCATCCATAAAAAATTAGGTACCTCCTTTGTAAATTGGCCCCGGGGATGTGTTTGCCACACCTGGAATACATTTAAAATAATGTATCAAATGACCTCTAATCTTGACTAAAATGGATTTTTAGAGGCTTTAGACCAAAACAAGAAATGGGTTGTCCTTAGATTTTGAAAATTTTAAACTTTTTGTGACACCATTTTTGGCCTTGTGATCAGAAAAATGATTAAATAACCCATCAAAACTTATTCTAGGAGCTTGAAACTCAGTGTGAATGTAGACACTTGACCCAAGATTGTAGTGCAAAAGAAGTCTCATAAAAAGAGATCCTAAAGCAAAATTTATTCAATGTTAAAGTTGCTCAGTTGGCCATTTTTGCAACTGCACCTGTTTAGAACCAATCAGGGCTCTCAAAGTCACCACTTTGAAAAAATATCAAAACAACTTCTAGGGGGCTGCCACTAGAAAAATATTCTCATATAGGTACACTAATTATGTATTCAAAATGGATTTTCTTCAGTCATTATCCTTCTCGAGATATTAGGGATCAAAGTTGACCACCCTAAAACATTGTCAAAAATTCAGATGTAAAAGAGAGCAAACTGCATTTGCTTTCGACCTAGTAAAAATAGAAAATATTATCATGGGGCTTTAAAATAGGACTAGGGAGTACATGAATTTAGGGAGAATGGAGAGCAACAATCCATTTGGTATGAAAATCAACAAGCTTCGAATTGTGACCCTCCAAAATGGGTCACTTGGGCAGATTTTGCAGGTGCACTTCTGAGTGTGCAAAGGAATTTTTTTCAATATGGACTCTTCAAATTTGAAAATTTTAAGGTGCCATCAGGTGGATCTTTTTCTATCAATGTCACCTACCAAATATAAATCCACATATCCATGAATACTCACTAAGTGTCAAGGTCTTGTAGGATAACCATGAAATCATAGGGATTAGTTGGAAGTACCCCACAAATATCTAAACACTTTCTTCATTGCATTCCAATGTACTCATCTAGGATTAGCCATAAATTGAATAAGGGTTCCCACTGCTTGGGAAATGTCTGGCCTTGTATGGACCATATCGTACATAAGACTTCCAACAACACTTGCATATGGTACTTTGGTCATGTCCTCCATTTAAGTAGGAGATTTTGGATAACTAATCTTCATCCCTTGCATTACATGAACAACTAATTGTCTACAAGTTGTCATGTTGAATCTCTCCAACACTAAATTCACATACTTTCTCTTGATTAACCAAATATTTTTGTTAGCTTTTTCTTTTCTAATCTCCATCCCCAAAATATACCTCATTACACCTAGATCCTTCATCTCAAACTATGTTGACAATTGAGACTTAAAATCTGAAATCAAAGTTTTACGATTCCTAAAAATTAACATATCATCTATGTACATTACAATTATGAGAATGCAACCATTATTAGATTTGTAATACCCATAATGGTCTAATTTAGATCTTAGAAATTTCAAAGACAACACAAATGTGTCAACTTTCTAGTACCATATTCTTGGAGACTTCTTAAGACCATAAAAAGACTCTTTCAACTTGCATACCAAATGTTCTTTACTTTTAACCATGAAATACTCTGGCTATGACATAAATTTCTTTCGCCAAGTCATTGTGAAGGGACACTATCTTGACATCCATCTATTCCACTTCTAGATCATGCACTGTTGCAAGTGATACTAGAAACCAAATAAATGTCAGCGTCGTAATAAGAGAGAAAATATCACCATAGTCAATTACCTCCACTTGAGAATAACCCTTAGCAACCAACCATGCCTTATGCTTATCAACACTACCTCAAGACTAGGTTTTCTATTTGTAGACACTCAGAGTTTGTCCTAAGAATCCTCTTATTTTCCTTCTATTAATTAAATGAGTATTATTATCTGTTTAATTAATTCATTTAAATAATTTCATGTATTTCATTCATCAATGCATTTATAAGCATTTATTCATTCATAAGCATTTATCCATCCACATAGCCAATCATTTATCCATTTCACATTACTCCATTTGCATTAATCATTAAAATATCCATGCATATTAAATCATTTAATTATTTAATCCATTTAATTCATTAAATCATTCATCAATTAATTTCAAAATCCACTTTAAATATAATTTTAAACCTACATCATATCATAAATCATCTCATTTATCTCTCTCATTTCAATCAATTTCAATTAATTTTAGTATGCATTTCTCCACTTTAGTCTTTTATCCCGCATCTCTCCCATAAATTTAATTCACCCTATGAATTCATCTATAGAAGCCTTGTCTTCTCACCAAAAAAGCATACATTCAATTTTGAGATTCAATTATGATCATACAATCCTCTCTTTTTCTCATCATAGCTTCTTGTTGCATTTGTGCTTGTGAAAATTAGAGTGCACCAAATGCTTAAATCAAGATCTTGGTGAATAGGAGAACAATGGAGTTCATTTTCTTTTGAATGCACATGTTTTAGTTTTTGCATAGTTTACACTTTGCATTTGTATTCATTTGGAAAAACTTCATTGATGTAATGTTGAAAATGCTTTGAATTTAGATATATTTTCAATTAGTTTTCAGTTTTCAACATGCACATAATGTTGAACCCGACATGAAACAATTTATTAACTTCTGTTCTCATTACGCTTATCATTTTCAGTTGTGAATCATTAGCCACTCTACATGTAATAGTTAATGAAAATAGCTGCTATTCAATCTTGTATTTTTAAGTTGTGAATCGTTGATAGTTTAATGCATTCAATATGATATAAAAAAATTAAAAAAAAATCCACAAAGATATTGCAATATTTTATAACAGTTTAATCTTTGACAGGGATTTTTTTGTTTAAATCAAAAATTGTATTTGCTTTAAAGTTTCTATGTGTCTGTGCATATACTACAATTTCATTTAGTCAGTTCCAAAGCTCTCATTTCAGCGCATATATTGCAATCATTTGAAATTTTTGGAAGTCTCTACAATAATTTATTGGGTGAATATCCTTCGATCTAGGCATATACTGCAATTGCTTTATTTTGCATGAAAAAATATTTTCCATTTTCTCATACATCCAAAAAAGATTACAAGCCACTTAAAAATCATTTCAACTAAGTTTTGCAAGCACATATTTGAGAGCAGATACAATCTCCACATAGTATTTCTTTGCCTTGGGCATGCTCTTTTCCCTTGTGGCATAGCCATGCTGCCAAAAAAAAAACATGATGTCCATTATAAACAAATAGAATAAAAACAATAAGCACAAATTTCTAAAAGCCAAAACAATGTCCTGCTTTTAAAGCTTCCACACTTAGCACATGAGAGTGGATTTGTTTACCCTGCAAAATGGGTTTTCTAGAAATGTAGATTTGTAAGAGTTGAAAATTTGTAGAATTGCTTATAGGAGAGTTATGCATAGTAAGCTTGATGAAATTGACATTGGTTTTCACTAGCATTGTTTGATTATAATTGAAGCGTTTGAATTGTCCATTATTATTCAATCTACTTCTACTGCATTAACCTTCTTGTCCTTAAAATTTGTATTAAAGTCATTTATTTATTTCTATGACTATGAATGGTGGATGCTGACAAAGAAATGTAACAAATAAAATCTTTTTTGTACAAATTCACAATGTGTTTAAGGAGGAAAAATGTATTAAAAGAAAGAGAGGAGGAACGCTCGCAAAAGGTTTGAAGTTTGGCTTTTACGCTGCCACTTGCATGTGAAACTTAGTTTCTAAAGAAAATTCAACAAGTGCACAGTTTGCTACCATAATCTACAATCACAATCATTTCCGTTCTCAACATATCCTGTGATTACAACATTTCCATTTTCAACGTATCTTGCAATTCTGCAATCAAAACGTCCCATTCTGAATATATCCTTTAGTCACATCATTTTTAAAATGATCCATTTTGCACATGTCCTATAACCAAGGCATTATCCTACAATCATGTTAGGGTTAAAGCATAATAGTGGTTTACAATTATTTTGAGGAAGGAATTCTCTTTTTTTTTTCACCATATCAAGGGGTTCGACTGAACTTATAGGTTCGATCAAACACTATTATATGTTCTACTGAACCACTCAACGGCCTAATAAAATAAACATATTTTATAGGGTTCGGTTGAACCTGGGTTCGACTGAACCCCTTGAATTAGGGAAAATAAAGAAAAAGAAGTCACTGTCACATGACTATTTGTAAAGCGGCAAACATGAACAACAGAGGACGATGAATGTGAACAGTGAAGGTGGTGAACCCAGGGGAAAAACATGCACCACATTTCTAAGTTCATCAACCTCTTGACTGAGCCATTGTGAGCAGCAGGTTGGTGATTGAAATTGCATTTCAAATTGAATTTATTGTGAAAAATTTTTAAACCCTAAATGGAATGAAATGGTTAAAATTTATAGTAGATTTGAAATTAAGTTTGTTGAAATTGAAATTGCATTTTCTTGAAAGTTTCTAAATCCTTTCAAGAACAACAAAATTAATTTCTATTATGCTTTGATGAATGTTCATACCGTGGTTTAAAGCTCCAATTTTGGCATGGGCAGGGAGTGTTGAATTTGACTTTGCAGTCCATTTGTTTGAAAGATTTTGCATACCCATTTAAAAAATTTGTCAAACAATTAACATTTCTTGTCTATGCTTCCACATTTTGCATACATTTCTACCAAGGCAGTGCTAATTGCATTTGCTTGAATGTTTCTAAAGCCTTACTTTGTTAACAGATTTTTTTGAGGCAGCATATCAAACATTTCATGTGCCTTCCATATTTTGCATACATGTCTACCAAGGCACTTGCAATTGCAACTACAACATCTGGTAAAATTCCCCCTTGATGATTTGATTGATGTCCATACCCTATCCAAAGCTCCCATTTTGGCACAAGTAGGGGGAAGGTTGTGGAATTTGGCTTTATAGTTGTCAATTGCATTTGCTTGAAAGTTTCTAAAGTCTTTTCAACAAACCCATTTGCAAGGATAACATGATATTATTTAAGTACAAGCTTAAGTTTAAATCTTGCATTTGAAAGCTAAATTGGAATTAAAATTATATGTTTGAGGCAATGCATATAAGACGCCCATACAAAATAGTACAAAAGAAAGAGAAAAAATGTAAAGAATGCACTTGTAACCTATACTTGAGAGCATTGAAAATTTGAAATTAAACATAAAGAATATATATATATACACTCTTTCAAATCAGCATTGAATATTAGAGGATGAACTACATATTAGGATTTTTTTTTTAATATAAATCAGGTAAAACTTATTCCTTTGAGTAGATGAATAAACTCTATTAATATTTAATAGTAAGGTTGTAAATGAAAAATTATTGTGGTTACAAGATAAAAGAAAATAATACTAATAGGTAATATTTATATTAAGGAATGTCATCTCCAATAACATACTTAACACTAATAATTGGGTTATAATCACATTATGTATCATAAATACAAATATTAACATTGATGAAAATATTATATTATGGATAATAATTATAATAAAACATAATAAATTGAAACTTATGTCATATGAACATGCAAGGGAAATGTTAGTATGTATTATAAATAGTAATATTATTATTTAGAGTAAATTTTAATATTGCAATAATAGTATTTACCATTAATGTTATGAAATGATAATAATGTTGTTATATATTAGTAATATAAGTGTTGCAAGTGTTATTATCCAATATATAGTGCCCAATGTATAACAAACAAAACCATTCGCATTAAGAGAAAGCGAACTAATAAATATTTCTTTTATTGTTGGTTTTAGGGCATGACCTTGGAGAACCAAATATTAATGTTGTTAAACATTAAAAATTGTCAATTTTGGAACAAATGACAATACCATTAATTGGAGTAAATGTTATTTTAAAGTTTAAATTTATATTTTAATTTTAGGGTAAATACTTTTGGTTGAATTTATGAATTAGAAATAGAAATTTTGAAAGGGCCCCACCCTTTTACAAAGACCAATAAAGAGACAAAAAATGATCAATCATATTGGCATGGAAAAAAAAAAAGAAAAGAAATACTTAGTTGTAAGTTGAAAAATAACATCCAATTAGGGTACTCCACAATAGTGGCAATTAAAATCTAATAAGAGGGTCATTTTACTTAAAACATTAGTAGATCTAATGTTTCCGGCTTGAATCCAAAATTCTTCAAGGAACTATATCTTATGTGGCCTTATCCTTTTCCATGAATGAACCTCGTTGAGGTTTGTAATGGAGTTTCCATCTTTAGTTTCCAAACTTGAGACCAAAGGGAATAAAGGGTTCCTATAATCTTCTAAACTTGAACCTTCTTAATATTTTTAAATTATTAGAAGAAATACCAAGAGGTGAATGTTACAATTCAAGAGAATGGTAGAGGAAATGAACTCCAACTAATACATCTATAACATGATTCTTGTCTTTACCAATCTCCTCTAAATTTCTCTTGACAAGACCTTCTAAATTAGCCATGTCTGCAAGAAGACCAACCACCCCTCGATTATGCTCAAATGGAGCCTCAATGAAATCCTAAGGTATTGGGAAACCATCTCATCCTTATGCATTTTTGTTCAACCTTTCCTTCCCTCTAGGCCTAAACTATAAAATGCAAAACATCTACACATGACAACATGGGTAGAGCCACAAGAAAATACTATAGCATGACATGTTGAACCCAAATAGCAAATTCAAAAAATAATTTAATCTATAGTATAAATAATTTGATAGTAAGAGCTTTATACATATAAAAATATGATAAATGTTTAACTTCTTTTTCCACTCTATAAATTTTTTATATGCTTGGATATATAATTGAGATGATTCACTCATAATGTAATGATAAAATTTAGTATATATGAAAGAAATATTTTTGAGACATCAAACTACCATTCTACATAACTCTCACATGGAAATAAGAATATTATTTTATTTTAACAAAAGAAATTGTGTGTACTCTATCTTGAAAATTACTAATTAATTTTGAATTAAATATACTTATAGAAAAATTAAAATAGAGCATCCTTTGTAACATGGAATAGATAGTTTAATTAATGAAATAAAATATGTTTTTATATTAAGAAAAATTTACAAATATATGGAACTCATACATTGAGAAATTGACTAAGATGTAACTTTGTATGAGAATTAAGATGCTTGAATAATTTATATACCTTCTTTCAATAATTAACATTAGAAATTAATACTTGGCTCATGTGTATACCCACCTCCCAATAGTTATTTGAGATGGATGCATTTTAGATGGAAAAGGATTCAAGGCTCATGTTGTGGACCCCTCAAAGGCATGATACTCTAGAACACATGAAAGTTCTTTGTTATGAAATTTGTTTTTAGTTGTTGGCTAGTATGAATGTTATCTATAAAGGTGGGTGTGGGCAGGTCTGATCTTCCATTATTGGTTTCTAGTGTGATTATACAATGTGAGCCAAGTATTAGTTATAGTAATTGTGAAAGAAGGTTATGTTTCATAAGAAGGGAGTATGCTAACATATTCCTTGAGGCATGTTATTATCCCTGTCTGCATGAAACTTCTTCACATATGTACCAAGTTCTAAGCAGGATCTGGGAATCCTTGCATTTCCATGGAGGAGATTGATGATTTAAAAAAAAGAAAATAATAGTGCCATTTCTTTCTTGAGAAGTCATGTTTTTATTCATGATTTGCAACTTCCATCTTCATCCAAAAATTTTGTTATTGTTATGTGCCTAATATTAACAAAATTAAGGCTTTCTTTTTGAGCATGATAGCCAACTTATACAAAGTTAAGCGGAGTGGAAATAGAAAGCTTGATTAATGGATTTCAACATGTTGGTGGAAAATCTACATCTTTTTGAAGAAGTGGTTTCCCAACTTATGGGTCTTATGTTTAGTAAGGTTTGTAATCTCTAGTGTTATGTGACCGGTCTTGAATTATATCTAGTATGATGTCTTCTTTGGGTATTTTGGGTGCATAAGAGAATGGCCATATGTACTGATGTATTCAACCAATGTGCTTATGCGTTATGTCAGGACAATTGATCATTTGTCTTTGGGACCCTCTTTGGCTTTTTGATATTTTGTAAATTTGTTACTTGAACTACAACTGGGGGTTTTCTTATTGGTTCTTTCCTGCTAGTATGTCCGCCTGAACCAGCTATAAGTACAAAATATTATATATAAATAAAATTATAAGTGGTCTCCCACTTTTGCTTAAAAAAAAAAAGTTCTTGTAAATGTCCACATCTTTTTCCTTGATGCAGTTGCTATTTTTCCTACAACAAGATTTTATTTTATGCAAGGTCCCACTCACTCCAAGATCAGTACAAAAAAACTATACCCATAACACCTAGAATGTAAGATGACCAAGGCTTAATACCAAATGAAAGAAATTAGTGATGTAAAAATATTCCTACACTAATAAATGGGATATTATATACCCAAGCACTAACAATACCTACAAGCCAATCATATGAATCATGTGATATTATATACTCAAGCACTAATAAATGGGATGTTTTGAAACTATACATTAAAAGTGGGTTATTGAAACCATGAGTGAAAATAATTCAACCACAATTTTTGTATTCCACTTTGATATATTCAAACCCATTAAAAGATTTCTTATGACTTTTCATAATGTTGGTCAATACTTTACTGTAAATATTCTATAGTCATGCTCTTAAATGTCATAAGAATATGTCATAAGATGGTTTCATCTTATAAAGCTATAATGATATTATATGCTCTTAGAACATCTTAGAAACCTCCCAAAGCATTCAACAAATGAAAAATAACTACCAACACAAAGTGAGATGCCTCATTTCTTAATATGAGGACAAAATAATAAATCAAAATATTAGGATGCAAGGTTGACCCACCTTTCCCAATACTTGGCTAAGTTTATCATCTATTGAGGAGTGGATCCCAACAAAAATTGTGCTTAGTGCTTACTACTAATCCAAGGAATACATATTCATTTTTTTCTTTTTTGTGTGCCTAATGACTCTTCATCTCAAGTTAAATTGTGGGAATGGATTTGTATGCCCTCCCTATGACTAAATGGCTACAAGGAGGTGAATATGATATGGTGGAAAAAACCAAGATACAAGTTGGTTTAGTTCTCATAAACTCTCCTAAAAATAATTGAATTCCTACATCCTAACTAGAAATACCATGAGGGGTTTAGATCCCATTTTAGACAAAAAAATATTCTTATACTCATCACTAGTTCACCTGGACCAACTAAAGAGATGGTGAACTAAGAGAAACTTAGTTGTATTGATAGATTTTACTTAGTTATTTCTCTTTCCATTGTCCCCTCTCCACAAAACACCCTTATTTAAGTAGATTCTATTAAACCTATCTCACATATCACCTCCCAATTCTTCAAACTTTTCAAACTTCTTATTCCTCATACCTAATAATCTATCCTTCAAGATCAACACTTCCCACCTCAATCAAATTGATCACCTTGCTTCCCTAATATCCCTTTGGTTGATGTTCCTAGACCTCAAAAATGGTAAGTGGATATAATTGTGGAATGATGCAATTAAATCTATTGCACACTACTATACTATGATCTTACAATAAAGGTATATATGGCTAGAAATTGATCTAGAATGGAAAAAATATGGATCCAAATAGAAAAATAAACTTGTTGTTTTGGCTTTTAGCACTTACTAATAACTTTCTACAATGAGTGGTTGTAGTTGAAATAAAATTAAATTTGAACTTAATTGTGGTAGATGATCTCAGTAGAGATAGGCTACGATGGATATGAAAGGATATAGAGTCCCATACAAATTATTTTTTATTTATCTCAAACATATTTACATTCTCGAGAGTGGATAATATCTATCGTTGATCAAGAGAGGTAGTTCCATGACAACTCTATTGATATTAAATCCATTTTCCTCCAAAATTACAAATAATTTTTAATTGATCTAGTTGAAGGAGATCCACGTCAAGATATAGTTGAGGAATTGATTGGCACTTGCATACCCAAAATAATTGGTCTAAAAAAATAGGCACATTTAGATAATTTATTCACCCTTGAGGAGGTTGATATTTCCTTGAAGGATTTGAATACTCAAAAAGTCTTGGAATAGATGGTTTAGCTACACAATTCCTTAAAACAATATGTCCATTCATCAAGGAGGACTCTATGAGGTATAAAAAGTAGATTTATCAAAGGGATACATCATTTAAATACTATTAATCAAGTGTTGATAAATTAATTCCTAAAGGAAAAATATATTTTTTTATCTGAGGGTGGATACTAATTACTCTTCTTAATACCTCCTACAAGATTGCAGCTAAATCCATAGCTAAAATAATTGAACAGATGGCAAGAAATTGTAAGACTAGAAAAAACTATATTTATAAGAGGCAGATTAAAATTATAAAACTTGAATCTTTTTAAGGTATCTCATTAGATTCTACTTACTCTAACTTAAATTTAAAAAACAACATTAAAATCCAAAAAACAAATTTCAAAGACATAATAAATTATTACAATATTATTTAGATCTAATTGTAATGGAGCAATGTTATAGTAATAAGTCTTCAAATTTTAAATCTATGAAAATATATATAACCAAATATTATAAATTGTTGTTAATACTCTTATCAATATATTCATATCGATAGTTACCTTAATACTAATGTTAGCATACTTAACCTTATTAATGCTCATCGATAATTGGATAGCATTTTTGGCAAAACCTTTTATAGATGTTGAAATATGAGAGGAAAATAAATAAACAAATGCAAACCATATAATTATTCATGTTGTTATTACCATCAAAAGTTACATATTTAGTACTTTAAATGCCATCATTGGGTCATGAGGAACTATCCTAATAATCATAATACCATATTGACCTTACTGTCAATAAGAAATAGAAGTAGGAACAACTCATTGTGGGTTACGATGACATAACCACTATAATGAGAATATTATTAGTGTAACCATTAAATTGTGATACTTGTAAATTTAATATTTAAAGTATAGTTAATAGTGAGAGATGCATTAATAATAGTATCGCATTAGCAAATTAAACCAACAAATTAATTAAAGAAAGGATGTTAATTCTATTGGATATGGTTATTGTTGCATCATAAATGCTCAAAGAATTAATTAGTGTAATTAAAGGATTCAAAAAAAAAAATTATTGGGTTTTTCTAGTGAAAATTTATGGGCATAACAATTATATATTTTTTAACATTTATAAAATGCATGGTTGGATTAGTGAGATATTTATAACAAGTATGCAATATGAAATTAAAATTTATTAGATTTGATTAATAAATTGGTTTTTAGCAGAGTTTGATAGTATCTAAACTTTATACATATAAAAATATGATAAATGTGTGATTATTTTGCTTTCTAATCTATAATTTTTTGATGTTCTTGGATATATAATTGAGATGATTTACTCATAATGTAATGATAAAATTCATCCTCATACATGGAGGATTTTATATTATCTTCTATTAAATTCATCCTCTTAAGTTATGGAATATTGATATTTTAGTGTGAATTCTTAATTTACTAGACATATCTTAACTAAGATAAATTGCAGGTTCAATGAATGCAATGAGCTTTTGTTTCCTTACATAATCCTATTTTTTTTGAAGTTCATTTATGTTAACAACTATTAGATTAAAATATTTTATCCCCAATTGTGTTTTCAAATAATTTTACTAATCTTGGTTTCCTTTATTCTTTCTTTCATCGTTTCATTTAAGAATTTGAACCATTTAAAGGATCTTATGTTATAGATTATAGTTGTCTTCAATTATTTTAAATTATTAATGGTATGAAAATATTATTGATGAGTAGATGAATTATTACAACTATTTTAGATTTGTATTCCCTTTATCTAGATATATTATTTACCAAAGTCTCAATGCTCTTTTAGGTGTATTGTATATATATATATATAACATGGAAATGCAAATCATGTTCCACCTGTGCTAGATTCTTTGTTTGCAAATACCACTAATGAGTTTAAAAAATTGACAGATTTATTAGCACAGGGTGCAAACCTAGGGATATATAGTGAACCATGCATGTTAATATTGCATAGTCTAGAAAAACTAAAAGACGAACTTGAGAGGACTAGTGCATATTCCCCAGATAGATTAGTTTCTATTCTTTCCTACATATGGGAAGAAGTACATGGTGACGTTTCCCTTAAACAAATACAAGATAGTGTGACCAAAGAAATGATAAAAGCCACTTGTTTTCCATTTTATCAAAATGTGTGTAAGGTTAGGGGATATCGGGTCACTACATGTGTCGATCATGCTATGGCCTCATTGATTTACCCACAATTTCTCGCAGCACATGGTCTATACCCAAACAATGACTAGATTCCATTGTATTTTGTTCAGCAGTTGTATTTTGAGGTCCATTTGGGCCTCAAAGTGAACTACCTGGACATTCCACCATATGTTGGTCAGGGGCATGTCAAGATTACTGATAGGCCCACCTATCATCAAGCAGATGGACCACCCCCATTGTTTAGGGTATTGGTTGGTCAGAGGTCTCCTGCTCTCACCCCAGCTCTAGCCCCCATATCAGATGAGGTTGTCATTGCTTCCCAAAAGGAAGCAATTGACACTGTAGGTGACATTGCAACTACCACCACTAGGATATTTAATGATCATGTAGGTCAGTATTTGATGTCTAGACATCCCTGATCCATGCCATTTTTGGCACAGTGAACCACCATGGATCGCTACGATTGGTGACATCCCTCGCGACGATGCACTTATAGGGAATATGACGTATGAATCTTGCATTGTTTGGCTAAGGACGCATTTGGAGGCATATGCCCGTACATCGGACAATGGGATCGATTATGTTAGAGATCATTTGATATAGAGTCATTCGATTTCAAGATCCATCACTCATTGCTTACTAGTGCGTAGTCGGGATCCACCTCTGGATCATTCAACAACTACACATACTATTTGGTTTATTGATATGTTGATTGGTTCTAGTTCATCATCCGGTGCCATCTCGCAGCTATTCTTCGTTGTTCATCATTTATGGCATGACATGGGATATATCAAATGGATCACAAATTTTGATTAAATCACTTATGCATGTGGTGGATATATAGTGGAAGGCGGCCCTTCGCGAGAGGACTTAAGGTCATTTGATTTGAGGATGATGTGCATGTATGTGTGCATGTGCATGTTTCAATTCTTTTCATTATTATTATTATTATTATTTAACTAGATAGCGAGTTGATAGATATGTATATATATTGTATAGGTGGACATACCTCATATATCCTCTAGCCTTGGTCTAGATGCGTTATTGCATGATCGTATTGACTCTATGGAATCTCTGCTACCCGATTGGACATGTGAGTTTTACATTTTATATAATCCTGCGTGTATTTATACATGCAATATTATGTGTGCATAGATCTAGATTGATATTTAAAAATACAAGTTCATTTTAAAAATACTTTCATAAAATTTATTTAATATAAATTATATGTATTTAACACATCTTGTACACAATTTTATTTACGAGGGCTCAACACATCCATTAAACCCGGAGACCCGTTCTCATTCGGATGGTCGTTCGACTAGGAGTCGACATTCATATTAGGCCCTAGACACTAGATTTATGATCTTTACTACATGTATTTGCTTATATGATGATCTTTATTATTCAAAATTTGATGATCTCTAAATTACATTTGCTTATATGATATACATACATTTTCTTATTTGTTGATCTTTAGTATTCAACATTTGATGATCTCTAATTTACATTTGCTTATATGATATGTACATACATTTTCTTATATGATATATACATACATTTGCCTCTTTATAATATGTGTTATGTTTATACTTTGAATCCCTTTACATGTATGTACTTGTGTTTGCTTATGGTTTAAACATGTTTACACATAATATATGTATGCATTTGCTTTAAATATTCAATATACATACATGTTTTCTTATTTTATGATCTCTTACAACTTACATTTCCTTATATTCAATATACATTTGATCTCTAGTAGAATTTTAGGGAAATCAATGCCACTTTATAATTAAGTTCATTCATGTTGGTCACAATAAATATTTTTTTTTAAATGACTTAAGCAACATGAACCATTGAGTTGAGAACAAAGGAATATAATCACTTTTGACAAGTAGCGAAATTCAATTCAAAATATATAATTAAGGAAATTCAATTCAAATTATAACTCTAGATTATACATTTTTGACAAGTAACTTGAAATTCAATTCAAAAATAATTAAGAAAATTTAATTCAAATTATACCTCTATTATACATTTTTGACAAGTAGCTTGAAATTCAATTCACATAGAATTAAGAAAATTCAATTCAAATTATACCTCTAATATACATTTTTGACACTTTAACAAAATTCTAAAATTACTAGATATGTTTTGCATACCTATGAATTAAATACCAACAAACTCCACAATGAAATAACTTGTTTGTTTACTACTTGATTCATTTAAACTAGGATTATTCCATGTACACTAGAATAATTTTTTTTCCCATCCCATATGCATAAATAGGAAACATTTTTCATTATTTTGGATATAAAATTGCAAGATTAATTCTCATTTATATATCACTTGGGCTAGTTTTGGAGAGTTTTTGCACATTTTATCAAGGGAGGCAAATATTGGTCTTTCGACAACTTTTTCATTTTATCAATCAAAGGCCAAAATTTGGAGGAATTTAGCTGAGTTGGTAGAGGACTTGTTTTTGAGTCATCTTTAAGTTGAAGAAGAAAATGGGACCAACAAAAGAAAAAGAAAAATGTGTCTTACTTGAGGGGTATTAAAGAAGAAGAACAAAGAGTATGAATAACAAAACTTGGAAAATTATCATATAGAAAGGAAACAAGGTACATGCTTGTTCTTCTCTCTCTCCTCTCAAGTGTGTGTGTTTAGGACTTTTACTTTTGAAAACATGAGTATTCATTTTGATGGGATTAGAATCCATGTTTTCCATTACTCCACCCAATAGTAAAGTTTAGTACCTAAACATAAATTTGTATGTGCATACATTTTGCATTAGTTCTTAGTAAAATTAGAAATGTTCCAATGTGACCGTTTTCAGTTACAATAGCAACTTAAAATGTACTCTTAATTTAGAATATTGTACATTAAATCCTTCCCTACAAACCTTACACTTATCTTTTACCAATACCTTTGTTTAATGTTTTTGTCATCACATTATCATTGTTAGTGGCCAAAATGCACGAATTTTTCTCTTTACTTTGTTCATAAAAATGGAAGAAAATGATAGTGTACTCAATACATGCTTAGTTCTCCAATGAGCACTTAAATTTTGTATCCCTCATTATGCCACTTTGATTTTCATAATTTTTTTCAACCATTAATTATTTTATGGCTTTGCAAATTCCTATATATTCTAACTTTGCGCTGAAAGAAACCATTATTTTTTTCTTAATTATTCATGGAAACGCTATAAGCCTACCATGTACAATGAAGTAGCATTCTAATGTTGATATTTGGTGATCAATATCCCCTATCCAATCTACATTGCAACATCTAATTAGCTTAATATTTTTCTAAACTCCCATTGAATTAAATCTAATGATCAATAGTTCCTTAAAAATATTTTTTAAATATTTTAATAAATGCCCAATTCTAAGCTCTAGAATTATTCAAAAATTAGAACTCAAATTATACTTAAAGCCAATGCAATGTCGGGTTTTCTAGAGACTAACACATGTATACATCAAAACTCAAGCTATATGGTGCCAAGGAGCAATAGTTATATGATAGATTATTCTTTTTATGTCTTAACACACATTTGTTTTGAAGGTTTCTTACCATCATTTATTGGAGTACCTATTAGTTTACAATTATCCATCTTGAAGTTTTTGTAAGATTTCACTATGGAGATATACATCCAAGACCAAGAAATCCTAATTGAAAGAATAGGATAGATTTGTTGTCCTTGCACATGTCTCATTTTTCTTGGACAATATAAAGACCCCCCTTTACACTTTTTGTTTCTTTGTTTCCTTTTCATTTTGATTAGGTCTTGTTTTTATATTGTCTTTCTTTTCTTCTTCATTTTGAACTTATTTTGTGCTTTTTCAAACTTTCAAGTTTTATTGCACTTGAATGACTATAAGTACTTTTAACTGTCCTTAAGTCTTCTTGGTCATGCAAGTTGCAATGTTTATCTGATCCTTGACTCCAATTCCTTAAGCCAATTATTTTTGTTTCAATATTTGTGTTTGGTTTTAGTTGATTATTTGGGTTGTGTTTTATGTCCCATAAATTTTTAACTTTTTTCATCTTAGCATGATATTGGAAATTTATTTGAAACCTTGAAACATCTTATAGCCCAATTTTGTTGGGGTTCTTTGGATCACCTTGTTATACTCTAAGGGTTTCCTTTGCTATATCACTAACCTAAAAGTTGTAAGTCACTTGTATGCATAATCCTCAAACTTTGATGCTTGGCATGGAATTTGACCTATGTGTATCCTATCCTTGGCTATGCATTTATGGATTTGTTTTCATACATGTGCATGTAGTTGTTTTGTGTCTTTGATCTTTTCTTTTCATCACTTCAATGTTCTCATTATTTTTATGTTTTATGCTCTAGGGATTCCTCAAGCTAGAGTCGAGCCAAATCTAGATATTGGATCAAACGAATCCGTTGAAGAACACATGGACCTTGAAGTTAGGGAGGAGACTCAAGTTCAAACAATGCTTGTTGGAGAGGGGTCAAGATCACTTCCTTCTACGGGTATGGATGAGCATATAAAACTAGTAGAAACTTCTCTCACTTATAGCATCATGTCTTATGAGTTTGTTTGCTTGCATACCTAAACTTCACTTATATAACATCATCTCTCACTTTTTTTTGCAAAATATTTTGTGACATGTAGGAAGGGCTCAACAAGAAGGAAGTTTTCATGCTCAAGTTGAGCCAAATCACAGACATTGGATCAAATGAATCCACTCAAGAATGCATGGTCCTTGAAGATGAGGGAGGAGGCACAAGTTCAAAAAATGCATGTTGGAAGAGGATCAGGGATCGAATTCCTCCTAAGTATGGATGAGCATATAAAATATATTTGAAGGTGAGGGAACAAAATTTCTCACACTTAAATTTAGATCATTTACTGAAATGGATATGGAGAAACTGAAAATATTATGCCAACTAGCCTTATAATAAGAGAAAGGTCAATGGCCAAATCTATAAATGGAATGATCAATCATCATTTCAATCATCTTGATACACTTGAAAAACAGTATTTATCACGTTTACTTCTTAGTGATAGACTCGAAGTCATTACAATTGTTGGGTGTACATTGACATCAAATAAGAAGAAACACATGGGATTACAAAGGATGGTAATTTCAAAAATGTTAAGCGAGGGTTTAGATTCCATTGGGAAAGGATCTTGATCAGTGGATAAGGCCACTACAAGAAGGGTGATGTTGACATCTATTGTACATCAAGATATAGCAAGAAAAAGAAAAATATTTGCACTTTCAGCTGAAATTGGTTATAGTAGAACCACATTAATAAAATATGAGAAAAAAAGAAAGTTTTTGGATGAGAGTTCAGAAGGAAATTGGGAAATTATGTGTAGAGCTCCCTGTTCTGACAGGATTGAAGATGTTGTTAGGAATTTGATCTCAAGTTTTTGGCATGATCCAGGACTCATCCATCATCAAATACTAGAGATGTTATGAGACAGGGATTGGACCTAGTATTTATGAAAATCATATCAAACATTGGCTAGACATAACACAATTTGAGATGTATATAGACTTTTATGATACATATCCTCATATAAAGATTGGGCAAAAAATGTTTCAAAGGTTAAAGCCATATTATGTGAAGATAAACAAGTTTTTGAAACATGTTGTCGTTATCATATTGAATTTGATCTACTATTAGGTGTTTGAAAGATGAGAGAGAAGAAAGATCGGGTTTCAAAATGCACCTCCCTAGCAGGAAAGTTTGTTCATAAAGTCTATATTATGTGATCATGAAAATGGACCTCAAATAAATTGCATAAAGGAATTTTTTTGAGGCATTGAAATTGGCTAAATTTCCTTCAAGAATTGAGGATCTGACCTAACAAGACAATAAATTGCAAGAGGTAAGTACTATTTTTAGAGAGTTTATTTTGTTTCAATTTCTCATAGATTGTTATTTGGATTCTCTTTGATGTAATGTTTCATTGATTTTGTGGTTTATAGTTGACTCACATATTTTACTCTGCAGTACAAGTATGTAAAGTTGCAAACAAATTTTGGGAAAAGAATCCACATGGTTGAACTATGTAGAAGAGGGAGATTTCCATTGGAAAATTTATGGAAGATTTTCGAAAATTGATATGACCATACATACAACATTCCTTTTTTGCTAAGTGACAAGCACATAAATTCCAAACATTGAGAGATACTTTCCCACGTGGAACAGTTCTATCAGTAGTTGACTTTGCAGAAAATTACTCTTTGGTACATCAAAAGGAGATTCAATCAATTATTACTTTTCAAAGAAAGATCACTATTATGGTTCATATGTGTTATCGACATGCACAATCAGAATTGGATCGTGTTGAGAGTACAGATGAAGAATGAGCCATTAATAAAGAATATCACATTTATATTAGTGATGATAAAGAGCATGACACACTTTTTGTCCAACATTACTTTACAATATTTTTTGAGAATTTGAGAAGCGAGGGTGTAAAATTTGAAAACAATTTTGTATGGTTAGATGGATGTCTTGACTGCAATTCAAATCTTCACTGACCATTCTATGCACTTTGTAGATATCATAAAATCTACAAATTACCACATGTTTGGATTTTTTTTTAGAGTGGGCATGGAAAGGGTGAGCATGATGGAGCAGGAGCTTGCATCAAACGAGCTTTAAGAAAGCATCAAATGAGTTATCCAAAAGATTGTCTAGACAATGCACATGATGTTGTTGAATGGTGCAAGAAACACTTTGCATCAAATGTGGTTGGCACATCTTCAAGAACAAATTGACACATTCCACATAGAGTGTTTTGGGAGATATTGGGTATGTATAAATTACATTAAATCAAAAATTTGAATTTATTTAAATTTTATATATATATATACATATTTGTTCACACAAGTTTTTTGTTGTACATATGTATCTAGGTGTGGATAGAAGATCGATGCATGGATGCAAGAGGTACAGAAAAAACAAGGTCTGCATTGTGTTAGGAGTTCAAATAGTCACCATGGATGGATATTAGACACAAGGGATTACTCTTGTTTTTGCACTGAGTGCATTGACGGAAACTTTGATTATGCATGCAATAATCAAGAACTTGGATATGTTGGTAAATGGGATACAGTGCCACTACTTGTTTCAGAAACATATGATGAAGATGAGGAAGAAAGATTTGAAGACATTCCTTTGATTTCAATTGATTATGACCATATTTCAGGATTGGTTAGAAAAGGTACATGTGTAAGTTTTCAATAATTTAAATATTATATATATCTAGTTAATGATCTTTAGAGACATTTCTATTTTTTTTAGATTTTTTTTGTGTAAATTTGGTGTACATGAGATGTTTTTGCAGTCATAGCAGAGCCTGGAAACATCGAAGGTGTTAGCTATTATTTATTGTGTTGCATAGAAGAGAGGAATAAGCTAATAGAACTTGAAACAAGTGATGGAATGTCATTTCCCATAGGTGAGTTTGAATTTAAAATTTTATATACATTGTATTCACATGTGCACATTACATTATAAACATTAAATATATATTGTACAAACCTTGAGCATGAAAATGTTGCACATGTTCATATGTCTTACCTTAGGTTCATGTTTACCATGCAGGTTCTGTTGTAGTGCAAGGGACATATCTAAAACAAGTCAAAGTTGTTCAACATGGGATTCATTTTGTTGACTATCAACCTAATAACAAGGTATATCAATATAGTCACCATCTTCTAATGCATCATCTATCTCTACCATCTAGAATCAAACTAGTAAAGAAAAAACTAAGAAAAATGCATCCCCACATCGCATTGATGGTAAAAGTTGAGCTGAAAAAGTTGCTAGATGCAGGATTCATCAAGTCCATCGATTATGCTGAGTGGATTTCAAATATTGTACCTGTATCTAAACTAGATAATAGTATCAGAATATGCATAGATTTGAGAGATCTAAATAAGGCATGTCCAAAGGATGATTTTCCTTTACCAAACATTGACATTATTGTGGATTTAATAGCAGGACATGCCATGTTGTCACTTATGGATGGCTTCTCAGGGTATAACCAAATAAAGATAGCACCTAAAGACTAGGAGAAGACAACATTCACTTGTCCATGGGGCACATTTTGTTGCTACATATCAGCGTGCAATGACCACTATTTTTTATGACATGATGCATACTTTTATGGGAGATTATGTTGATGATATATTAGAAAAATCATACACTAGGGAAGGACATCTAGATATTTTGGGAAAAATATTTACAAGATTAAATAAATTCAATGTCAAATTAAATGCAAAGAAGTGTGTGTTTGGGGTTACATTGGAAAAGCTCCTCGGATACATAGTTTCAAAAAAAGGTATAGAAGTGGATTTGGATAAGGTCAAAGAAATAATGGAAATGCTACCTCCAAAGAATACCAGTCAATTAAGATCTCTACAAGGTAGGCTACAGTCAGTCATGAGTTTTATCTCTTAGTTAGTAGATAAAAGTCATCCCTTCAATCATTTGCTACATAAGAATGTCTCTTTCAAATGGGATGAAGGATGTGAAACTAATTTCAATCAAATAAATTAATATTTGATGTCACCTCCCATATTAATGCCACCTACAAAAACAAGACCATTGTTACTATACATTGAAACAATAGACATTTCTTTAGGAGCTCTATTAGCATAGGAAGATCCTAAGGGACGTGAACAAGCTATATACTTTATTAGCAAGACTCTGAATGGTTATGAAATAAATTACACCTTCATCAAGAAAGCATGTTTTGTAGTGGTATTTGCTACCCAATAGTTGAGGCATTACATGTTGCCCCACACAGTTAAGCTCATTGTAAATATTGATCCATTAAAGTACTTACTCAGCAAGGCTGCTCTAACAGGGAGACTAGTCAAATGGGTCATGATCTTGAGTGAATTTGATATCCATTATGTGGATAGGAGAGCCATCAAAGGTGAAGTAATTGTCGATCAATTAGCTGAAGCTCCATTATTCGATGATCATCCTATGAACATTGAGTTTCCTAATGCAGACATTCTTACTGTGACAACACAACCATGGAGGATTTATTTTGATGGGTCATACAAACAACGTGGGTCTAGTGCAAGCATTCTATTTGTCACACCTCAAGGACATACAATCCCAAGGTCTTATAGAGTCATGTTTTCTTGCACAAATAATGTAGCTGAGCATAAGGCTTTGATTATTGGTATCAAAGTGGCGGTTGAATGAAATATCACAGAACTACAAGTATATGGTGATTCACAACTAGTCATTTATCAGGTAAATGACAAATATCAAAGGATGAAAAACTGATGCCATATAAGAAGATGATAGATGATCTCAAAAATTACTTTGTGGAAATCAAGTTTGAATAGATTCCAAGGGTAGAAAACAAAGCTGCAGATGTTATGGCGACAATTGCTTCTCTTTTACAGTTGCAAGAAAAGTAAGGTCATTATGAGTTTATGGTAGAACAAGTGTCTAAACTAGCTTATGATGATCCTGATTCTCAAACCATATGCCAATTATTTGGCATTGAATCCTCCATTTATGGAAAGACTTATGCTTACCTGAAAGATAATATCCTTCCTCCCGATCTTTCCAAAAACCAAAAATGCAACTTCATTCACCAAACTGAACGATATACATTAATTACTGACATTCTTTACCGTTGAGGTCTAGATGGTACTCTTCTTCAGTGTCTAGAACATAACGAGTTTGAGACAACTTTACATGAGGTTCATGAAGGTATTTGTGGAACTCATTCAAGTGGACCAACCCTAGCAAATAAACTCCTCCATTTGGGGTATTACTAGTTGAGTATGGAGGAGTCTTATCAATTTTTTAAGAAATGCTAGAAATATCATATCCATGGAAACTTAATTCATGCACTAGTGCAAGAATTACATATGTTTACATCAACATGGCCCTTTTCTCAATGGGGACTGGACCTGGTAGAAAATATAAATCCGTCTTCATCCAATGGGCACAAATTTATAATCACAACAACAAAGTACTTTACAAAATGGATAGAAGTGGTTCCTTTAACAACAATCACTAGAAAGAAGATCCAATCTTTCATACTAAACTTCCTCATCTATAGATATGGAATTCCCCAATCCATTGTAACAGACAATGGTAGATATTTTAAGAACCAGGATGTCCAAGAATTGTGTGAAAGATTTCATATCCAACATCATTTCTCAACACCATACTATCCTTAAAGAAATGGCCAAGCAGAGGCCTCAAACAAAACAATTCTGAAAATTCTAAAGAAAATGATTAATGATGTTGGATGTGATTGGCATGTTCAACTAAATCCTGCATTATGGGCATATCGAACTAGCATCAAAACACCCATAGGAGCTACACCATATTCATTGGTATATGGATCAGAAGCTAAACTACCCATTGAGGTTGAGATTCCATCACTCCATGCATCACTAAAAGGTATCATTCTAGATGAGTATTATAGGGTCTCTAGACTGCAAGAGTTAGAACTATTGGATGAATTTCATCAACAAGCTGTGAACCATTTGACGACATATCAACAAAGGATGTCCAGAAGCTGCAATCAAAGGGTAAATCCTAGAGTCTTTTAGATTGGGGACTTGGTCCTAAAAGAAAACCCTAGAAATCAATAGGACAGAGAAAAGAAAGGGAAGTTTGAACCTAGCTGGCTAGGTCCCTTTGTCATCATATCAGTTTATGGATCTAGGCCTATCAACTATCTACACCAAAAGGGGATTTTTTCAATGAACTATCAACAGTATCCATCTTAGAAAGTTCTACACCTGAATCACCTAGTGCATAGTTCAATGGTTACCTTGATGAAAACCTAGCAAACAACATTTCAGTGATGGGAAAAATACAAAAAAAAAAGAGAAAAATACAAAAAAATCATAAAGACTAAAAAAGTGGAATAAAAAAATGTAGTGAAAACCTAGAAATAGGTGGTATTTGTGATTTAAACCAGATTTTACATCTATTAGAGTCATGTCATGGTCATTCACTTTCACTATCATTTTTCTTCCATTACAATATGGTCATGTCCCACCCTAGCTTGGGGGAAAAATCTTGACCTCACTTTGGGCAAAAACTTTGAGCTTAACCAAATAGACAAGCAACAGTAAGACAAACGCCACAAAAATAATGATAAAAAACAAAACCCAACATTAAACATTCAATCACATTAGAAACACATTAAACATCCATATCACATCAGAATCCAAAACCAGGTCAAAAAGTCAAAAAATAGTCGTCTTGTCAAACTACATGGTCTCTATGTGTATAACGTAGGCAAGGCCAATCTTTGATCAACCCCCAAGACCCCTAGGATAGGTCTTTAGGTTAGGTTTTTGGTCAAAATATCAGAAAATCACAAAAACATCAGAAAATCAAAATCAAAATCAAAATCAAATCAAAATGGATGATCTAATCTAAATAATAGTTGAAATACTTTAAGCAAAGGTTGAATGGTTGTACTTTGATCTTTGTTATCATTTCTTTGGAACAACTCGATGATGTATTGAACTAGAGAAGCTAGGAAGGAGAATGGTATTTTCTATGTCTGTTATTTGTGAGTTAATCATTATTATTATGTGAATTGTCCTGAGATGTGCTATACAAAGTATCACTCATGACATTTGGAATTCACATAGGAAAGTGATTGATTCTTGTTTGTTTATGCAAGAAATGCTTAGGTCATCTCGGTTTAATTATACCTAGATGCTTGTGTCCACTTACAATATCAAAAATCATGGAAGTAGTACTCAGGTCATCATGGTCTAAATTATACCATCGATGCTTGTACTCACTTTCAACATTTTAAAAGCTCTATGATGATACAAAGCACAATAAATGGACTATTAAGATGCCAATGTTCACATGTAGATTTGCATGATAAATTAGATTGCATTCATAATAGTTTTACATCTGCAGAGTGTTTGTTACAAAAGCCAGAAAAAGGATTCAAAAACAATGATAGCTTTTCTCATAATGGATTGAGTATACTTGACATTAACAAAAACATCATCATTATCATATAGTTGCATAATCATTTTCATTGCATATATTAGAAAGAATTTAATTTATCCTTTCATCATTCATACATTTAAATCAAATAATTTGCATTGAACATATCATATTTTTCATATCACACATTATAAAACTACATGAGAAAAATTATCAAAAACATCCATAATATCATGTGATTACATTTCCATATCATACAATTTCAATGTACCATTATATACATTACATCATGTATTTGCATTTATATCACAAGAATAAAAGTGCACATATCTCATTTACATCAAATTCCATTTAGCATTAGAACATCATATCCATCATCATACATATAGGTGCATTATCATATAACTTAGAATTGCACATCATCATACATCTATTTCATCCATATAAATAACTACATACATCATAAATCATAACAAATCATAATGATTATAAATTGCATCCATAATATCATAATATAAGGATCATCACATGACATATAAAACATAGGAAATAAATGCATCCATGATAGAATCATATAGAACACATAATAGATTGATAAAACCCACTGCATATCATATAGGTCTCAAAATCATAATGTCAAGTATACAATGATGTTTGAAATGAAAAGAGATATATCATCAAAAATGGTTGTAATTAGAGTGTACAACACATCTCAAAATACAACAAAAGGTGCAATCACAAAACTGTGTTGTTGGCTCCAGATGGTGTAGGCATCTCAGGACCAGTCCCTCCACCACCAGATGTACCAAGATCTCTCAGGTCTCTCAAGAGAGGCTATGTCACACCTCTACTCACAGTCCTCGAATGGGACCTACCAAATCATGATTGCACATAACTCACTCTCTGCTCTGAAGGAACAACATCATAGAATTTACCTCTATAGTACTCTACCTCTCGACCAACACAGAAAACCTCTTGCATATAATCTGCTACAGTGGTACCATTTTCCAATCTCTACAATCTATCAGCTGCAGCCTGAGCCCCCTCTGTAGTTCATCTAGCAGCATGCCTCTTGGTTGTCAATGATGTAATATGTCTCTGAGCCACAACCAACTGAGCCTATACCTAGGCTAGATCCTATGCATGTGACTAGGTCTGTGCCTACACCTAATCCTGTGTCTGCATCAATAGACCCTGAGCCTAAACCAACTAACCCTGTAAGGTCTAAACCTACACCTATAGGCTTGCAATCTATGTCTGTTGCTGATGAGAAAGTACCCTGATCTGCACATGCTGCTCTATAGGATCTACCACTACTTGCCTCTTATGAGGAACCGTATACTCCTGTACATCTATGGCTGGACTTGATCCACTTGCACCTGACCCACTGGCTACACTTGGTCCTCCACCTCCATAGCCCTCATCATCATCATTTCCATCCTCATCCTCATTGTTTCCCTCCTCATCACAACTATCCTCGACATCCTCCACCTCCTCCTCACCAACCTCCTCTCTCCTCTGTTATCAACCATGTGCAATGACAACCTCCTCCTCGATAGGTAGTGGTGTTGGCTCATCAGGAATGGTAATACATGGAAATGGATGAAGAAACAAATACTCTGCATAATCGGCTGAAACAGGTGGCTCAAAAATATCAAGTTGGATCTCCCAAACTAAAGGTGGTAGATCTTGGAACCCCTGAACATTGGCATCATATGAAAGGTTGGGCCCCTAGTCTATAGAATCTACCTGTCGATGAGCATAATGGGAAACACCCTAGGGCATACCCTAAACAATGCCATACTATCTAAGCACTCGTTTGAAAAAAAATATCTCCAACACCCAATGTGTCAACCCAATCAGAATCATTGACTGGCAAAGGAAAGACAAATGTACATCATCATCATCCCACTACTCACAATCTAATGTAAGGCTGCCATGTCACAATCTCTATATCATCCAATACTCTCCTCTAGTGATTCAACTTACCCATTCTAAGCTGAGTAAGTTGACCTATATATCTATGTACATATGGCCACATGGTAGGTCTTTATCTAACCATGATTGGATGTGTAACAAAAATATGCTTCCACACCCACACTTATAGAAGAGTGACTCCTAAAGACAAACTACAACCTCCAATGTAAACTACCGAATGCAAATCATGATACAAATGGGTAAGCATACACATGCCCCAAGCATATCTCATCCCATGCACAATCATGCTCTCCAACACATGGCCCCAAGCAACAAAAATTCCCTTTGTCCTATGATCAAGACAAAGGAACCCTCCAATGAAACTAGCTACAACTATCAACAAAGTGGCATAAGCATCCACCATCTCACGCAATGGAATCCAATATCCAGAAATACAATCATCCTGAAATACTCTATGGAGGGCATTGGTCCTGTCCTGCTCTAATGAATCATACACTAAAATGTCACCAACAACAAGTATCCTCAAAATATTCCAGACATCCTTAGTGGTGACTTTCATCTTGCCAGTAGGTAGGTGGAAAGTATTATGCTCACTATGCCACCTCTCTACTAGGGTTGTCAAGAGGCCCCGATTAATCCTAATCTAGGGCATATCTAATAAGGAGGACAAACCACAACATGTAATAACTGTCATCTCAGGCTATGCTAGTTGTGGTATCAAATCAAATGTTTGGGGAAACCACTCTCGAATCTGGAGGTTTGCCAAAGCCTCCTATCATCACAAAATATTCAAAGTTAGTACTTTTTGTCAAATCATCAAACATCAATTATCCTATCAAATCTAATAAGCTCTTGGTGAGAATTTTGATCAAAGCTCATGAGTGAACATCATTTAACCTCACCTATCAAGAGGTCAATCGTCAAACATCACTGAATCTCTCCTATCATGAGGTCAAATAATCAAATCAACCTCGCTTATCATGAGGTATATCAAAAAAACTATAATTATTTCTTGCCTATCACGAGGATAATTATCATCAATCAAACATCAAACCTAGCCTATCATGAGGTTGAACATCATCTACTTGATTAAGATCATCAATCATATCAAACCAATGGCTGACACGATCGAAATCGACAAAATCAAGGATAAATTTGACAAACTACATCATTCTGACTTGGATGCACTAAAATAGTGTTTTTAGGTGCCACAATATTAGAAGAGCCATTAAAACACCTAAAAATGGCCTAGATAATCTAATTAATTAAATGCAATTTATTTGATTAATTAACCTTTAATTCTTCTACTATTAAATAAATAGAAATATTTATTTATATAGTTCGTCTTCTAAATTCTTCAATCTTTATTCTTTTATTTCGTCTTAATTAAATAAACGAATTTCACTTTGTTTTATTTAATTATTATTATCAAATTCTTCTATTATTAAATAAATAGAAATATTTATTTATATAGTTCACATTTTAATTCTTCTAATTCTTCTATTATTTCATCTTAATTAAATAAACAAGTTCAAATACTTTGTTTCAATTAATTATTCATTTCTTCCATTTTTAATTTAATAAATAGACTTCTATAGTTTGTTTTATTAAATTCAATATATTATTTCTTTCTAAATTTGAATACATCTAAATATTCAAATATATTCATATTTCTACAACTCATCATATTTTACCTACCAAATTAGATATAAAACATCTAATTTAATTCAATTGGCATTCACGAGAAAGTTATGGAGACAAATTGGAGACAAACTTATAGGAAATCCTCTTCAATCTCTTTCCTCTGATTCTTCCAATCCTCTGGCAAGATTTTTTGAGGAGGAACAATCCCCATGATCAGCTCAAGCTTCTTCATCTCTCACCATTCAATCCTCCAGATCAAATCCAAGCCTTTGTTGTGC
The DNA here is from genome assembly GCA_007258455.2 of Sequoia sempervirens. NCBI lineage: Eukaryota > Viridiplantae > Streptophyta > Pinopsida > Cupressales > Cupressaceae > Sequoia > Sequoia sempervirens. Next base: position 68,611,122 of record VDFB02047397.1, on the reverse strand, counting down.
TACCACATCACAGGATGCTACTGTGAATCTATATATACAACCTTCTAAAGCAAGAAATAGGATCCCAACTTTGTGTAAACTTACTCTACATGAATAGCAATCAAGCAATCAAGCATCTTAGCAATAGCAATATCATTTAGCAATAAAATTATAGTATAGAATCAATATCATAGTTGCATCATAGATCACTGTAGCTTCCTTTTTATCATATTCATGTTAGCATAGATTACAGTAGCTTCATCATATCATCTAAAAATCACCATACAGGATTAGATTATTGCATTTACTAGCATCTCATTTTCTATATTGGCATTTTAATAGTCACAATGCTTACCAAATCTAAAAGCCTTGAGACTTAATAAATCTTTAGAGATAGAGAACAATATGGCCCTTTCAGTAGATTCTTGCTTTAAATTAGTTTAATTGCTTTTGAATCTTTGATAAAATTTCTTATTAAGAAGTGGTTTTTAGTTATTTTACTCATTACTTATTCCACACTTACAATTTACATGATAAGTTTACTTAGGTCCTAGGAGGAAATCTTTCTAGAAGGTGTTAGTTGTGATTAGATCTTATCTTTTTAATTTTTAACACATATGTCCTAGATAGTTATGATATGTTGTTACATGAAATGGGATTAAGACACTTATCATAATCATGTTTAATCCTATGTCTCACCTTGGCTATATAACTAGGTGGTCTCATATGTAAATTGTCATATTGTGGAATTCTTACATAATCAATTCCATTGCAATCTTGAGCATTGCATATTGATATCACTTGTTCTTTCATGAAGTGCCTAGATCTTGGGTGGCTATAATCTCCAGCCAAATCTTGCATGGTGTAGATTTATTCTATATCAATTCTTACATGGTATCAAAGCTTGTGGGATTGCTTCTTGTTAGTCTTTATTAAGAGATCTAGGTTGTAGATCTTGGTGGACCTTGAAAACTTGAGTATGCAGTTCTCTTGTATCGAATGATGATCTAGAGAATCAAAATATTTTGAAAGAAATATTGGATTTGTGGGTTTCCTCTTTCTGGATTTGTATTGTAGGTTCAAATCATAACTTTTTTTGTGTAGATATGAGCTCACCATTGAGATCATAGGTTTTGAGAAAATTTTTCCTTTTGTTTCATCCAAATTGGACATATTAGGCGAGATCTATGAGGGTTTGAAGTTGAAGTGTGGTTTTCAAATATAGAAGGTAGGTGCAATTTTGGTGCACTTTGAGTCAAAATCAACCCTTCCATCACATCCAAAAGTCCCAAAACCCTAAGATCAATTGTCAAATCATGAAAATATGAGCACTTCACCCATACCCTAAGGAAAAATTTTCCCCTATCCACTGGTACAGATTGTACCATCATTAATTTCTTGTCAATGAAAAAAAATGTAGTCAATCCGTACAGGTCAGAAAATATTTGGGTTGTGGTATGAAATAAACTAAATTAGTTTTTAATTTCTGATTTTTTTCTTATTTCAATAAAAAAAGTAATGATAATAAAAAGTTGTAGTCATACCCTACGCAAACCATAGGGTACTTGCACTATGGTACACAAAGTACAATGGACCAGAGATTGCCAATTGGCATCTCTCCATTCATCCATTGTAACCCCACTTAATTTCCACCTACACACACAAATGGTCAAAATATTCTCCAACAAGTTTCAAGAATATTTTGTCACCCTAGGAGCATATTCCATTCTGATGCGCATTCAAACATCAATTTTAAGCTCAAAAATTGTTGTCATCATCACTAAATCAGCAATGATATTAGTAGGGCTAAAAAAAATTCCCCCCTCTCCAATGCAATTTTCATTTTGGAAGGTAAACTTCAAATGTCCATAACTTGGTCATTCTGCCTCCTTTCTTCAAGAAATTTTATTTTGATTTAGGGAAAAAATTTGGAATCTTCATAGTGGTGTAATCAATTTTTATTTGTGTGTCTAGTTGTTCTAGAAATTGTAGATTCTCACGAGTTTTTCTAAGTCGTTCTCATTTTTCAAAACTTTTGGGGCTTCGTTCTTTCTCCTATAGTAACAATTTTGGGTGAATTTTTTTTGAAAGTGCATAATTTTTTGTGTACTTTCCAATGGTGTAATCAAATTGAACCCATTCTATGTAAAATATTTACTTTGAGCTTGAGGCCAAATTTGGAAATTTGTATGCACTAAAATCAAGTCCACTTTACTTTTGTTGGCAAGTGGCACCTGTAATCACAATAATTATAAAGTGCCACAATTCATATATTGCTTGGGGGGTTTCATGATTGAGTGATTTGTGGGGGGGTAATCTTACAATGGTTGATTGCTTTCTTTTGCTTGGTTTGTGTTCTTGCAATGAGGAAATATCAATTGAACTCCTAACTCCATATGATTATGCTACATGGAGAAAATCAGTATGGATCTATCTCATGGGAAAGGGTCTAATAGTTCATCAGAAACCATTTCTAAACCTACTAATTCTAAAGAATTGGCAAGAGGGGAGATTGATTATGAGAAAACACTTGGATGCATATGTTCATTAGTCTCATTTGATTTTGTTGGAAAAACAAGGATAGACAACTGAGAGGGGGGTGAATCAGTTGTCACAGAATATTAAACTTTTCAAACTTAATTTTAGATCTGATGAATGAATAATAAACTATAAAAAATCAGCACATTAGAAACACAAAGAACACCAAATTTTTTTACGTGGAAACCCTGTTAGGGGAAAAACTACGGTGGATGTTAGTCCATAATATTAAACCCTGTTAAAAGTATAATAAAAAATAATGGGAATGCACATGCATTCAGACACACTACCTAGAGCTCACTGCTCAAATACAAGAGGGATCATCGCCCAACAATACACAAGAATATGGATTAGATCCATAGGGTATGAACTGAGAAAATAGCTTCTACACAAGTCTAATTATAGTTCCAGTTAAGCACAAAAAACCTTCTTCACACTTTGCTCAAACTTCTTCACACTCTACTATGCAATAGAATGATTTGATCACTATTCACACACTTGCTCTTTCTCTAGCTTTTCTTCACTTCATACACACATGAACTTCGCTCAAACAATCACTTTTATATATTTGCAACATGAATTACATCAACAACTTAGTCAGCTAGAAATATAAAACATATCTACAATGTCGGCCCAAATTTACAAATAAATTTTCAATGTGGATCAAACACCATCAGCTAATATTATGATGTTACTTAAAACAATATCCTCGATTGTGCCAAACATTCAAATTTTAATCTTCAAGCATCTGCAATACGTTACAACCATCATGTCGGCTAAGAACATGAAAAATTGATCATATTGAGAAAAAATTTGGACTATGAGAACACCAATCAATGCTAACATACAACAAGGATAGAGAATGATGTAGAAGCATCCACAAACAACAAGAACCAATAGAGAATCATCTACAACAACAAAAATTATTAGAATCCCATAAACTTCAATTAGGAACACTGACAAAACCCATAGAAATACTATCAGAACACAATTGTTTATAGCACGATCAAATCTTCACGCAGACCTCTGAAGCTTCTGGTAGATGAACTAGATACTCTCAACAATAAACCCTTTAGTCCACAACAACTGATCTTCAATGTAAAGAACAAAACACCTTCATGACCTTCACTGTTCCACTAGCAACTTGCAACTCTTCCTTTAACAAATTTCTCAATATCCTTGACATATACAACCTTCAATACAATAATGCTAATAGTGTTGACATCAATGACAACCACATATCAACAATACAACCACAACATCCAACAATATCCCCCTTTGGAATTGATGGTAACACATGATGTGAAAAATACCATCAACACAAATACACTTACTCTCCCTTTGGTTCTAACTCTTCTCCTCAATTGCTCTTCTCCCCCTAAAAATATTTTTCACATTGTTCTTCTCCCCCTAAAGGAATTTTTCACATTTCTCTTCTCCCCCTTTGATATCAATGACAAAGATAAGCATTACTGTTCCACATACAAGCTCTAAACCACATATCTACACATTTGACTACTCCCCTTGAGTAGCAACCATGGGAACATCAATTTGGATCAGGAAATATCTATGAAGCACATTGGTTGATGCAAATAAATGCATGTCTAGTTCATATTAGGAGGGGTAATCACCCCTAGCATGCCAAGCTCTAGGGGCTTTCTTTAATCCACATAGAGCTTTCTTCAATCGACAAACCATGTTTTCCTTATCAGTCAGTTGAAATCCATCTGACTATTCAATATATACTTCTTCTAGCTCGCCATTCAAAAAAGTTGACTTCACATCCATTTGATAGACTTTATAGTTCTTATATGTAGCATAAGCAAGAAATAATCTAACAGCTTCAATTCTGGCAATAGGGGCAAAGGTTTTTGTCAAAATCAATACTGTCCATTTGTGAATACCCTTTACATACCAGTCTTGCTTTATTTTGGACCACTTCACCTTGTTCATTCAACTTATTCTGAAATACCCATTTAGTACCAATCACATTTTTGTCTTTAGGTCTAGGAACAAGTATCCATGTATCATTCTTTTCAATTTGCATTAGTTCTTCTTTCATAGCTTTCATCCAGTGTTCATCTTTGCAAGATTCATTGACATCTTTAGGCTCAATCTTGGATATTAGGCAATACTTTTCTATAATTTTTCTCCTAGTTTGCACACCTTTATTCTTGTATCCTACAATTTGATTTTCAGAATGATTTAGCTTTACATACCTTGGAGTTTTAGGATTCTCTCAAACTTTTGGTTCTTTTGTTCTTTCTTTTGCACTTGCACTTGTCTCTCCTTCCTGACTTACTTGATTTAGCAAAACAAATTGAAGTTGTTTTACCAGAACATATGGTACAATTTGAAGTTGATTTGGTGTCTAAGCATTCTTCCCTTTGTTTGTGATGTCTTCCTAGTCATCTGAATCATATCCACAATATTTAGATGATCTAGTAGATTCCTCATCAAATCTAACATTTACACTCTCAACCATTTTTTTTAGTCTTCTGTTATAGCACTGGCAGGCCTTGCTTTTAGTAGAGTAGCCTAGAAATATTCGTTCATCGCTTCTTACATCAAACTTGCATATATCCTCATCTCTCTTGATATAACACTTACTTCCAAAGATCATGAAATATCTAATAGTAGGCTTATAACCAAACCATAGTTCAAAATGAGTCAAGTACCAAAATTACTATTGGCATTTACCCAGTTTAAAGTGTACACAACAGTGCTAACAACTTCAGTCCAATAGATGTAAGGCACATTTCCTTCAATCATCATTGTTCTAGCAACATCCAAAATTGTTTTGTTCTTTCTCTCTGTAACTCCATTCTATTGAGGGGTTCGGGGAGCAGATAACCGTCTTCTGATTCCATGCTCTTCATAGAAAGAATTGAACTCCCTAGAGGTGAACTCACCACCTCTATCTAACCTTAAGCATTTGATTTTTAGACCTTTCTCATTCTCTTCCATAGCTTTGAAACTTTTGAACTTCTCTAATGCTTCACATTTTTCTCTTAAGAAAGCAACCCATATCATCCTAGAATAATCATCAATAAGCAGCATAAAGTACCTTTCTCCATGAAGACTTCTGACTCTGGAGGAACCACATAGATCAGTGTGTACCAGCTCTAATAATCCATTTGTATGATGTTGTTTGCTCCAAAAAGAAACTCTAGTCTATTTTCCCATCTGAAATTCCTTGCAAATTATGTTAGTAGGCTTTACTAGCTTAGGTAGATCTCTTACTACTTGAGTGGAACTTACTTTGACAATGTTATCAAAACTCACATGACACAACCTCGTATGCCATAACCAACTTTCATCTACTTTAGCAATTAAACAACTTTCACTAGCAACATTCAGGTGAAAAATATTACCTTCTATCTTTTTACCTGAAGCAATTACTTTTCCAGATCTTCCAAGTATCACACATCTTCCATGTTTGAACTACAGATCATAACCCTTTTCCACCATCTATCCAACACTCAACAAGTTATGCTCCAAGCCTTCAACATAAAGAACATCATCGGTTTTATTGTTACCACCAATACAAATAGATCCTCTACCACAAATCACACCAACATTGTTATCTCCAAATATTACAACCTTGCCGTCATACTTCTCAAGACTTACAAATTTTCTTTTGTCACTAGTCATATGATGTGAGCATCCACTATCAATAACCCACTCATCCTTTTCTTCAATTCGGGCTGCAAGAGCTTTTAAAACTTTAGTAGATTTAGTAGCCACTGGACCATTTTCCTTGATAGCAGGGAACACCCATTCATATTCATTTCCATTATCTTTATCGAACTCATCATCAGTCACTCCTTCAGCATAGTAACATTTCTTTTGGAATCTAGATTTGTTAAGCTTGGATCTAGGAACTCTTTCAGGATACCTTGATGCAAAATGACCTATTTTACTACAAGAAAAACATTTAATAGGCAACACTCCTTTATACTTACCTTGTCCTTTTCCTTCTTTCTTCACAATTAGTGCTTCCAACTCTTTTACCTCTCTTTCTTCATCTTCAAGCTGTTTCATTTCTTCCTCATACTTGAATGAATTTTTGGAACACTCTCCCAGATCATATCTTTGCTTGTTTCTTCTAGATATAGTAGCCTTGAATGCAGATTAAGTCTTAGAAACATATTCACCAAATTCACTCAACTCAAAGGTAGCAATTTTACCAATCAGTGTATCTCTTGTCATATTAGTCAATGATCTAGTTTCTTCAATAGCATGAGCCTTTTCTTTGTAGGAGGGAGGCAATGATTTGAGCACTTTAGCGGGTATGTGCAAGATCATGATGGGCCAAAAAGTGGCAATATGATGGGTATGTGGCTGACGACTATTTTTTTACCCAAAATTGATGAAATGAAAAGGGTTTTTAAAGGAGATTCTCAACTTTCCACCAATATAAATTATTTCCACCAATATAAATTATGCTTTACTTTGAATTTAATAAGTAATTATTATTCATTTTCTATTCAAATTATGACTAAAGCCCTGATTGATAGGTTGATTGAAAAACATCTATAGCTTTCAAATGGTATCACATTTTTTGAATCCAAAACATGCATCACATTCTATGCTTCACATACAATAGGATTAAAAAAAGAAAACTTGAATTTCATGAAGTGTTGACCAAGTTAAGGTGGTCAGACATACGAGTTTTTATATTTTTAAAAAATTATAATAAAAAAATCATAACTAATTATTTACTTGGAAAAAAATTACAAAAGAATATGCATCACA
>VDFB02047397.1:68326192-68603747 GCA_007258455.2 Sequoia sempervirens | reverse complement strand
ATTTTATTATAATGGTTTTGTGTGAGTGTACTTTTGATATTTATTTTACGTTGGTGTTTAGTATGATGTAATTTAAATAATTAAATGATGTTAATAAATGTTGATAATAGTGTTGGAATAGTTTGTATTAAAATATAAAAGTCTTATATTAAAAGCCATATAATTTATTAAAGATAAATAAATGGAAATGTGTAAATTAAATTATTTAAAATTGATATTTTGATAATTTAATAAAAATAGCATGTTGAGGATAATTAAATAAATAAATAAAATTGTATGAATTGCAAGTAAAACTTGCAAAATCAAAATTAAAACAAAAAGTGTTGTTAAATAGAAAAAAATCAAGAAAAGAAAGGAAAGAAGAAAAGGACCAATGAATGTTGAGTGCTTGCCTAAAAAGCTAGTAATGATTTATAAAACTTCTTTTAATTTTGATTTATGGAGCTTTCAAAAAGAAGATATATTTTATTTAAAACTTCTTTTAATTTTGATTTATGGAGCTTTCAAAAAGAAGATATATTTTATTTAATAGTAAAATTGTGAGATTTTCATTCACAGGAAATTGATAGAAGCTTAAAAAAAAATGAGTTCTGGAAAAATTGGATCCTTTGGGGTTTTCTCTGTTTAATTGTTTCACTCTTTCATTGTTCTGGAGGGGAGGCTCTTCTAAGTTAAATATTAGATTAGAAAATTGATCAAGGAAATTGGGTGGAGAAGTTTTGAAGGAAGGAAGGGGAGCTCTTCGAAAAGGCTATTTGGATCAAGCAAAGCTTCATCAAAATTTCAACAGGTATAGGACTCTAGGTTCCATTTTCTTATTTCTTTAGTTTTCTGATTTAGCAAAAATAAATAATGTTATTCTCTAGAAGAAAATAAATCTCATAGGGTTTTAGAAATCTTTTGGGTAGCAAACAAATGAAAGAAATTTTCTTGGATTATGAAAATGTCCAATATTTCTATGATTTGATATTAAAAAAAAAAAAAATTGTCTCCCCTCTTATATAAAAACCTTTGAGGTATATATATATATATATATATATATATATATATATATATATATATATATACAGTTGAATATAATTATCAGTCTCTTATAGAAGATGTTCTTGATAAATATATATATATACCCATTCTTACAGAAGTATATATATATATATATATATATATCTATCTATATATATAAATATATATTTACATTTATATTTTATATATCTAAATGAAAACTGTGTTCGAAATTTATTTTTGGGCCGAACTGTACTGTCGGTGTTTGTTTTAATGTAAAGGAAATTATATTTTATTGGGGGTAAGGGGGGGACTGCTGGGCCGTACCCAGCCCTTTACCAGTGGGCCATCCAGGCTGCCCACAATAGTCCATACAGATTGTTGTGTACAACAGCCATAGGGACTGCTTTGCGCAGTCCGCGTACAACAGAGCTTGTTTAAAGTTTTTTTTTTATTTGTTAATTTTCATTAATTTTAAATATATATTTATTTATATTTTTTCTTTAAATGTATATATTGGCATGGGCATGATTTATTATATAGTCCAAATTGTTTTTTTTTTAAATTTGACAGAATAATTAGAATAAGCTAAATATTATATATATATATATAATAAATACACATAATGATATATTGTTTTATTTTGTGAAATTTGAATTTATGGCTGTTATGGTTATTGGAAAAAGGCGAAATTGATTATCATTGAATTTTTATTATGGAAATAGAGATTTAGTAATTGAATGAAATGAATTGTTTCTCATTGTGTAAAATTATTATGTTGATTGAGTTGAAAATCCTGTGCTTGGTTTGGGTTTTCTTTTTAACATTATATTATTGTTTTGGCTTTTCGATGTGGGAACCCAGTTGATTTTATGAACCCGTTTATTGATGTTGTGAACCTTAGGCTTCCAGAGGCTTAATTTTATTGTTGGATGTTTATCCTCATTTTATTTGCTCTTGATCTCGCAAGATATTTGTATTATTATTTTGAAAGGGTTGTACAAGTTTTGTTGAGACTCTGATTATGTGTTTTAGTGAGATGGGTAATGCCTCGCATGTCGTTGGTTGAGATTTAATGCTTTGTTCTTTATGGTACAACCCTTGATTTTGATTATGTTTCAGGGCCTTCAGGGAGAGTGGCTCTTCGTGGGGGCCGACGCCTCAAATAGGAGGAAGTGCTTAGGATAACCCACGTAAGAGTTAGATTAACAAGTGAAAACCTAATAATCGAACTTAGGGGGAAGGGTAGTAATAACATTATAAGATAATATTGGATACCATGTCTGTCCATTAGGGCTATCACAGACTAATGGTAGATCGAAAAGGTCGTGGTTGGCAAAGTCGTTACCTTGTCCTCAGGAGAGGTTAATGGCTTCGCATGAGTCACCCGAAGGGGCCGACACCTCAAGTAGGAGGAAGGGCCAGGATAACCATAGATGGGGGCCGACGCCTCATGTTGGAGGAAGGGCCAGGATAACCCATGTAAGCTATGCGATGACACTCTTCATTAGTTGCCCTTGTGCTTTGCTTTCTTGGTTGCCTCTAGAAGTGTATTATGATTGTTGTGTTGGATTTACTTGGCAAGTGATTATGGTTGTTTCATTTGATTTATCTATGATGATTTTAATGGCTTTATGTTTATTATGCTTGATTCTTGGTTGTTGTTGTTTATGACATGTGTAATCTTTTGATGTTGCTATTGGAGTTATTGTACTATGTTTGTCTTATTGGAGTTAGTCTTATGGAATTCATGGTCACGGTTACTTCCTTTTCACCTCTGAGCACGGGGGTTGGGTTTTTCTAAAACCCACATGGTTGGGTGAAACGTGCTCCACACCCGTTGGGTTCCCCATCAACGTTCGTTCTTCACAGTATTTTTCAGATGGAGCTTGTACCTGATATTCATCTTTAATTCGGACATTATTTGTATTATATATTTATCCCACATGTATGGGAGGTTTTATTGTATTTCATATATTGTGATCTCGTAATGTGTTAAAAGATGATGAATTGTAAATGCATCCTTATATCCATTTATGATTTATAAGATTTATTATGGTTGTATCATGTGATGTATTTATACTTATACTTATGGATACATGGATGTTACCCTGGTAAATGGATATTGTAATGTTTATGATGGATGTAAGATTTATTAAGTTATTTATCTTTATCTGTAATCTTTCGTTATGAGTTGTTTATACGATGTGACCTCGCGTGCCCCAAAGGAATCGATGTTTATGATGTAAATATGTAATGTAATTATGTTTAATGGTTCATAATATGTGTACTATGTATTATTTTTTAAAAAAAATGTGTGCATTGTTTTGTCCTTTGGGGTTTGCACGACGGGCGTTACAGAAGAAGAAAAATGAAAACAAGAGGAGGAAGAGGAGGAAGAAGAGGGAGTTCCCTATCCAATAATATGTTTCCATGTACTATTAATATATAGAGAGATACCAAAGGGTTTACCATCTAAAAGAGACCAATATAAAGTCATTAAACTAATACTTGGGAACAATTCACCATCCATCATCTCTTCTTCAAAGGTCCACCAACAAGTTAAAATAGTGGAAACACACATGCATGTTGACCAACAAGAGGCACTCTATAGTCTTAAGGAGAATAAGGTAAAGGTGCATAATAAAATATAGAAGGTAAGAATTTAACATATAAATAGTTACAAGAACTTGATGATAAGTGAAAAATCATTTTAGAACTTGAGGGAATCTTTTAGGCATGCACTAAGAGGTTTCAAATGAGGATGATTATAGAATATTTGTAATAAAGTGGGAGAATCTTGTAATTGAAGATGTGACATAGGAGATGAAGCATTCCTTGAGAAGCATTTAAAGTTTGTCAACATTTGGGACAATGTTGGTTTTAATGGGAGCTAGGCATGCTATGCCCTTAACCTATACTATGCTTGGGGGTATGCATAGTTGAATTGTGGCTAATTTAGCCCTTAATTAAGTTATATAATCATTTATATAGGCAGTTCTAAGCCTACATGACATCCATAGAATAATTATGGTATATATAGGAGGTAATGATTAATTTATTGTCATTGTGTTGTGAATTCTATTATTGTTGAAATTTTTTGAAGGTTTTACCCCTTGAAGTGGCTTATTATTATCAAATATTTTTAGCATAATTCCTATTATATTCTTCTTTGTGTAATTTATTCCATTATAAAAGGGGGAATAGTCTTTCAAATTATTTCACTTGTTCATAATTACTAAAGGAAGAGAGTTAAATTTGAAGGTTTAATTTTTTAAATAAAGAACCACATAACACCACCTATAATATGTGATGCAACAAGCTATCTATAGGGTAAGGAGTTCTAGTTCTATAAGAAGTCCTTCTAGTGGAGATAAAGGTCCAAGATAACATTCCTACTAATACAAGCACTAGATCAAAGATAGATGAATTGATAGCTAAGCATTGAAGATTCTAATTTGGGTTGTTGGTCTTGAAAATTGTTACAAAATATTCCAATAATGAAGTCCTTGCATATTATAGTGTGACATTTAAGTATGGGCCCTATCCACATGAGTGAAGGATGTATCGTAAGGGGACCTATTTAGGGGAATGGATCATGAAGGGGCCTATTTCCAATGCAATGATGACCCATTTCTACATGAATTATAATTTATATTTATCTTATGCCTAAATTTTATGCAATTTCATATTGAGATGAGATGTTTGAATTTAATTATTATAACCTACCACATGTTGGGAAATTATTATATTTTGAGCTAGTGTCTATTTAAGACTAGCTAGTACTCTTTGTAAAGGGTTGGAACACAAACTCTCTTAAACAATTTTAGAATTTTTTCTTTATTTTCCTTTTTGTCTAGTTTTCCAAACATAAGTAATGTTGTTACATATGGTCATCTACAATTCAATTGAATGTGATGGATCTCAAAATATGCTCAATGAGCATTATTTGAATTGAAGGCTATATGAATTTGTGTTATTGATTTGTGCATGTATATGGCACGGTTGAGCACATTTTTTTCATAGTGAAGTTATCATTACACTTGCATCTTCTAGTGTTCCTAGTTTTGTGTTTATTAGTCAATCAAGATTGCTTTTTCAAGCGATTTGTCTTCTCAACTAGGTTAAGCTATTATATTTTCAAGTGTTTTGTCTTCTTTATCTTTACCCTTGAATCTTGTACATTTTTCACCTTTGTTAGATCAAAATTAAACTTACAATTAACTTGTGATCTAGGTTACAAATTTGAATTCATATTGATCGGAAGTGATTATTCATTATTTATCTTACAAGCTTAGAGGACATATGCATGCAATATAATGGATTAAATCAATTAATATCATATGCTAGATCTAAATTTTATAATTTATTATGTGTAATTTACATATCAACTCATCTTTCTTTCACCTTACTTCACTATGACCCCTTGATTGAAATAACATTTACATTAACCTCTAGGTTATTGTGCATGACCAAGTCTTGGTAATATAGACCTTGGGAAGATTTCATCTCCTTTTAGGAGAGACAAAGTATGTTCATATCCTATCTAAGTTGGTGTGTTAAACAATCCATCAACACACCCCTAATCTATGTAAGCTTTATAGGTGGTGGGTAATGAAATCCTCCCCTTAGACTTGTTTTAGTTGACTTAAACATGTCTGGCAATCTAGACTAAATCCTAAAATAACTTATTGTGTTTCATATCTAGTCTACTAAAGGCTTATGATTAGAGAAAAATATTTGCATATTGGGCTAACTCATCCAATATATACTTCTTGTTACAAATTGGAGATCTTTAAGCATATTTTCAAGATTCTCACAATAGCCCAAGATGCTTGGATATAGTCTTTTATCACATTTTTTCACCAAGGTTATTTTCCTAAAGAACTACTCTATTTAAAATTTCTACTTCTTTGTCATCATATATTACTAAAAAAAATTAAAAATAGTGCTTCAAATCTATTTCAACTTTAAAAATCCTAAAACAATTTTATTTCTAAAGCTGATGGTATTTATTATTATATCCTTAAATGAAAGAATTCATATGCTTACCTTTGCATATTTTCAGTTCTAGTCATAGGCACAAAAGTTATGCTAGAATTCTAGCATCTTGAAGGCCTTCTTAATCACTAGGAGAGTGTGCCTTGCACTATGTTTAGAATTCCATTTGATGGTCCTACTTAGGAAATGATGCCTCTAACTGATAGTGACCAAGCGATAGAGTTTTGATCGCACAACATGAGTCATTTCTCACGACCTCTTTAATGGAGGGGCTAGACTACTTCCCCATACATAAATCTAATAGTCTTGTGTCAGTGGTGTTGAGGCTAGTGTTTACCTTCACCACTTAACTAGGGTGTGTGGGTTTCACTTGTTATATATAATTCTTAGGATGGCTATGAAGCCCTTGATCCTCTCTCTAGAAAACGTTCTTTATAAGTAGTTTCTTGGCAAGACAATTTGTCTTCCCTCCTTTTAATGTAAATACATGTATAAGATGACTAATACTTTTACTTTTGTTGAATTCTCAATTATACTTTGATGAACATATACCAACCTTAATACTTTTTATTATAAACCTTCTATTATATAATCCCTACCTAAACTCAGAGAAAATAATTACTTACACATATTGTTTCCTAATCTTAATCAGAAGTATAATTGTAACCTTTTGTATAAATGATGAAAGATATGAAATCAAATATGTTTTGGACTGAGTATAAAATGGTAACAGCACACCATACATAATGCAGTGTATCACATATGTTTATAATGTATAATACGTTGTTACCACAGCCATTCCACAGACAAGTAAAAATAAATAATGGAAGATTGATAACAGAGCAGGCCCATCTCAAATAACCAGACACAAGAGGAAAGAGGCTGAAGTTATATTTTATAGATAACCACAAGCAGAGCAATGGAGATACTTAAAAAATGCAAAGGACAACATTTTGTCCATTTTCAGAAAAGACCATAAGAAGCCCACTCGAGCTCGTTGGCAGGGGCAGCTGCAGAACTCAAAGTCCCTCCATTTGAATTGGCTGTGTCCTCCACAGAGAACCGCACCTGTTTCATTCCACCCCAACCTACACACCCAGTTTTCTTCTTCAGAGCACTGGCAACGGGCATGCCAGTCTTTTCCTTTTCCTTTTCATGGACTCCCTCATTTCCCATCAGATCAGGGCTGGAAACAGAATTCGCTCTGCTCAATGCCTTGGCCTTTTCCTTCTGTTTGGAAGACGAGACAAAGAAGCATTTACTGGAACAGGGGAAAACCCCCCAGAGCAGAGTAGCACAGCTCTTTGCACTACTGGAAGAAGAAGCCAATTCACCAGGAGGGGGGGAATCGTGCTGCCCAAGGGTTGTTTCCTCTGCCTCAATGTGGAAATCTATTGAAGGAAGGCTATCAATGTTGGGCGACATTGACATTCTGTCCAGAGTACTTACAGGGGAGTACTCATATTCTTCGCCATTGCTGTCCATCTCAACGCTCTCATCGTCTCCATCGTACTCATTTGCTAGGGATTTCCTGTGGGCAGAAGCAGCCAATGATAAATGGCGGCGCCCTGGAGAAATGTTCCATGTTAAGTAGCCCCTGCTGCTGCTGCTACTCGGGCTTGTGTAGGAACTTGGGGGTAGCCTCAGGGGGGAGTGGGACTCGGGCTTTTCAGCTTTTGATTTTCTGGGTACTCCTGGTTCTATTTCCCATCCGAAGGGCACAGACCCTGGAGTCACATAGCTCTGTTCTTCCACAGGCCCTGTCGCCTGAGTTTCCTTGCTGCTCTCACTGGGAGAGCACATTTCCAGTACCACATTGTCTACATAGATTTCTCGATTCAGATCGATGGATAACTCTTTCAAAGCCGACTCCAGCAGCATTTTAGGGCCGTTCTTATCAAATGCCTGGCTTGCCCTCAACTTTCAAAAAGCAGGGGATTTAAAGAAAACTGTAATGATGATGGATTCCCTGAGTACAACTTTTTTGAAATGATTTTGAAGTTGTGGAAAATGGGTGCTCCGCGATTGAGGGCTGCACGATTAAAGGTGTTTGAATTCGTGTCTTGTCGTGGGTGGAAAATGGGAGGTAGTCAGCCTCTTGAATTTGAAATGGTTTGTGCAAAAACGCGTTGTGAAATGATATCTGCACATGTGGTGCCAAAGAAAAACGAGGATTGGGATATGGACGTTTTTGTGTTTGTACCCAACCATCATTGCTTTATATGACCTTTTTGTAACTTTGTTGCCTCTATGCCATTGTCGTTTTTCACTAAGTTTTGTAAAATTGAACAATTTCTCAGAGATCTTTCACAGAAAACTTACTATTGGAATTGAGTTTGATTGAATCCCAAAAAATTAAGAAATTGGTTGAAATTGGTCTTTCAGTTGGGTTAACTGTTTTTCTTTTTGTAAATGAGAAAAGTGAACCCCTTCTCACACATAATTTTGTCCTATTTGATGCATTTCACTCAGCTAAAACTCTATTTGTCAATAAGTCAAGATTGCATGTGTGTTTTTATCTACTTCGGAGTCATATTTCTAGATTTGACATTCCAATTTCATATTTAAATGTATTATGGTCTAGAGTAGCTTAATTTAATGTTGTCATTACTTGTTATCTTACGTTAAAAAATTAAATTGTACATCTAAGACTTGTATAAAAGGACATCACTCGTAACTCATTCTAGTCAATTCAAAATCACTCACCATTCAATAAGATCCATTATCAGTCACTATCATCTCTATCATAGCTATATCTTCGCATCAATTACAACAACTGCATTAGTTCTTAGATCAGCACATTTCAAACCCTAATTATTGCACTTAGTTTACTATTTATGCATTTATTATACTTTGTTCATTGCATCAAGTCTGAAGCAATCATTACATCATTGCCACCTACTTACACATCCAATGAATGTGTTGCTTGGTGTGTCTTCCAACTTATTACAACTTTGCTAAATCAATCAATGAAGCTTCAATATAGTTAAGGAATTCTCAAGGATTCTCATTGCCACAAAGTTTCGATACTACTTTTTAACACCACCATTTTTTTCATATGCAGTATAGACAAGTGAATAACTTTTACACTCATCAAAATTCTAACTTGTCAAAGGTTAGGGCTATCAAGAAAGTTTAGAGCTATCATTTCAAGGTCAAGGTGACACTTAGAAGGTTCAAGGTCACCCATGTGGTTTTGATCCAAGTCACTATGCAATTCTAGATTTTGCATAACATATTTATCACAATCATTTATTTCTAGATTTCATCTTAGATTCTAGGTATCATTTCTTATCACAATCAAATTAGTCAGCTTTTCTACAACATCAAGGTACACATTTATTTCAATCATTTATTTTGATTTCAAATCTAGATTCAAGTGTGTATCTAAATTCAACCATTTATTGGAAGCATAAAATTTTGTCCCACTTGTGTGTCATATTTTGATTTAATAAATTACGTAAAATAGTATGCCCTAATATTGGGACACAAGAAAAATTAGAGTAAGTTCATTGTAGATAAGATTCTTGAAATGTATACATGTCCCCCTTAAAGATTCTATGTGGTGCCCTTTTCCTCCTAGTCACATGGAAGGATTTTATTAAACACAAATTGCTAATTCTGGTCACCTTTTTCATGATCAAATGAAGTAATCATGACATGAGATTTTGCAAGAATGTTGCTCTTAGAGGAAACTTCGAAAAATATAGATTTTGATATTTTTTATTATCTAATCAAAATATGTTTATTACACAACTTAGAAACATGTATTCAATACATGTAGTAAAATAGAAGACAACTATATTTTAAAAATAAGAGTTGCATTCATATTGATGTTCTTATTTCAAAAATAATAATAATAAATTTGGTTATATATAAAGAGTGTTATGCATTACATGAAAAGGTGTGTCTAAATTGATTGTGTTTCTTTTTTTAAAATTAATAATCATAAAGTATGCAAAAAATTTAAAAAATATATATCTAGCTTAGTGCGAATGCCAATCTACAACTAGCTAACAAGAGAAAAACAAACAAAGTTATTCATGTTAGAAAGCACAAACAAAACATTCCTTATGAGATTCTTAATCAAACAAAGATGAAAACATGAAATAAAAGCATAAAAGAAAGCAAATAAGAGTATGTAATCAAACTAAATCAACCAAACCTCCATCCCACAAGGGAGTTGGTGCTACTTTGATGTGAAAAGTAGCCCTTTCCCAATCCCTATTGATAAGGTTCAAGATGTAGATGATTCCAAGTGTGTGAGATTGATTCCAAGTGACAATGAAAACAAGCTAAAATGTGATGAAAATGAGTGTAAATGAGTGATTGCTATGAATGAAAATGCCTATAGTGATATTGCATGAGATTGTGGATCCATATTGTGTAGAGAAAGCCTCTACTTATAGGATTTAAGGGTTGAAGAAAGTGAAATTGGTGAATGTGGGACTAAATGGGGAGCGAATAGGATTGTGACACTTGTCACAAGGCTAATGGATGGAGGTGGAGCACATTTTGGAGAATGTGTAGAGTTAAGGCATGTAGGTGGATGTGTAAGAGGATGTAAGATAATTGAATGAATATGATTGAGATGTAAGAGAATGTTGTTGAGGGTGTAAGTGGGACAAGATGACATGTAAGTGCAATTAAATGCCCTTGTAAGAGGTATTTATGAGTTTGTAAGAGGTTTTAAAATCCATTTGGAAATAAATTGAATGAAGGGGTGGTTGAGAGGAATATTCCTAGAAATATGACATTGTGAGGAAAATTAATTATTCAGTTAATTAAAAGAAATTGTTTTCATGTGTAACTTGGTTAGTTGACCATGGGTTGATTTAACTTTAGTGAAGTTAAAAACTAGATAAATGGGTAATGATGATTAAGAGGTGAATTAAAGTCAACTAATATAGAATTAACCAACTCAAGTGGGTTAAGGGACATATAAAATTTAATTAAATAGTTTGATTTATTTAATTAAATGAGAGGGCTTAGGGGAATTTAATTAAATGATTTGATTTTAATTAAATAGGATGAACATTAGTCAGAAGAAAGTAAATTAATACAATAAAGTTAATTATTTGATTAATAGTAGAAGTTGATGAATTTAACTAAATAATAAAGATTATTTAATTAATTGGTTAGTGCATAAATGATTTAAGAGGAAATGATGTTAGTTAATCATAATCAAATGATTGGACTATTTGAGTGTCTACACTTAGATATTGATATTTTTTAGTCAATGAAAGGTGGTCATGGGGACCACACCCTTTGTATTATAAAGTATTAAAAATTTATATGTATGTTGCTCCTTAATAAGAGGTCAAACTTAATACAACAAGTATTCCTAGATAGAAGAGGAGTAAACATTCCACATTAGGTAATATATAATGGTCAAAGATGAGAAAAATGATGAGAAAATCAAAGGGATAAACCTGAAAAGAAAATGATTGGGGATTGAAGGTCAAAGATGCAAGGGAATGGGTACAATTTGATGACAAGTCCAACAACCCACTGATGCAAAAAAATTCTAAGGCATAACCCAAAATTTTCAAACTTGGGATGGATAGAATGACATCCTTGACAACACAACATACTGAAAAAATAAATAATTAGATCAATTGAACCCTATAACTTCAATACAAATATTTTTGGATCTATTGAAGATATTGAAGCATGATAAATACATAGGCCAAACAACATAGAATAGACTTGGCTTATTTTCTTGACAAAGGAAAAATCCCACTTATACTTTCTTAAATTAATTATTAGAGGTGGTTCAACACAAAGTCACTATAACACATGGTAAAAAATGGTCAACTTTGCAAACTAGAGGATAGCAAAGCTAAGATCCAACAACTTGTAGTATATTTTAAGAAATTGATACTTGGTGTAGTGTAGGAAATTTGTAAGATTTACTAAATAGCCTATCCAAGATGCAAAATAATTGAAGAAAAGTAAATATAGAAATAAAATTAAAATATGAAAAAGAATAAACTATATTCCTCACAAGAGAATGCAAAGCTTCTATGAGCTTGAGAATTGGAATGAATGGTGTAAGATTACAAAGGGAACCCCTTAGTTATATAGGTCAAGGCGATGGATAAAATATCAAAAGATTATGACAAGTGTCTTAATCTTATGATATGAGACATAAAGTGAATAAGTATCATAAGATTGTGACAAGTATCTTAATTTTATGATATGAGACATAAAGTGGATAAGTATCATCAGATTGTGATAAGTGTCTTAATCATATGATATGAGACATAAAGTGATAAATATCCCATGTGGACCCTAAGTAAACTTAAGTAATAAGGTGTGAAAAGAACCTAAGTGGGTATCTAGCTAGGAAATGAACTAGTTAGATAAAGTACCCCTTTCACCAATACGCCCCTTAAGTGCAACTAAGGGAGAAGTATATAATGAAAAGATGTAAATATAGGTCCCAACTATTAGGCCTGATGAGGTGCCCATGTATATAGAAATCTCTCATAAATAGAGAAAAAGAGAAAACCTAGTGGGACAAAACTCCTCTCTAAAAGAGAAAAAAATGTGAAAATGCTCTCAATAGAATGTGAAGGACAAAACCCCATGTGAGGATAAATTCCCCCCATAAGAGGGAATAAACAAAGAAGGTCAAGTGAACCGCCCTAAATGTACAATATTTTCCACTAATGGTGGATGCTTGACATATAACTCTGAAGATGGTCCAAGATCATTGCACAACATTCCTCCCCTTAAGAAGAAAATGATACATGCAAAATATATTCTCATTCCCAAAGGGAACAATTCTTTAGAATTGACTCAATTGTCACAATTGTCACAATGTCAGGAGTCCCAATCTTAATTGAAGAAGGTGATAATGTAGAACAATGTGAAGATTGATGTAGAGCATCGACCAAAGATGACGATAAGTTTTCTAAATGCTACTCTGGAAGATGTCAAATGATGACAAGCATTGATATAAGGGATCGGGTACCACTATAGAAGATGCCAACATAAATGGAGACCGAGTTAAAATTGTCAACTCATGAGTATCCACAAAATTTCACTATGAAAGCATATAAATGTGAAGATGGAGCAAGAGGATATAAATGTATCCATTTACAAAATAGGAAAGGAGAAATCCCATTGTGAACAGAACTCCTAACCACTGGTGTCCAAACTCCAAAAAGTAGATGAAGAAGTTGTAACTATTGATGAAGAACTATGGATGAATCCTACACTACAACAAAAATAAGGTCAGAATCAAAGAGACCATTGCACGAGTATCAATTGGATACTCTTGAATGCTCGAAATTATAGATTTGGTATAAAGTATGTATGATTATCACTAATTTTAGACACTACTCAACTAAAAATTAGTTGAAAATACATGTACCAAGTCTCTGGATGTAGAACTTGACCCTTTGCAAGGAGTTTGCTTCCATAACATGATTGTCTATATGGTATTTATTCCATCACACTGAAATGCATGGGTAACCAACTGTTGTATTCATTGTGTATATAGGAACTAACACTTGATACATAAATCAAACTTAAAAAGCTTGAATATGAAAGATTTGGCAGATTACACTAAAGTGACAAGATTTTGACACTTTATTTTAGTGTATATACAACATCTTTTACATAAAGGGGTTATTTTAACAATATCAATAATGCAAATCTAGAAACTCTGATGAAAAAGTCAAGAAGAAATCAACTCTGAAGTTGACAACTAGATGTGTCTGGTAAATATTCCCTCTAATTGAGATGTCACCATAATGTTATGAACAACTCACCCCTATTGGTTGTCGGATGGAAGAACACCACGAATGGTGCAATACAAAGCTCAATGGTCAATCAAAAGAAAAGTTTTCCAATTTTACTTATTAAAGAAAATTTTATTTTCTAAAAAACTTAATTAAAAATTTAATTAAAAAATATTATTAAAAAAATTAATAAAGAAAAATCTTTTTTTAAAATTTATTTTTATAATTTTATTTTTAAACTTTAATAAAGAAAAATTAATAAAGATTTTTTTTAATTTTAATAAACCTTATTAAATATAATTAATAAAGTTCATTAAAAAATATTAATTTTTTAACTTTAATAACAAAATATTAAAAGAAAAAGTTTATTTAAAACTTTAATTAAAAAATACTTTATTAAAAAGAATTAAAAATTAAAAATATTATTTTTTAACTTTAATAACAAAATATTAAAGAAAAAAGTTTATTTAAAAACTTTAATTAAAAAATAATACTTTATTAAAAAGAATTAAAAAAAAAACTTTATAATTAAAGTTAGTTAAAACTTTATAATAAAGTGGGAGCCATAGCCTCCCTAAATCCCACACATTAAATGAAAAACTTTTAAAAAGTTTTATTGGTGCTTTAAATGCATTAAAAAAATTACACATAATAAATGCAACTTTATTGACGTTAGTGGGAACCCATTAAGGCACAAGGCCTCATGGGTCCACATGTTTATGGAGCACAAGACCCTATGTAGGTACCTGTGCACCTATAATATATGAGGTGGCCTCAATAATTTTTTAATATGTTTTTAAAACTTGCATTTTAATAATGAAATGCAAAATATTGAAAAAAAAAAAAGTTTAGACTATTATGTTCATTGAGTTTTAAAAAAAAAAATTGTTTTTTTTGCAAATTCAACTAAAATTGACAAATTAATTTTAACTTTTTGGGGCCTTCTAAACGTGATGGCAAGGTCAAATTTGACCCAAAATGCTCTAAAATGGTAGTTCATTGCTAGATTTGACAGTGAACTTTTTGCTTCAAATTCCTACAGATCTAGCCTCTAGTGTCTGATTCAGATGAAATAAATGGCAGATTTGACTTTCTTAGTTGCTTTGGATTCAATGGTGAGCTTAAAATTTCTCTAAGAAGCTTTAAAAAACCTACAGAATTGGCTAGTCAATGTATTAATCCCCTAAAAAATGATATTTTCTCACACTTCTAATTCTCCAAATCATCTATGAATGCAAGAGAATAGCGTGCTTAGTGCTTTGAAAAAATAGCTTTGCACTTCCATATTTTTTAAAATATTGCTAACCCACAATTCATTCTTGTTTGAATACCATGTAATATTTGTTAGATAGCCTAAAAAAGATACAAATGACTAAATGAAAGCAAATATAGAAATAAAATATGAGAAACAATAAATTATATTCCTCTCAAGAGAATGCAAAGCTTATATGAGCTTAAGAATTGGAATAAATGGTGTAAGATTACAAAGGGAAACCCTTGGTTATATAGGCCAAGGTGAGGGATAAGATATCATTATAGTATAACAAGTGTCTTAATCTTATGATATTAGACATAAAATGGATAATTATCATAAGATCTTGTGACAAGTGTCTTAATCTTATGATATGAAACACAAAGTGATAAATATCCCATGTGGATCCTAAGTAAACTTAAGTAATAAGGTGTGAAAAGAACCTAAGTGGGTATCTAGCTAAGAAATGAACTAGTTGGATAAAGTACCCCTTTCACCAATACCCCCCTTAAGTGCAACTTAGGGAGAAGTATATAATGAAAAGATGCAAATATAGGTCCCAGCTACTAGGCCTGATGAGGTGCCCATGTACATAGAAATCTCTCATAAATAGAGAAAAGGAGAAAATCCAGTGGGACAAAACTCCTCTTTAAAAGAGAAAAAAAAAAAAATGGTCTCAATAGAATGTGAAGGACAAAACCCCATGTAAGGAAAAAGTCCCCCATAAGAGAGAATAAACAAAGAAGGTCAAGTGAACCCCCCTGAATATACAATATCTTGCACTAATGGTGGATGTTCAACATAGAACTTTGAAGATGGTTCAAGATCATTGCACAACATTCCTCCCCTTAGAAGAAAATGATACATGCAAAATATATTCTCATTCTTGAAAGGAACAATTCTCTAGAATTGGCTCAAATGTCACAATGTCAGGAGTCTTGATCTTACTTGAAGAAGGTGACAATGTAGAACAATGTGAAGACTGTTGTAGAGCATCGACCAAAGATGATGATAAGTCTTCTAAATGCTACTCTAAAAGATGTTAAATGATGACAAGCACTGATATAAGGAATCAGGTACCATTGTAGAAGACATCAACATGAATGGAGATCGAGTTGAAATTATCAACTCATGAGTATCTACAAAATTTGTCACTATAAAAGCATATAAATGTGAAGATGGAGCAAGAGGATCTAAATGTATCCATTTACAAAATAGGAAAAGAGAGCCCATTGGGAATAAAACTCCTAACCACTGATGCCCAAACTCCAAAAAGCAGATGAAAAACTATTGATGAATCCCACACTGCAACAAGAATAAGGTCAGAATCAAAGAAACCACTGCATGAGTATCAATTGGATACTCTCAAATATTCAAAATTATAGATTTGGTACAAAGTATGTATGAGTATCACTGATTTTGGACATTATTCAACTAAAAATTAGTTGAAAATACAGATACCAAGACTTTGGATGTAGAACCCGACCCTCTACAAGGAGTCTGTTTCCACAACATGATTGTCTATATGGTATCTAGTTCATCACACCGAAATGCATGGGTAACCAACTGCTGCATTCATTGTGTATATAAGAACTAACATTTGATACATAGATCAATCCTAAGAAGCTTGAATATGAAAGATTTGGCAAATTACACTAAAGTCACAAGATTTTGTCACTTTATTTTAGTGTATTTACATCTTTTACATACAAGAGTTATTTTGACAACATCAATAATGCAAATTTGAAAACTCCGATGAAGAAGCCAAGTAGAAATCAACTTTGAAGTTGATAACCAAACGTGCCTAATAAATATTCCCTCCAATTGAAATGTCATCATAATATTAGGAACAATTGGCCCTATTGGTTGTCAGATGGAAGAACACCACGAATGGTACAATACAAAACTCAACAGCTAATCAGAAGATAAGTTTTCCAATTTTGCTTATTAGAAAGAAAATTGTTTTTTAAAAAACTTAATTAAAAAATATTATTAAAAAAATTAATAAAGAAAATCATTTTTTAAAATTTTATTTAAAAAAACTTTAATAAAATTAATAAAGATTTTTTTAATTTTTAATAAATCTTATTAAATATAATTTTAAAATTTCATTAAAAATATTAAAAAAACTTTAATAACAAAATATTAAAAAAACTTTTATTTAAAAAGCTTTAATTTAAAAAAAAAATACTTTATTAAAAAAAAAACTTTATAATAAAGTGGTGGTGGCCATAGCCTCCCCACATCGCACACATTAAATGAATTTTTAAAAAAAAGTTATATTGGTGTTTTAAATTCCTTAAAAAAAATTGCACATAGTAAATAAAACTTTATTAAAGTTAGTGGGAGGCCCATTAAGGCACAAGGGCCCATGGGTCCCCATTATGGGGCATGAGACCTTATGTGGGTTTCTGTGCACCTATAAAGTATGAGGTGGCCTCAATAATTTTTTAATATTTTTTTAAAACTTGTATTTTAATAATAAAATGCAAAATATTGAAAAAAAATTGAAGTTTACTATTATGTTCATGGAGTCTTTTAAATTTTTTTTTTTTTGCAAACTCAACTAAAATTGACAAATTAATAGTCAATTTTAACTTTTTTGGACCTTCTGAACGTGATGGTAGGGTTGAATTTCACCCAAAATGCTTTGAAATGATAGTTCATTTTGGGATTTGACAATGAACTTTCTGCTTCAAATTCCTATAGATCTAGCCTCTAATGTCCAATTCAGATGAAATAAAGAGCAGATCTGATTTTCTCAGTTGCTCTGGACTCAATGGTGAGCTCAGACTTTCTCTACGAAGCTTTAGAAAACCTACAATTGGAAAGTCAATGTATGAACCTCCTAGAAAATGATATTTTTTTCACACTTTTCTGATTCTCCAAATTATCTATGAATGCAAGAGAAGAGCGTACTTAGTGCTTTGAAAAAAACAACTCTACACTTCCATATTTTCTAAAATTTTGCTAACCCACAACTCATTCTTGCTCTGATACCATGTAATATTTGCTAGATAGCCTACTCAAAATGCAAATGACTAAATAAAAGCAAATATAGAAATAGAATATGAGAAACAATAAATTGTATTCCTCTCAAGAGAATGTAAAGTTTATATGAGCTTGAGAATTGGAATAAATGGTGTAAGATTACAGAGGAAACCCCTTGGTTATATAGCCTAAGGTGACGGATAAGATATCATAAGATTATGACAAGTGTCTTAATCTTATGATATTAGACATAAAGTGGATAAGTATCATAAGATTGTGACAAGTGTCTTAATCTTATGATATGGGACACAAAGTGGATAATTATCATAAGATTGTGACAAGTCTCAATCTTATGATATGAGACACAAAGTGATAAATATCCCATGTGGATCCCAAGTAAACTTAAGTAATAAGGTGTGAAAAGAGCCCAAGTGGGTATCTAACTAGGAAATGAACTAGTTAGATAAAGTACCCCTTGACCAATACCCCCCTTAAGTGCAATTTAGATAGAAGTATATAATAAAAATATACAAATATAGGTCCCAGCTACTAGGCCTGATGAGGTACCCATATACATAGAAGTCACTCATAAATAGAGAAAAGAAGAAAACCCAGTAAGACAAAACTCCTTTCTAAAAGAGAAAAAAAAAGTGAAAATGCTCTCAATACAATGTGAAGGACAAAACCCCATGTGAGAAAAAGTCCCCCCATAAGAGAGAATAAACAAAGGAGGTCAAGTGAACCCCCCTGAATGTACAATATCCTGCACTAATGGTGGATGCTTGACATAGAACTTTGAAGATGGTCCAAGATCGTTGCACAACATTCCTCCCCTTAAGAAGAAAATGATACATGCAAAATATATTCTCATTCCTAAAAGGAACAATTCTCTAGAATTGGATCAAATGTCACAATGTCAGGAGTCCCAATCTTAATTGAAGAAGGTTACAATGTAGAACAATGTGAAGACTGATGTAGAGTATCGACCAAAGATGATGATGTCTTCTAAATGCTACTCTAAAAGATTTCAAATGATGACAAACACTATAATAAGGAATCATGTACCAATGTAGAAGACGTCAACATGAATGGAGACCGAGTTGAAAACTCATGAGTATTTGTAAAAAAATTCACTATGAAAGCATATAAATATAAAGATGGAGCAAGATGATCTAAATGTATCAATTTACAAAATAGGAAAGGAGGAAGCTCATTAGGAATACAACTCCTAACCACTAATGTCCAAACTCCAAAAAGTAGATGAAGAAGTTGTAAATACTGATGAAGAACTATTGATGAATCCCACACTGCAACAAGAATAAGGTCAAAATCAAAGAGAACACTACATGAGTATCAATTAGATACTCTTAAATGCTCGAAATTATAGATTTGGTATAGAGTATGTATGAGTATCACTAATTTTGGACACTACTCAACTAAAAATAAGTTGAAAATATAGGTCCTAAGTCTTTTGATGTAGAACCTGACCCTTTGCAAGGAGTTTGCTTCCATAACATGATTGTCCATATGGTATCTAGTCCATCACACCGAAATGGATGGGTAACCAACCACTGCATTCGTTGTGTATATAGGAACTAACACTTGATACATAAATCAATCCTAAAAAGCTTGAATATGAAAGATTTGGCAGATTACACTAAAGTGACAAGATTTTGACACTTTATTTTAGTGCATTTACAACATCTTTTACATAAAAAATTTATTTTGACAACATCAATAATGCAAATTTGAAAACTCTGATGAAGAAGCCAAGCATAAATCAACTTTGAAGTTGACAACCAAATATGTCTGGTAAATATTCCCTCCAATTGAGATGTCACCATATTAATGTTAGGAACAACTGACCCCTAGTGGTTGTCGGATGGAAGAACACCATGAATGGTACAATACAAAGCTCAGTAGTCAATCATAATTTTTTTTTCCAATTTTACTTATTAAAGAAAAAATTATTTTTTAAAAAAACTTAATTTAAAATTTAGTTAAAAAATATTATTAAAAAAATTAATAAAGATTTTTTTAAATTATTTTTAAAAACTTTAATAAAAAATTAATAATTTTTTTTTTAATAAACCTTATTAAATATAATTAACAAAGTTCATTAAAATATTAAAAAAACTTTACTAACAAAATATTAAAGAAAAAACTTTATTTAAAAAGTTTTAATTAAAAAAATACTTTATTAAAAATAATCACAAAAAAAAAACTTTATAATAAAGTGTGGGCGGGAGGCATAGCCTCCCCACATCCCACACATTAAATTATTTAAAAAAAAAAGTTATATTGGTGCTTTAAATGTCTTAAAAAAAAATGCACATAATAAATAAAACTTTATTAAAGTTAGTGGGAGGCCCGTTAAGGCACAAGGCCCCATAGGTCCCCATATTTATAGGGCACGAGACCCTATGTGGGTACCCGTACACCCATTAAGTATGAGGTGGTCTCAATAATTTTTTAATATTTTTTTAAAACTTGCATTTTAATAATGAAATGCAAAATATTGAAAAAAAATTGAAGTTTAGACTATTATGATTGTGGAGTCTTTTAAAAAAAATTGCTTTTTTTTTTTGCAAACTCAATTAAAATTGACAAATTAATAGTCAATTTTAACTTTTTTGGGCCTTCTGAACATGATGGCAGGGTCAAATTTGACCCAAAATGCTCTAAAATGACAATTCATTGCTAGATTTGGCAATGAACTTTTTGCTTCAAATTCCAATAGATCTGGCCTTCGGTGTCTGATTCAGACGAAATAAAAGGTAGATTTGACTTTTTCAATTGCTTTGGACTCAATGGTGAACTCATAATTTCTCTAGGAAGCTTTAGAAAACCTACAATTGGCAATTCAATGTATGAACCCCTAGAAAATGATATTTTTTTCACTCTTTTCTGATTCTCCAAATCATTTAAGAATGCAAGAGAAGAATGTACTTAGTGCTGTGAAAAAAATAGCTCTACACTTCCCTATTTTTTAAAATATTACTAACCCACAACTCTTTCTTGCTCGGATACCATGTAATATTTGCTAGATAGCCTACCCAAGATGCAAATGACTAAATGAAAGCAAATATATAAATAAAATATGAGAAAAAATAAATTGTATTCCTCTCAAGAGAATGCAAAGCTTATATGAACTTGAGAATTAGAATAAATGGTGTAAGATTACAAAAGAAACCCCTTGGTTATATAGGTAAAGGTGAGGGATAAGATATTATAAGATTATGACAAGTGTCTTAATCTTATGATATTAGACATAAAGTGGATAAGTATCATAAGATTGTGACAAGTGTCTTACTCTTATGATATGAGACCCAAAGTGGATAAGTGTCATAAGTTTGTGACAAGTCTCAATCTTATGATATGAGACACAAAGTGATAAATATCCCATGTGGATCTAAGTAAACTTAAGTAATAATGTGTGAAAGGAATCTAAGTGGGTATCTAGCTAGGAAATGAACTAGTTACATAAAGTACCCCTTTCACACCAACAAAATTGTAGTCTGTATACACCTAAAATCAGTCCAAACATTTAAATAATTAAATACTAGTTATTTAAATAATTTATTTATATAGTTCATATCTTCTTAATTCTCCAAATCTAAAATCACATTCTTCTAATTTAATTAAATAAATAAATTTCTATAGTTTGTTTTATTTAATTAATTTTCACTACTCCCAAATTTGGAATTCAAGCATATGTCTACAACTTTTCATGCCACCTCACCAAGGTCATATGAAATTAAATAATTCTAATTTTTAAATTAGAATTATTTTCAACAAACTTTCAAACACATGGCTTATTCCTCACACACTTCTTCAACAACTTTGAACACATTGTCTTATTCTCCCACACTTGATTCCTCCATCCATTTGACATGTTGTCTTTGGTTAAGGGAACATCCTTCTTGATTCTCTCCAACTCCACCATTCATTCCTCTTGTTTGAATCTAGACCATCGATCACTACCACATCACAAGATGCTTGGAAAAACCTATAAATACAACCCTTTGCCATAGTATTTTGCATCCCATATTTGAGTAGAGTTATCATGCAAGAATAGCTTTGGAGCTTTGGAGCATTTGAAGTCTTATAGCATTGTTTAGCATTTTAACAAGTTTACATTGTAGCATCATGTTAACTTAGAATCATGTTTTGCTTTATAGTTGCATTTTAAATCATCATATCAATGGTTATTTGAGCATATGCAAAATCATTTTAACTCCTTACCATAGTATTTGCATCACATAAGTTAGCAACATTATCCATATTTGTCAATATCTTCATTATCATTGCATCATGGCTTTCATCACTTAGTTTCATGTAGGAAATTATATTTCTTGCATTTTGAATAACATCTCGTTTCTCAAGTAGTTATTTTAACAATCATAGTTGTTGATGGTGTTTTCTGCATAGCAACAACTCAAACAAAATAAGATATTCTATCTCTCTTGAAAAGTAAATCTCTATCAGCAAGCCTCAAGAGATAACCACAAGGTCTCTAATGTCAGGTCTTGACAATGCATAAACAACTTAGATAATATGTGAAAATGTTGGTAATCATAAGGGAACCTTACAAACAAATGCTAGAATTTGGAACTTATCAAATTTTGCAATGTAGTGATACTTAAAATCCTAAATCTAACTCAGATAATAAAAGAAATGACAAAAGATAAGGGTTTAGAGAGATTTTAAGACTAAAATTACTCGTAAGACCAATAATGTAGATGACAAAACACTCAAAATGGACCAATCCCTCAAAACTAATTCCTGCTTAATCCAGATCTAATCTGCAATCTTCTAAGGAGTTAAAGATTTTTATACCATGAGACATTCACTCAAATGTCAGGTCTAACTCATATAATAAAAGAAATGACAAAAGATAAGGGTTTAGAGAGATTTTAAGACTAAAATTACTCCTAAGACCAATAATGTAGATGACAAAACACTCAAAATGGACCAATCCCTCAAAACTAATTCCTGCTTAATCCA
Organism: Sequoia sempervirens; assembly: GCA_007258455.2. Classification (NCBI taxonomy): domain Eukaryota; kingdom Viridiplantae; phylum Streptophyta; class Pinopsida; order Cupressales; family Cupressaceae; genus Sequoia; species Sequoia sempervirens. Next base: position 68,580,743 of record VDFB02047397.1, on the reverse strand, counting down.
GATCTAATCTGCAATCTTCTAAGGAGTTAAAGATTTTTATACCACAAGGTCTCTAATGTTAGGTCTTGACAATGCATAAACAACTCAGATAATATGTGAAAATGTTGGCAATCATAAGGGAACCTTACAAACAAATGCTGGAATTTGGAACTTATCAAATTTTACAATGTAGTGATACTTAAAATCCTAAATCTAACTCAGATAATAAAAGAAATGACAAAAGATAAGGGTTTAGAGAGATTTTAAGACTAAAATTACTCCTAAGACCAATAATGTAGATGACAAAACACTCAAAATGGACCAATCCCTCAAAACTAATTCCTGCTTAATCCAGATCTAATCTGCAATCTTCTAAGGAGTTAAAGATTTTTATACCATGAGACATTCACTCAAATCAACCTTGTTTTAAAATTGAAATGAATAAATACCCACAATTGAACTCAGCACACAAATTTAAGGTCCAGGCTAACTTATAATCAGTAAGCTGCAAAAATTATGGACCAAGGATTGTTCAAACACTTCAAGTATTAAATCATAAACACCATTGCATCAAATGTAACTCTAAATAAAACATATATCTAATGATATCAAAGCAATATCGAAAGATGGAATAATAAGAACCATGCAAGGTAAATCAACACAAGAAAGAGCACCAAAAAATAATGTCTTTACTTATATTGAATCACCCATTGTTGCAACAATTATAGTATTCAGTATTACAACACTTGCTCTTAGAAAATACTAACTCCTAGCTGTAGCTCCTGCACTATCACTTGGCTTTCTTTAATTTCCAACCCTTACAAATGAGGCAAAATTCCCAATTTATAGAAATTCCACCTCAGGTCGGCCTAATTAGCGTTACAAAAATGGGCGGCCAAAAACAGGTTAGCCTAGAAGCTTCTTTTAATAAAATAATATTCTTTGCATTTAATATTTGGGGCTTCTTCTAGGTCGGCCTAGATTCTCCAATAGCAGCTTCATGTGGCACAAAATTCAAGGTCACCTATCCTAGCTAGTTGGAGTCACATTTCTGGCATATAAAACTAGGCAACTGTTTGTTGATTATCTTATTCTTCTCCTTCTTGATTAGATCCCAATTTTTCAAATAATTATTTTGACTTCTCCAATATTTCTCTCATATCTTCTGGATCTAGAAGTAGAATAAATTTAACTCTAGTTTTATGATTTTTGAATTCCTCCAGATATAGTGGCATAACTTTATTCCATTCTATTTGCAACTCATGATACTTATCTAATTTTGAAATGTAAATTGTAGCATCCTCCAGATTCTCTTTAGTAATTGGAGCACCATCAAATGGAGCATAAACCTCATGCCACCATGCCTGCAACCTACTAACATTCATATTATTTTTCCCAAACTTCTTTCTACCAGTGACTATCTCCAAGAAAGTGATGCAACTATTATAGATTTCCTTCATTTTACCTTGAAGCTTCATTATTTTCTTCAGTGCCTTAGTGAGGAGCTCTTTTCTATAGTTCCAAACTTCTCATTCTTCTTTTAATTGGCACTATTTCTTGAATGGCCCCCTCATCATGTGGTTCAATAGCTTCATCTTGCATGTTAGCTTCAACTTCTTCTTCATCATGAGACTCCATGTCTCCCATTAAATCATAGGTGAATTTAACACCATCAGCCTCCAATTCCAAAACTTGATGCTTAACCCACAACCTAGAATATTTCTTGACTGGCTCAGTGATCTGGTTTAAATCAGTTATTCTTCCTTAGACCAATTTATTGGAGGAAGTGGCCTGTTTCTATATGGTTCATAATCATGATGTTGGAGAAGGTTTGCTTCATCATCCTCCACTTGGTTTGGCACTTCCACAACTCTGTATAATCTAATCAATCTCAAAGGTAATATGGAAAACCTTCTGATGACCTCCCACTCATATCTACAATTAGCCCAATAATCTTCAATATGATCCTTGTGCCTGAAAGTCCTATTTGCTTGCTTAGTAGCCTTCCCATAAGGATCAAAATTTCCTCTATTAGTATGGGAATACAACTCAAATTGAGTCATCTCCTTCTCTGAATGCTGGGAACTCTGAATAGAAGGGAAAGCCTCCAATACTCCTAATCTCAATGGGAATTTTAATCCCAATCCCTTCTTCTTTATGTTGCCACTCTATAAAATTTGCTCAAAGCCAACCATCTGTTTTGTCAGTTCTAATAGAAGGAGCTTGTTGGTGGGATATCTTGGAAATCTAAGGGGAACAACTGGTGATCCCTACACTCTAATATATGTAAACCTTTGAAATTGAATAAACAATTGACCATAGTTCTTTATCAAATCCATTGCATCTACAAAGATTCTCATGTGAAGGGCATTTTGTAACAATCTAGGAATGTACATGAAGAAAGCATCATTGGCCCTTTTGTAGTTTGAAGTCTTATATTGCAATTATGGATATACCTCCCATATTCTATACTACCCCAAGACTCCTTTACAACCAAGACCTTTGTATTTGTTCTTGTGTGCTAGCATATACACAAAATATGAAGTCATAGTGAACTTGTTGGTCTCCTATACACTCCTCAATTGGGCATCTATATTATTGCTGATGATCCTTGCCCAATGGTAATGTTTGTTGGCAAAAATCTGAGTAATGGGGTGAAACATCCAAGGTTGGAATATATGCGCCTCCTCCACTCCCATGACTCTGCCCAGGAGAGTTATGATATCATTGTATTCCTACTATAAATTACTCCTATGCAGCTACTTGGAAAACTTTGAATAATGTGGTTTTGGATTTAGGATCCAAGCATTGTTCATTATCTCCAGGGCCCAGTTAGGATCTTCCTCATAAAATTTAGTAAACTCCCCAATGTTTATCTCTTCAATCAACTTGTGATGGGAGGCAATGTTGAAGACCTCTGCAATTGATTCCTCTATTATATTTTTCATCACCCTTCCTTGGGGCCCAACGATGATCCTTGTCTTGGAATCATAGTGCCTTGCACACTCTAAAACCAGCTCTGGGCACAATTGTGTGGGTGGAAATCCTGCTACTTGTGCTAATCTTGTTTGGGTGCAAGCTCGGTAGGTGCCTTTCCAAACATCCTTTGGTGGAAGTCATCATAGTCTATGTGGCCCATGTTGGTATCTACAATCCTTGACCATGCAAAGGCAATCTTTGTCTCAGGCCAGATGCCCTTGAAATCATACTTCATTCTCTCTTGCCTCTTTCTAACTTCCTCTTGTGCTAGAGTAGCCTTGTTCTTGGTTGTCTTATCTGTACTTTCTTCTACTTGCATCTGTTAACACAAAGCCACAATTACCAGGAGGAAAGCATTATCATAACACATGGAAATAACAAATGAAACTAATTTCATCATTGAATCACATGGAATTATCACTAGTACTCATCATGATCAAACATTGATCCCTTAAATTGAATTTTGATACTAGAGAAAGAAACTCTGAAAATCTGAGCCTACTCAGATTCTCTGTGTGGATTAAACCTTAGGTAATCCATCTGAGCTAGGATTAACCAAATTCAACCCTTTAAAGGTAAAATGATCACTTTAGCTAGTGAGTTGAAATCCGTGGGATGTAAAACATTAAATCATTGATGCACAAGTTCATTTCAAGCCTTAAAATCAACATGAAATCTAGATATGAATGTTAGGCATGAAATTTGGAGGAGATAAAAAATTTCGGCCACCCTTGAATTCCCCGAAATTTGGAAAATCTGAGGTACCTAGAAATTCCTGAACCTAGTCTGAAATCACCATTCATCGCATGCAAGTATAAAAATTTCAGCTAATCTGGGCCACCTCGGATTATCTGAGTGGATTAAGGCTTGACTAATCCGAGCTAGCTCAGATTCACCAATATTTTTTTAGGGTGTTGAAATTCACTAAGTTTCAAAAAAATTCAAGTTAAATTTGTGGGATTCGACCAATCTCTATGACAAATCAATCATTCAACATTTTCCATGCTATGTCCTAGACCAACTTCTTGCAATTTCCTAAGGATTCGAGTCTTTATTGTTCATGTTTAACTTCTCAGGTAATAATTTATTCCTAGGGCTTGAGAAAGATGGAATGAAAAAAGGGGATTCACTACAAATTCGACATTCAAAGCTCAAAATGGAACAACCCTTAATCATGCATTCTTTGAAACCATTGAAATAAGAACCCTGACACACTCATCTACCAAGCCCTATAAAACGTATGATGCAACAATAAACCCTAATCGTACCATGTAAGCAATGATCAATGCAAAATACAGACCGTTGTGATCCCAAAATGACTTGACTTCACTCACTACCAATGGATACAAGGATAAAAGAAGAATGAGATTAAAGCAGTAGAGGAAATGAAATTCCATACCTTTAAATGTGAAACCTTGGAGAGAACACACCAAAGAAACCAATGAGGCAATGAAATCCAATATCGACCACAACCTGAGCGAGAAATCCCTCAAGAAAAGGCCAAATCGATGCACAATTAAGGATATCTGGTTGCTCTTCAACTCTCTTCGAATGCAAATGAGAAAAATGAAGGGCCAAATCAAATATAACACTGATTTAGTGCGATTAGTGACCCTCATTAATGAATGACAAGACATTTTCCAACCTTCAGAAACATGATTTAAGGGCAGATTTCGGGTAATATGAGGTACTTTGGATTATCCAACCAGATTAGGGTTTGGGTAATCTGAGCCTGATTGGATTCTCTGAACATGCCCAATACTTAATCAATTTTGCCAGGTTTTCACAAATTTTGACCCAAAGGAGGTTTCTAAGGGCTAGGCCATAACTTCAAATTGCAAGTTCATCAATGCACATGGGTGAATCAAGACTCAGACCGAGGAACTTATCCCATAAGGGGATGAAGTCGAGACCCTATGAAAGTAAAATGCGAAAGTGCAACAAAAAGGAAAAGAGGGTCCCTGCTTTCAGTGGGGCGTGTGTGCAAAAACTGCACAACAATAGTGCACACCTAAAATATGAGAGCCAAATGATTTAATAAATCCTTGAGAATAGAGTACAATGGAAAGTTTTTAAAGATTTGTTTAACTGCAGTTTAGAGTAGTTTCTTTAATTCAAACCTTTACTATAATCATCTCATTGGTGTTTGTGTTGATTTACTTACTCTCCCATAATTCACACACATCAAAATGGCACCCACCATGGTGCACACCCCCATTTCTAACAATTTTCTCAAAAATTTCATGTAAACAGGCTGGATGTGATGTTTTAGCACAACCATGAGTTCTTTCGACACATCTGACAAATCTTTTAATGTATGCGATCTCTGTTTCGACACATACGATAATTTTTCAATGCATCTGGGGTCTATTACGATGCATCTGGAATTTCTTTCAACACATCCAACAAATCTTTTAGCGCATTCAGGGAGTCTTTCAACACTTTCAGTCAATACTTTAGTGCATTCATTACTTCTTTTAGCACATGCATAAAATCTTTTAGCCAATAGAGTAGCTGTTTTAGCACATTGAAGAGATCTTTTAGCGCATTGGATGACTGTTCTAGCGCATCTGTGTAATTTTGTAAAATCTTGAAAATATGAGTATTAATTGGTGTTTTCTGCTTGTAGGTACTTTTATACGCTGGTCAAAGACAATCTTATCAAACTACTGATGATTTTTACAAGGGATGGAGTTGTTTAATAATTTCTTTTGATTAAGTTAGGAATCTAGCTTAATTAGAAGGTTAAAGAACACCATGTTTTTTATGCTTGATGAATGGTAGGCTTATGCTCTCCCCTTAATTGGGTGACCAAAAATCTAGACCCATTTGCTTGTATTTTATTTTATCCATAGAGGGTCTGCCTTGTGGGAAAAAGTAATCACTCAAGGGAACGACCTAATTGGTAACATGCTAAAGCCAAGCGACTTCCAACTAGGATATAAATGTGGGTACTTGAGGAAAGTTCAAGTATCACGAGGATTGTTCTGATAAGAAGGGAAACAATGGTCTCTCTCCAAATGGATGATCCCCCATGAACAAAATTCCTATACTAGAACCCTTTGTTGTAGCAAGGCCAAAATCCTTATTCTATTTACTGGTGCAGGAAAGGTCGTTCTAAAGCCATCCCACATTTTTGCGGCTTTTAGTAGAGATGAGAAGTATGCCATGGGAGTTTCATGGGTATTAATGTTGGACTGCCCTGAGAAGTGAGTGTCATGGAAAGGATCCAGTGGGGTCAAGCATCTAATCATCTACTAAAAGTAGGCACAACTAGAGTAAAATCTAAGTGAGAATCTAGTGAATATTGTCCTACACAGCCTTAAGTTGTACATGTTTGATGTGTTTTACCAATGTGTTTGCAAACAAATTTCAAAACATCACACAATGGAAATGAAATCCTTGATTCAAACTCCATCCATTTGAACACTTGATTCTTACAACTTACAGGCTAGAAACCAAGCAAAATCCATTGTTCAACAAATTACACCTTGGTAACATTTAGATTCATGGATTAAAAACAAGGAAAACTGCCAAAAACATTGAAGTTCTCCAAAATAGCGCATTTGTCATCTATTCCAGTGCATCCAATCAGTTTTATAGTGCATCTGTGCAGTCTTTTAGTGCATCAACCCTTTGTTTTAGTGCGTTTATCCAATCTTATAGCGCATTTGTGAAATCTTCCAGTGCATCCATAAACTGTTCTGGCACATCCACTAATTTTTCCAGTGCATCTAAGTCATATTTTAATGCATAGACCCTTTGTTATAGCGCATGCACTACATATTTTAGCACATAGACCCTATGTTTCAACACATCTAGGCTTTCTTCCAGCACATCTATCAAGTCTTTTAGTGCATCAGGGTTCTGTTTTAGCACATCCATTAAATGCAAAACCCAAGAGTTAAGTTTATCCCCTATTTCACAGCTTGAACCAAAAGTCAAAATCTTTTTCCAATCCAGAATCATTCCTTAGGTACAAAAAAGTCTAAACTTCTTAAAACTAACCTCTACAAGTGGAATTCTCCAATTTAAACCTAGATCTAAACATCTCAAAGTGACTAAATCATCAAACCTATCATCACTTTGTATTGTTAAGCCTAGTTTCATCATCAAGATTTTCCATCCTTTCATCATGAAAGGAGGCTGAATAATCAAATCAAACTTAGTCTCATCAATAGAATTTGTCATTCTATTTGACTTAGTTTTAATCCTTAGCACTATTCCAAACAAAGATCAAAGTTTAGTCAAGTTATAACATTTGTATGCCCATCCAAACAAGGTTACAAAAGTAGAAACTCAAGGAAAAATAACTTGAAACACAAAACATCGAAACACAAAATATCAAAAATCAAGGCATCGAAACTCCAACCATTGAAACTCAAAACAGTGAAATGCAAAACACCATGGCTGAAGCTGAAGAGAATCCTTTCCATGGAATCCACAACAATGAAGGGGACAAAATAACTGAGGAGGACATCCAAAATGTTGAACAAGATCAAAACTTCCACAAATGCTTAGAAAATATTTTCAAATGAAATGGGGAAAAATACTTACTAATGCTAGCTAAACAAGGTGTCAAATTGAAAGCACCTCCCAAAAAGCCTGAAAAAGAAACAGAACAAGTGATTTCCCTAACTCATCAAATGAAAAGCCTCCAACAACAAATTCTCGGCATGCAAAGGGGAACCTCAAAATGATACTTGATCCAAGACATTTGTCCATATCCTTTTAATCAATATATCCACATAATTCCTCTTCCCAAACATTGCAAATTCCCAAAGTATGACAAATACAACGGTAAAACTGACCCAATAGATCATGTTAGGGAATTTAGAACCATGAGTCTTGAGTTTGCACATGAGTAAACTTATTTGATGAGATTATTCCCACAAAGTCTAGGTGGACAATGCCTTGAATGGTTTTCCAAACTCCCACCACCCATGAAAACCTTTGAAGAATTGGTCAACAAATTCATCACCCAATATTCTTACAACATCCAACATGATATAACAATGAAAGACCTTTGCAACTTGAAACATAAAAAGGGTGAGTCATTCCTCATTTTTCTACAAAAATGGAGAAGGTTGTTCGCAAGATATTCTCGTCCTGTACCTGAAAAAGAAAAGATAGAAATCTTCATCGACAACCTAAATGAAAAAATGAGTTATAGATTGGAATTGCAATGTCCCCCTACATTTTAAAAATTGATTGAAAATGGCATCAAGATTGAAGAAGCCTTGTTCAAAGGAGGAGTTATAAAAATTTACAATGAAAACAACACATCAAACTCCTCCAACAATTACAACAACGACGCCAAACCAAAGTTTTGGAAATGAAACAAGAATGTGGGTAACAATGATGGCTCAATTGAAAACCAAAATGCAAAACCTGTATTCAACTTAACAACCGCTACCACCAAAACTAATCAGAACAACAACCCACCCAACAACCAAAACAACAATCAAGGTAATGCTAGATCTAGAACACCATCATATCAAACAACCTCAAATTGAAGAAGGTTCACACCTTTGGGACAAACATTAGAATCAACATTAAAGGAACTTATTGAAGCTAAAGTCATATCATTACCAGAGGCAAGAAATTGGGAGCCACAAGTTAAGCCTCCATGGTGGAATGATGCCCATTACTGTGAGTTTCATAGAAATAAAGGACATAAAACCAATGATTGCATGCAATTGAAACATTTGATACAAGACTTGATTGACAAAAAGACCATATTTGAAGAAGGACTCCAAACAAACAATGATCATGGAGCGTTCAAGAACCCTCTACCAAACTATGAAAAGGGGGAATCCTCGTCATCAAATACCAAAGGAAAAAATGTGAACTACGTTTATGACAACCATTCTTCACATCGAGGTGGTTGATGATCAAACCCATGACAAACTAGATCTTGTTGCAACTGAGGACCCAATAAATGACAACATCCTTGAACATGAACAAAACATCATTGCAACTGGAAATCATCACCATGGTATTGACACTACCTTACAACAAATCAATGACCTTGTGCCAATAGATTTGATCACCAATATCACTGCAAATGACAATCACATTAATGTCATCAAAATTACAAAGAAACAAAACAATTCACCAATCAACACAATCACAAGAGGATAGGCCAAGGTAACATTGAAAGGAGCTACCCCTTCCACGTCCAAAGCAACTACTGTTGTCCTTGCAACTTGATATAACATCATTGATCAGTTGCAGAAAATACCAACACAAATATCCATCTTGGAATTACTCAAAATCTCACTAGCACATAAGGAAATCCTAGAACAAGCTCTAGTAGCCACTATGGTACTAAACAACTTGGAATTTTTCCAATTCCAAGCTATGGTGGGACACTTGACTATGCCACAATGCTTATCTTTTTTTGAACATGATGATGTATCCATCAACCATCCACATAAATCTTCCCTCCATATCAAAGTTTTAATCCACAAACATTGCGTTAAACATGTTCTAATAGATGGAGGAGCTGGTCTGAATATTTGTACTCTAAAGCTTGTCCAAGCACTTGGGTATTTTGAAAATGTTATTGATCCTAGAAGGAAAATCATAATAAAAGCATTTGATGATGAAGAAATGTCCCCCCAAGGATTGATTATTTTACCAATTCAAGTTGGACTAGTTGTCAAAGATATAATATGCCAAGTATTGGAAAAGGAGTTAACATATAACATACTCTTGGGACATCCTTGGATACATGAGATGCATATAGTACTGTCAACATATCATCAGTGTCTGAAGTTCCCTTTCAATGGGCAAGAAATCACTATTGCAACCAATTCCAACAATCCACAATATTGTAACACACTTAAAATGACCCAAGACACTTTTGTGCCACACAAAAGGGAAGCTCCAACACATAGTGAAAGACAATTAAATTTCTTATCAAAGTGGGTTGAGAAACAAGACCAGTCAAAAGACAAGGGTGTCAGTGAGTCTCCTTCATCAAATCATGACAGTCAACTTGGTCCCTTATCAAAATAGGTTGAAAAGATCCAGTTAAAAGATAAAGGCATGGGGGAATATTCATTTGAGCAATCCTTATGTTTATCACAACTTGCATCTTCTTCTAGGTCATATGGACAACCATCAACATCAAGACAACAATCATCACAACCAACCACACTCTTTGATAGAAAATTTGTAAGAGCAGGCACTTTAGTGGATGAATCAGATGAAAAGGAAGTTTTGAATTGGTTGTACAAGGATGAATAATCCTCACAAGCATCAACCTCCCATGAAAAAATAGATCAATATGGCAAAGGAAAAACAATCTTAGAAAAGATGGGCTATGAGGGAAAAGTTTATGTTGGTAAAAGAAAAGAAGGCATCCTAGAACCAATACAACCTATCATAATGAATTCAAAGGAAAAAATAGGACTAGGGTACAGAGAAGAATCCAAAGAAGAAACCAAACAACAAGTTATTGAGAGAATATGAATGGGATTCCATCTCTGAAGAGTCTTGTCATGATAAGGAAATTGATGTGATACAAAAGTATACACCAACACATATGGAGGGACAAAGCTCAGGTTCCAAACCATTTGAAATTAGATCATAAAATATCGATGACTCAAGTGAATATGATCATTCTTCGAAGGAGATAGATACTTCAGAAGAAAGTAACATCTTAGACCTCGATATTTCCATTGGAAATTCTGATGACATTGCCACCATGATGCTTACCCCTTCTGACCTCAGCCAATCTGATGATTCCATGCCATTAGTGCACCTCGAATTGATTGATTGGGACCAAAACGAGTTGCTTGGCATACCCACCTTTCTGAATGATGACGCCATTGTTAACTTCCTCTGTTCTGATGACCTTAACACTTGTTCCATCATCGAATCTCATAACGAAGCTCCCAACAAGGGGAGTTCCAAATATTCTAGCTGCAAAATGAATATCAAAAGCAAATATAATGGTGAAAACCATTTAATGGCACTATTAGATCCATAAAGAGTAAAAACAAAGAGTATCTCAAGGTGAAAACCTCTCTGAGGCACCAAGAGATGGAATATTTGAAACTCTCCCTAAACACTATCAGGAGAGATCTTCAGTGCTGATTGAACCTGCACAGTCTGTCAATGTTGGCACATATGAAATAGTGAAGAGCTTGCACCTTGCAACATCCATGACAGATGAGGAAAAAACCAACTTTACTAAGTTCTTTGAGGAGCGAAAAATCAACTTTGTTTGGTCCTATTTTGATATGCCAGGCATAGATCCAAAACTCACCATGCATCATTTATCACTACCACCGGGCGTAAAACTAGTAAATAAAAAGTTGAGAAAAATGCACCCTCATATCGCCCTCTTGGTAAAAGCTGAATTAAAGAAGCTACTAGATGTGGGATTTATCAGACCTATTGACTATGCTGAGTGGATATCAAATATTGTGCCAGTTGCAAAACTAGACAAAAGCATTAGAATATGTAAAGACTCTAGAGATCTTAACAAGGCTTTCCCAAAAGATGATTTCCCTCTACCTAATATTGACATCATCGTAGACTTGACAACAGGACATGAAATTCTCTCTTATGGATGGTTTTTTAGGTTACAATCAAATAAATATAGCACCCGAAGATCAAGATAAAACAACCTTCACATGTCTATGGGGCACTTTTTGTTGGAACCTAATGCCTTTTGGGTTGAAAAATGCTAGAGCCACATATCAGAGAGGGATGACCACCATCTTCCATGACATGATGCACACTTTTATGGAAGACTATGTAGATGATCTATTGGAAAAATCATACACCAGAGAGGGACACCTCAAAATTATAGAAAAAATCTTCACCAGATTGGAGAAGTTTAATGTGAGACTAAATCCCAAGAAGTGTGTGTTCGACGTGACATTAGCTAAGCTCTTGGGATATATTGTGTCATCCATAGGAATTGAGGTGGATCCCACAAAAGTAAAATCCATCATAGAGATGCCTCATAAAAACATTAGCCAGCTCAAATCATTGTAAGGAAGATTCCAATCTATCTGGAGGTTCATCGCACAACTAGCTAATAAGACTCATCCCTTCAATCACTTGTTGCTCAACAATGTCACTTTCAAATGGGATGAGAAATGTGAAGCAACCTTTAATCAACTCAAGCAATATCTGATGTCACCTCCCATATTAGTGCCACCAATTGAAGGAAAGACATTATTACTCTACATTGCAACAACTGAAATATCTTTGGGTGCTTTATTGGCACAAGAAGATTCAATAGGAAAAGAGAGGGCAATCTATTACATTAGTAGAACCTTGAACGGCTATGAGATCAACTACACCTTTATTGAGAAAGCCTATTTGGCGGTAGTATTTGCTACACAACTCAGACATTACATGTTGACTCACACTATCAAACTCATAGCTAAAATTGATCCCTTAAAGTATCTACTCAGCAAAGTTTCCCTAACGGGAAGACTAGCCAAGTGGGTTATGATATTGAGTGAGTTTGACATCCGATATGTGGACAAAAAGCAATCAAGGGTCAAGCCATAATGGATCAACTAGCTGAAGCACCATTACAAGAAAATCATCCAATGAACATTGACTTTCTAGATGTTGATGTCCTAATAGTGTCAATGCAACAATAGATGTTGTACTTTGATGGCTCTTACATGCAACATGGATTAGGTGCTGAAATATTGTTTATCACACCACAAGGACATACCATTCCAACGATGCACCAATAACAAAGATGAATATGAGGCATTGATCATTGGAATCAAAGTAGTGGTCAAATGGAAGATCACAAAATTGCATGTCTATGGTGATTCACAACTAGTCATTAACCAGGTGAATGATGATTACCAAACAAAAGATGACAAGTTGATGCCATATAAAAAAATGGTTGATGACTTCAAAAAGTACTTTGTGGAGATAAAATTTGAGCAGATTCTTAGAGGCGACAACAAAGCTGTCAATGTTATGGCCACCATTGCTTCTCTCCTTTAGATTCCTAAAAAACAAGCTTGTTATGAGTTCATGGTGGAACAAGTGTTCAACCCATCCTATGAAAACCAATATTCCTGAGTAATCTACCATTTAGTCGAGGTTGATGTTTCCACTTATGGGAAAATCTACACTTACCTAAAAGACAACACCCTCCCACCCGATTTATCCTAAAATCAGAAGCGAAACCTTATTCGACAAGCAAATCACCATGCCTTAATCGTTGATGTACTTTATTGCTGAGGTCTTGACGGTACTCTCCTTCGGTGTCTGGAACATAAAGAAGCTGAAACTTCTTTACGTGAGGTTCATGATGATATCTATGGTACACATTCAAGTAGTCTGGCTTTAGCTAAGAAACACTTGCATTTGGGGTATTACTGGCCAAATATGGAGGAGTCATTCCAATATGTTAAGAAGTGTCAGAAATGTCAAATACATGGAAACTTGATACATGCACCAGCACAAGAGTTGCAACCTTTCGCATCCACATGGCCTTTTCATCAGTGGGGACTGGATCTTATAGGTAAGATACATCCATCTTGATCCAATAGAAAAAAGTTTATCATCATAGCCATTAAGTACTTTATGAAGTGGATTGAAGTTGTTCCCTTGACTTCCATCACAGGAAAACAAATTTCATCATTCATCTTGAATTACATCATCTGTTGGTATGGCATTCCTTAATCCATTGTCATGGATAATGACAAACCTTTCAAAAATCAGGACGTCCAAGAACTCTGTGAGAGGCTCCACATTCAACATCATTTTTCTACACCATACTATCCCCAAGGAAACGACCAAGCAGAGGCCTCAAACAAAACTATCCTGAAGATCCTGAAGAAAACCGTCAATGATGTTGGATGAGACTGGCACATTCAATTGAACCCTGCTATGTTGGCTTACAAAACTAACTTATCCAAACCCCGACAAGAGCTACACCCTACACTCTAGTCTATGGATCAGAGGCCATTCTACCCATTGAGGTGGAAATACCATCAATCTATGTATCACTGGAAGGGATCATATCAGATGAGGATTATAGAGTATCCCGATTAAAAAATTTGGAACTATTAGATGAGCATCGCTAGCAAGTAGTCGATCACCTAAAAGCCTATCAACAAAGGATTTCTAGAAGCTACAATCACAGAGTAAAACCTAGTGTGTACCTTGGAATTTTACCCTATTTTAATGTGCAAAACATCTTAAAATGCAAATGATAAAACACTAAGAACACTTCAATGATTAGCCTAAAGAGTGATAAAATAAGGAAAATAGATGAAATAAAATGCAAATCGATTATACCTTCCTTGCTGTTGAAGACTCCTTGGTTGACCCTTGATTTATATGAATTTGTATGCTCCTTAGATGGATTTTGATGTTACTAGATGCAAGATTGATAATGAAAAATAACTAAATGGATGGCTAAATGATAGAAAATGCTTGAGAATGCAAATTGGCAGCATAAGGTTGCTCAAAATGAAAGTGTTGAAAATGCCCTTGAGGAGGGGGTATTTATAGAAGAATTTGAATTCTCTAGAGAATTCAACGGTTGAGATTCATCCAACAAGGTCAAGATGAAGGGCTATGGTGGGTTGAGAAATCACAAGCCCTCACATCTTGACATGTGGATGGTGAAGTGGCTAAGAGGAGATGAGGTGTAAGTGAGGTGGCCAAAAGGTACATGAGGTGGAGGAAGGACAAGTACCTTCCAAGTACCTTGGGGAGTGAGAAGATTTCCTCAAAAAGGAATTTCTTGTCCCCAAGTGAGAGTGAAAGGGACATTTGAGGAATTTTGAATTCTCAAAAATCTCCATGGGAAAAGGAGAGGTGGTTGGAGAAATAAAATGTGAATTAAAAATTCACATTCTTAGGAGAGTCTAAAGGATAAAGGTGAGCTCCAAAAAGGTGGGACTTGGTCACATGTGGATGATGTGACAAGTCCAAGGTTCTAGAAGCCTTGGAAGATAGAATGTGAATTAAAAATTCACATAGGGAAGAGGAGAATCTAGGATAAATAAATGTGAATTAAAAATTCACATGGGAAAGAGGGTCAATGCTAAAAAGAGATAAATGCAAAGGTTGACTAAAAAGGTGGTGGTAAATATGGCTAATGACCTTGGTTAAGGTTGTGCAAATATTTGATTAGAATAATTAATGGAAGATTAGAGGCAAGTGGAAAATGTAGGAGGATGTGACATTAATCTTTGATTAAGAGGATGCACATCATAATCATGAATTAATTAAATTAATTCAGATTAGAGCAAGATCATGGAGGATATGAGAAGGAGAGAGAGAATGAAGAATTTTAAATTGATTTTAAATCAAAAGGGTCAAAAATGACTAAATTAAATAAATTGGTATATTTATTTAATTTAGAGAGGAAGAAGGTGAAAGATAAAGCATTTAGTTATTAAACTAAATACTTTACAGATATGAGACAAAAGGTGTAATATTAATTTAATAAATTAATATTTAATATGATAGACGAAAAAGAAGTAAATTTAATCATATGGGAGTGATTAAATTTAGATGTCTACATTTTGCCCCTCTTCGAAATATTGTTAGAATAACAGTGTTTCGAAGAAAAATAAAATACAAATGAGGGAGGAAATGATAGATGGTGATGCCTCTAACATGGAAAAGGTTGATGATGCCCCAATGACTATGTCGAAGGAATGGAGGAATTGTAGGAGGGTATGCCCCCTCAAGAGGGTGGTTGGGGGAGGAAAAAGGGGTCCCCGAACGACGTCTCGATAGGAAGAAAAGAAAGACACCATTGGATAGATCTCAAAAAACTAAGTAATTTTGGTTTTTGAACAGATGTGATTCGACGAATGGTTTGCAAACGGCAGCCATGGGAAGTTAGGAATTAATTGGAGGAAGAAAAAGATAAAGAAAAGGTCAAAAATACCTTTTGAGAAGAAGAGGGTTAAAAAAGTAATTTCAAAAATTACCTTAGTCATTTTTACTGTAGCAGTTGAGAGGAGGAGAGTAGAGAAGAGAAAAGCGAATGAGGAGGGACGATGCCGATAGACAACGATACGGAGATTGTGCACCGGGCGGATGAGGTGCGCGTATTATACAGCGAGCACGCGGTCCCACAACATGTGAGTGGTAACAAAACCCATATATTGAATTTACGCATTTTTAACATGTTTTTTGATAGATTTTGAAAATTTCGAAATGTGGGTTTTGTTCGTTAGTAGAATTAAGAAAATGGGTCAGGGTTGGATTTTGGAAATAAAGGCCAAAAATGTTAAAAAAAAGGGGGGGAAGAAGAACTGGGGAGGGGCGTAGCCTCCCTGCTATAGGGCGCCACTGCCTCGGCCTAGGGTGCTACCACCCGCGCCTGGGGCGGAGCCGCCTCTGTCATGGGCAGAGCCACCTCGACAGCGGGCGGAGCCGCCCGACTGGCGGGTGGAGCCGCTCGGTCGGAGGGCGAAGCCGCCCAGCTGGCGGGCGGAGCTGCCCCTTCCGGAGGGTGGAACCATCGTGCCCGAGGGCGGAGCCGCCCGGTCGGAGGGTGGACCTGCCTGGGGCGGAGCTGCCCGGCCGGAGGGCGGAGCCAACCCGGTGGGGGGCAGGGAAAAAAGAAAAGGAAGAGATAGGTAAAAAAGGATGAAAAAAGAAAAGAAAGCTGAGAAGCAAAAATAAATGAAATAATTAGAAGATTTTCATGTGTGCAGAGTTTGGAGTGGATACGGATACATGAGTGACGATCAGAGGTGATGGCAGCGATGATAGCAACGATGAATGGGGAGGATCAGGCAGCCTTGGATGATGCAGGTTTAGGACACTGTATTCAGTTTCTAGTAGTCAGAGCGCATCAGACGATGCTGACAGCGTTGATAGAGAGATGGAGCTCAGAGACATCTACATTTCATCTCCCTACAGGAGAGATGACCGTGACTTTGGAGGACGTGTGGCGCATCTTGAGGCTGCCGATAGCCGGACGGTTAGTGAGCGAAGTGGTATCTACAGGGGGCGAAGTTACAGGAGACCATTAGAGTATTGTTTGGACACGAGGAGCTGCCCCTGTCAAAGGGACAGTTGGATTTGGACCGATGTTTGTCAGTGGGGGTGCCAGCCTTACCGTTATTCCTATGCGGTCTGATTAGTAGGATATTGTTGCCAGATTGGAGCAGACGTACATGTAGCTTTCGGTATATGAAGGTGATTCGACACATTGTCGAATGGCGAGGGGGGCCGTTTTCATGGGGGTCATGTGTATTGACTCATCTATACAAAGATATGCACAGGATCTGCTACCGAAGGATGTCGAGCTTGACACATATGACGCTGCTATAGATTTGGGCTTAGGAGTATATTGCAGTGACGAGGTCGATAGTGGTGAGGGCGGGGACAGTGGATGATCGTGAGCCTGTGGCGTGGGAGTATGGGGAGGTGAGAGGTTGGGTTCTGCGCTATGAGATGTAGGGAGATATGGAGGGGTGGAGGAGAGCTTTTGATGATCTACATCTGAGGGATATAGAGTGGCGGCCATATAGGTTACGCTAGTTTAGGGGATGGACTGATACAAGGAGGCATGAGGGTTACTTTCTGAGCAGGTGTTTTATTATTGGGACTTTGCAATGCATAGTAGAATCGCATTGACCAGACAGAGTGTTGAGGCAGTTTAGAGTGATACAGGATATTCCGACAGCGCTTATCATGTTCCGGTGGTACAGTAGAGAGATACCATGGGGAGGCCCCGTGGCACCAGGTACTGCCAAGGTGTCATGGAGGGTAGCAGGACATGTGCCTTATCCAGGGAGAGTTGGAGGAGAGCAGGTGCCGGTTGTGACTGAGCGATACCGAGGGTGGTTCCAGAATAGGTTATGGGATAGGATTACTCCTGTTCAGCCTATTTTTAGGGTAGTGGGTTTCGGACCAGAGGATGAGCAGAGACTACAGAGAGAGAGGAGAGGGGGGGTGCAACAGCGACGAGAGGCTGTGGCAGTGGTAGATCAGGGGGGACAAGAGGAGCTCGATGAGACAGAGCAGGTGAGCAGACCAGGGAGGAGGAGGAGGAGGAGACATCAAAGGCGAGGTCGGAGAGATGGTCAGTAGCGGGGGAGAGCGCTGGGGAGGGGACAGCCACAAAGAGCCCAGGGGGTGTAGAGGGTGGAAGAGGTGAGGGATGTGGATGATGGGGAGGATGTGGAGGATGTGGAGGTGGTAGGTGCGAGGGAGGCACCAAAGGAGGGGAGGAGACAGTTTGTGGTAGGACAACATGGTCAGCCACGGTGGTTGCGAGTTCGGCCTACTGTGGAGAGTCACGAGGCTCAACAGGAGCAGGAGGATAGAGAGGATGAGGATGTTACAGCAACACCAGAAGAGGTGAGGAGGTCAACACAATGTTAGTTCATGGTGGAGAGACAAGGATAGGCGGGATGATTCTGGGTTCGCCGTATTGTGGAGGACTGTGAGGGGTGACAGGAGCAGGAGGGCAGGGAGGATGAGATGGAGCAGGTAGGTGGGGAGGATGATGCTATGGACGTAGACAGGGATGTGGTAGAGGGGGATGTTATGGAAGCAGAGTCATTAGCATTGGTTCCTTATGTGGTATCGGAGGATCCCACTATACAAGCAAGAGGAGCAGAGGTGAGATTACAGATTGCGGAGCGGAGAGTGAGGTCTCTTGAGGCCGAGCTAGCCAGAGTACAACGAGAGGCACATAGAGATTATGATGCCATTATTTTCAAGCTAGATGGACATGTGAGGGAAGCGGTGAGGGAGAGAGACAGGGCATAGACAGAGCTACAGAGGATGTAGGGTGAGTTGACCAGTGTGACATGAGATTGCGATAGATTGCAAGCGGAGGTCGTGGTTTTACATGCCAGGGCAGAGCTAAAGGGGGGGACGGAGCAGGGGGCAGATCAGGGGATAGGATGTACTGGTCAGCAGTCGGGAAATCTCCAGTGAGATTGGGATGAGCTTCAGGATAGAGTACATTGCCTTGAGAAGACAGTTGGAGAGATGGGGCTGATGCAGGAGAGGGAGGATGAGGCCAGGGAGCAAGCACAGATTATGCAGGCCGAGAGGGATGTAGCACAGGCGTAGGTGCAGGTGATGGAGGCGGAGAGGGATGTGGCGTAGGCGTGCATTCAGAGTGAGAGAGCATTGGTAGAGGCAGAGATACAGTCACTGTAGAGGAGGAGAGAGGAGGCAGTAGCAGAGGTATCGACTCTCTGGAGAGAGTGGGATTCAGTAAAGCTGAAAGCACAGACTCTTCAAAGGGATAGGGATGCAGCAGTGACTCAGGCACAGGCAGCTCAGAGGGAGAGAGATTCAATAGAGATACAGATGCAGACTCTACAGGTGGAGAGGGATGCCGCGATGGCTCATGCACCAGCAGGTTAGGGTGAGGGTGGAATGCCAGGAGCAGATATACAAGTTGTGGAGAGAGAGAGAGAGATGCAGCGGTGGAACAGGCAATGGCTACAGAGGAGATGAGGGATCGATTACAGGCAGAGCTGGCACAGAGCCAGTTGGCTTAGGAGGCATGGGAGCAGGAGAGGAGAGCCATTACCAAGGACCGAGACAGGTATCGTCAGGAGCGGAATTTCACTCGGGTCTAGGTTGCAGAGCGAGAGAAGAACATGAGAGAGGCAGGATTTTGGATGGCTGCATATTATCATGTAGTTCCTAATTCGGCATAGTGGACATTTCATTACACCTGGCAGACACCTCAGATGCTAGTGTCGTCTCAGTCATTGGGGACACGGACCCGAGGTTACAGTGATTCACCAGGGGTTTCACCAGGCAGGGGAGCAGTACCTGATTCTCCACAGAGATCAGATGTGGGGAGTTCATTTGGTAGATGACAGGATACCATGTTTTTGACAGGTGCAGGGTAGATGGATAGTGCAGAGGTGCAGTGGATATTTGTAGGACCTTGTACTGGTATTTTGATTGGATGATTTTTGTATACGATGGTCACAGATTGTGATGACATTGATGGCATTATTATATGTTAGTCTTGACTATGAGATGTACTGTGGACTTGTGGTATATTTATATATACGATAGCTCTTATTGACCTCATGTTTTATGTGTGTGATGGATTTGAGATCTATAGATGATTGTGTTGATGCATATGTGGATGGTCATATGATGGCAGTTATCTATGATGAATTTTGTGGATGTTACATGTATGGATGTTTATATATATATATATATATTTATGTATGATGGTTTTTGAGGGGTTTTATGCATGCCAACTAATGTGTGTGATGTAGGATGTAATGTATGGTGATTTTTGTTTTCATGTATGATGAATGCCTATATTGTATGATGTATATGTTTAAGATAGATGTGGATATGCTTATGATGACGCGACAAATGCTTATGTTTTATATGCTTATGATGGTTATGTGCATGTTTGACTAATATGTGTGATGCAGGATGTAATGGATGTATTATGACGGTATTGATGGTGAACCTAACACTTGATATTGCAGGTGGTGATATTATGGATGAACCTAAGATAGTGTGCAAATGTATGGATCTAAAATGTAATTATTTCATGATAAGTGTCAATAGGGTCCTAGGTGATAGTGGAAGATGAATGCGGACATGGTGTGAGTGTGCACCTGTCAAAAACCTTTTAGTATCCTGAGAAGAATAGAGGATGGAGGAGAAATATTTGCACAACCAAAATCATAGGATGAATGTAATGCAATGGTCATGATTATGAAATGCAATCCTAATACAATTTGCCATCTTTGGAGCACTAGTTTTTGCTATAGCATAAGACACGGTACACCAAGGTATGGAGGACCGAGGTAGATTAGTGTCTAATGCATAAGACATAATAAACACATAGGTTATCCTCACACCCCAAAGTCAAGAGGACCTTGGTTAGGCCAGGTATTGGGATAACCATAAGCACACAGGATACCCCAATGTAACACAAGATCACAAGGATCTTGGTGGATACGACGTGGGGAATCCAACAGACAACAACAATAAAAAGATCAAGATATGCCCCTATGTTAACCAGTCAAAACACACCATAATATAATGGATCATGGTGGCCTTAAAAGGTGATGATAAGGGGGTTCAAAACTCCAGAAGCATCAAGAAAGATCAATTTTAAAACGTCATTTGCCATAGGATCAATGGGATGGATGGGATTGATGAGGTCGATTAGGAAGGATGCATCCTGTTAAGACCACAGATGATGGATAAACTAAACTAAACGATCGTTACAACGTGAGAAGTTTCAAAATTAATTAACTCTCATGATACAAGTGGAGTTTGTTTTCTAAGTTCTAGCTAGGTAAGGGCATGGCTTGATGACACGACACAAAGGAGGCAAGACACAAGGCGGAGAAACGACATAACCTACAGACCTAGGGGCTCGGGGGTTGATCATAGATTAGCCTTGCCTACGTGAAAGCGCAGAGCCCTCGTAGTTTCAGAAAAATACCATGGATAAAGCGAAAAGAAGACAATGGTGACCGATGATGAAGGACACAAAACACGACAGACAAATGCCCCGGGGGAGGATCAAATGACCAACCTTGCCTACGTGAAAGTGCAGGGGAAACGTAGTTCAGAGATGAACGACCATGGGTAAAAGCGGAAAGGGACTGGTGAAGACAAAGTAATGGAGGACCAAAACAAGTTGATCCAAAATGTCCTGGTGGTAGATCGAATGATCAGCCTTGCCTACATGAAAGCGCAGGGGCAATGTAGTTCAATAGAGGATGAAAGTGATCGTTGGACAAGATGAAAACTAAATGAAGACCGACACAATGGAAGATCCTAGATGGTGACACAAAAGAACAGGAAAAAAGGTCAGAACAACACAAGCTCAGATTGGGATAAAAGCTCAGGATGATAGATAGCTAAGGTAGATCGTCCAATGCTCAACCAAGATATATACCTAGCAGCCAGGGGTAAGATGGGCAAGGATTATTAGGATGAATATAAAATAACTAGGACGCAAGGTAGATAATGATTAAGCCCCCTAAAAATGGCACCTGAGGACAAGTTTTCACCAAATGTACTTATCCAAGGCACCACCAGGGGTGGTTTTCACCATAGGACGAATTATTTCTCTTTACTATTTTTTGTATTTTTTGATAATTTTTTGCTTTTTATTGATTTTCATGCAGATAGAGTCACTAAGAGGACTTAAGTATAGAGCCGTTTGAGGTGCATGATGTTAATAGGTGCTTCCAGGGGCTCCCCTTCAAGGGTGGAAAGTCTATATGCCCCCGATCCATACTTTGCAGTTATGATATAAGGCCCTAACCAGTTTGCTTCAAACTTTCCTTTCTTAGTTCTGTCTTGCTGGGTACGTTGGTTTTCTTTGAGGACAAGGTCACCAACCTGGAACTATCGAGGATGAACCTTCTGGTTGTAGCTGTGTTTAAGGCGGTTTTGGTAGGCTTGGAGATGATCATATGCTTTTATCCGCCTTTCATCAAGTAATTCTAGCTGTGCAAGTCGTGCAACACAAGCATCTTCTTCACTGATAAGGTTCTTCAAGGAGACTCTCAATGATGGGAGCTCAACCTCGATTGGCAAGATAGCTTCGGCACCATACACTAACGAATAAGGGGTGGTGCCGGTAGGAGTGCGGATGGAGGTACGATACGCCCAAAGGGCAGGGTGAATGTGGAGGTTCCAATCTTGACCTGTGTTATTGACAACCTTTTTGAGGATACAGATAAGAGTTTTGTTGGTTACTTTTGCCTGACCATTACCCTGAGGGTAATAAGGCATTGACCAATGATGTTGGATATGGAAGGTGTCACAAAAGTGTTTCATGGCTTGGTTTTTAAAAGGTTTTCCATTGTTAGAGAGGATGGTGGACGGGATACCATATCTATAGAGAATATGGTAGAGGATGAATTTGGAAATCTGAGTACTAGTGATTAGTGAAAGGGGCATTGATTCTACCCACCTGGTGAAGTACTCAGTTGCAGTAATGATGAAAATATGGCCATCAGAGGATGGTGGGTGAATCTTGCCAATCAGCTCAAAGCCCCATTGAGAGAAAGGACATGGAGCTAGAATGGGCTGGAGATCTTGTGCTGGAGCATGAACCAAATCTGCGTGTTGTTGGCAGGGGAGACACTTCTTCACAAATTCACAAGCATCACGCTCTAATGTAGGCCAATAATACCCTACTCAGAGGATCCTTTTGGCCAAAGCCATACCGTTTGAATGTCCCCCATAAACACCAGCATGTACTTCCTTTAGTGCAGTATGGGCCTCAATCTCATTCAGACACCTAAGAAGGACTCCATCATACCCACGATGATAAAGTGTATCACCGACGATAACGTAATGGGAAGAGTGGTGAATAAAGGATTTGCATCGATTGCATGTGAGATCTAGGGGGAGGATGTTGTCATGAAGGTAAGTATATATGTCTTGATACCAAGGGGAAGTGTGACCTACAATCTCGCACACCATCTCAGTCTCAGGGATATCATACTCTCAGATTAATAGCTGTTCAACCAGGAATTCACATTCTGTTCGGTTGATGGGCATGTTGATTAGAGAACCAATTGTGGCCATTGCATCAACAACTTTATTTTGAATTCTAGGTATCTGTTCAAACTGGATGGAAGTGAAAAATTTCTTAAAATCATCGACCATGCGTTTGTAAGGTAGCAACTTCTCATCCTTTGTCAAGAATTCATCATTGACTTGTTTAACAACCAGCTGAGAATCACCAAAAACTTTCAACTGGGTGATGTTCCATTTGATTGCAATCCTTAAGCCAGTAAGAAGCACTTCATACTCAGCGATGTTATTGGTACAGGGGAAGGCCAATCTGAATGACTTGGAGATGTAATCACCTTGAGGAGTGACTAGAATTATTCCTGCCCCCCATCCATTGTGTGTATATGATCCATCAAAATATAGTGTCCACATGGCAGTCTCATCAATGGAGAAGACTTCTTCATCAGGGAATTCTGTTATCAATGGATGAGTATCAACTAAAGGAGCTTCTGCTAACTGATTTGCGATTATTTGTACTTTAATAGCCTTGTGGTCCACATATTCTATGTCAAATTCACTCAATAGCATGACCCATTTGGCAGTCCGCCCAGTCAAGATTGTCCTGGAAAGGAGATATTTAAGTGGGTCCATTTTTGCCATTAGCTTTACAGGGTGATCGAGCATATAGTGTCGAAGCTTCTGGGAACAAAAGACGACAGTGAGGCAAGCCTTCTCTATGGGAGAATAGTTGAGTTCATACCCTACTAGGGTCCGACTGATGTAATAAATTGCTCGTTCCTTAGAGGACTCATCATGTTGTGCTAGTAATGCCCCCAGTGCTATTGATGTGGCAGAGATATACAACAAAAGTGGCTTTCCAGGAATTGGAGGCATGAGAATAGGAGGATGGGCCAGGTATTCTTTGATTTTATCGAATCCTTGCTGACATATGGGGTCCCATTTGAAAGGTGCATTTTTTTTTAACAAGTGCGTAAATGGTTGACACTTGTCAGCCAACTGTGCTATGAATCGACGGATGGATTGCACCTTCCCCTGGAGGCTCCTTAACTGTTTCAAATTGCGCAGAGGGGGCATATCCATAATGGCTTTTACTTTGGCAGGGTCAACCTCAATACCCTTTTGAGAGACTATGAAACCCAACAACTTTCCTGATGTGACCCCAAATACACACTTCTTCAGGTTCAAGCGCAACTTGTACTGCTCCAGGCGCTCAAAGATTTTTCTTAAGACTGCAGGATGTTCAGCTCTGGTTCTGGATTTTCCTCGCAAGTCATCAACATAATCCTCCATGATGATATGGATGAGGTCATGGAAGATGACCGTCATTTCTCTTTGATATGTTGCCCCCACATTTTTGAGACCAAAGGGCATAACGTTGTAACAAAAGGTTCCCCAAGGTGTTGTGAAGGCAATTTTATGTTGATCCCTGGGTGCGATTTGAATCTGATTATAACCAAAGAAGCCATCCATAAAAGAGAGCATCTCATGTCCTGCTGTGAGGTCGACCAACATGTCAATGTTAGGTAGAGGGAAGTCGTCTTTTGGACAGGCCTTGTTAAGGTCCCTGAAGTATGTGCAGATCCAAATATCTCCATTTGGTTTGGCAACTAGTACTATATTGGAGATCCACTCAGAGTAGTCAATTGGTCTAATAAAACTTGTCTCTAGTAACTTTTCCAATTCCCTTTTGACCAATAATGCTACCTGCGGGTGCATCTTGCGGAGCTTTTGTTTGATAGGCTTGGCATCTAGGTGAATGTCTAGATGATGAACCACTAAGGCGGGTTCTAAGCCTGGCATGTTTGAATATGACCAAGCAAAGTTAATGATTCCCTCTCGGAGTAGCTGCACGATGACTGGATACTCTTGCTCTAAGAGTGACTTAGCCACATAGGTGATTTTAGGATTTTCGGCAGTACCCAGATTAACTTCTTGAGTCTCTTTAATTAGAATGGATGATTGGGCAGATAACTGAGTTCCCATAAGGGGAAGATGAATGTCTTCATCCTCAGGCACCTCATCAAGGTTTTCGTCATCAGATACGCCCTTTATTTTTACTTTTTTGGGATCAATAGGTGCCTCGGGGAGGTTTTCACCACGTGACCCTTTTTGTTTTTCTTATTCTTATTTTTGCGGCTGGAGTATTCATCCTCCCCTAATCCCATAAGGTTGACATATGTATCCACAGACATATTGATAGGTGTGCTGTTACGTAGGTCCCAATCAATAAGCTCGGGGTGACAGAGGGATAGGCTAATGGTGCAAACAGATAAGCATTCGAACATGGATGATAAGTCGGTGTGATCGACATCATCGTATGCATGTATGATGGATTCCTCCTCAGGTATATCTTCCAATGAGCTTTTGTCCATGGTGACACTATAGGAGGTATTAGACAATGTTGCAGGGCCTTTCTATTTTTTATCATATTCGATGCCTATGTTCTTTGGTAGCTTTGATGTATCAATAGGTTGTAGCTGCTCTTGTTCCTCTTTAGCTAGGCCCCTGCCTTGGTAGTTATATTTTTCTGCAAACTTAGCTGACCACGGATATGCTTCCTGAAAATATTCCTTTAGAGGAGGATTTGGCTGGGGTTCTTCTCGGTAGACCCATTGGCTTATGTCCTCTTCTGGTGCATCTATCTTGACACTTGGGGATCTGAAGGTGGTGGTAGGGATGTTTTTACCACTGAAGGTGACAGTCTTGTCTTCCTTTGGTGTAGCATGCGAAGGTTGACCATACTTGTGTGGTGATGGTGGCATGGTTGCTACATTGAGGGCAGTATGCATTTCGTATTCACCACACCCTTTGTCAATGATCTGGACTTTGGTGACTGTAGGATCAGTGGTGGAAGATGGAGTGGTTATCGTGATGGAGGGTGGGTTAGCGGATGATGACTGGGATGCCCCCATTTCAACCCTAGGACAATAATGTAAATGGGGAAACGATGCTTCTAAAGCGCGACAATATTCAAATGGTTGGGGGTCAGCATAGATGGTGACTTCTTGTCCATTGATGGGGAATTTTAGGCACTAATGGTACATGGAGGGGATGGCTTGCATAGCATGGAGCCATGGGCGACCAAGGAGGAGATTATATGGCAAGTCTAGATCAAGGACATGACAGGTAGTGTATTGAAGCACAGGTCCCACTTGGATAGGAAGACTGATAATTCCCTCTGAATTTCTTTCTGCATTATCATAGGCTTTGATTGTGATGATCTGATCACTTAAATCCACTTGAGTATACCCTACCTATTTTATAAATTTCAAAGTACACAAATTGAGGGCAGAGCCATTATCTACCAAGACCATTTTTATTTTATGGTGAGCAATCATGACTTCGATATGTAAGGGGTGATTATGATTGACATCGATGTTTGGCATATCATTTTGGATGAAGTGCAGTTGATGAGATAAAGCCAAGTGACCCACCAAAGCTTGGAATTGCGTGGGGTCAATGTCATTTGGCACACGGGTTCCTGCAGGGCTCTGTTGAGGATTTCTTGATGTATAGGGCAAGACTTAAGCAAATCCAAAATGGATATATGAGCAAGGGTCTTTCCTAAGTGATCAAGGATGTTGTACTGAGAGCTTACAGGAGTTGATTAGGCAGGTGCAAAGGTTGTAGGGATAGTGATGCGGGCTCGTCGTGTAGTAACAACACATTGAGGGTCTTTGGCTTTAACATGTATCATGGATACACGGGGTTCCACCTGCTCAATGTAATGAATAACACCCTCGTAATTGAAGGGTACATTCTTGTAGCTCACATTATTTGTGTTGTTTTCTTGGGGATTACTGCTAGATGTGCTTGGGCCTTGATTATGGTTCAGAAAGGCATTCTGATATATCTGTAATTGAGCATTGGACGACGAAGCTTGACTGGGGTCAACCTTGATATCACCTTGATCAATGAGATCTTGGACATAGTTTTTTAGACCCTGACACTTGTTTAAAGAGTGTCCTTTGATTTTATGGAACTCACAATACTCATTTTCCTTAAACCATGCGGGCTTGGGTTTGGACTCGTCAAATGGATTGGTGACAAGGTACGTGATGGGATAGTAGATTTGCAACAACTTATTAAAGACAACACCAAGAGGTTCTCCTAATTGAGCATACTGGTGTTTGGTGTTCTCCTGATTGTTCTGGTTCAACTGTTGAGGAGGGCGAGGTGTCCCCTGTGGCACAGAGATGGCGTTAGGTACAGACGGTTGTTGTTTTTGGGATGCATTAGCCACTTGGACGTGTTTAGTGTCTGTCACACCGTCATCCACTGCATTCTTGTTCTTGTTCCAGAATCGTGGTTTATCACCAAATGACCTCTCTTTATCATGACTATGTATTTTGATGTGTCCCTTGGCAATAAGGGCACGCTCAAGGATGGGTCCCTTTTCCACTATCTTCGTGAAAGTGGTGACACAATGTAACCTAAAATTATGGGCCATTTCGGGATGAGAGTTTTCCATGAAAAGAGTGACCATGTCTTTTTCTTTCAGAGGGGTCTTCATCCAGCTTGCTAATGCACGCCACCTTTGTAGGTAGCTAGTAAAGGTTTCCCCCTCACGTTTCTCTTTGAGGAGATCTAAGGTGTCTGTGTCCTTCTCCAAATTGAAAGAGAAGTAAGATACAAATTTTTCTGACAGGTCTACAAAAGTTTTTATCGACCCTTTTTCGAGGGTCATGAACCAATCCAAGGCGTGGCTTGTCAGGCTTCGTGGGAATAGGCACAAGAGATAGTTGTCATTGTGCATGACCTCTTAACATTGGGAGTAAAATTCCTGCAAGTGAGCCTTAGGGTCTTTGTTTCCCTTGTATTTTTCAAACTTTGGTATTTCAAAATGTTTAGGAAACGAGATTAATGAGATGGAGGGATCAAATGGATATGGGCATATGTCTTCAAATTTGAATGATTGTTTGGTAACCCTGGTTTGAAGGTCTTTCAGAGTGGCTTTGATTTCCGATAGATCCGAGTTGGCCGGTGGCGGGTTGGGGGGATATTAATGATAGGATGATAAAGGATCTTGGTGAGAGAGTGTCAGATTGTTGAAATATGAATTTGGATAGTTGGATGATGACATGCCTTGTTGGTAAGACGGGGGATTTTGTTGATATGGGGGCTGTTGTTGTGGAGTATAGTACGGATTTGTTTGACAAAAGTGTGGGGTGGGCTATTGAGGAGCTTGGATGGGATGCTGCATATTGGTTTGTTGGTGTTGAAGGTATTGTTGTGATTTTTGGGAGGTCGCATAAAGCGGTTGTTGGTGAAATTGCTGCTGATTGTGATAGTAGTAGTGTTGAGGGAGTTGTTGTGATGTCAACTGTTGTACTGGTCAAGATGGAATGTTGTGTTGCAGTTGAGCCTGCAGACGCAAAATGGATGCGAGAAAGGGGGATATGGTCTGAGCAATAGGTCAAGGTGGATTGCCTTGTGGTTGGTAGGGTGGTTGTTGTGAAGAGACCAAAGTATTATGTATAGGTTGTTGCTGATGAGATGGCTGAGGTAGCGTAGAAGCGTTTTGTAAAGGGGGTTGTTGGGTACCACCTGGAACATTCAGCTGGGATGTGCCTTGTGGAAGTAATTGAGGTGGAACGTTGGATTGGTGAAGCTGTTGAGATGTATATGAGGAGGATGGTAGATGTGTGGCCCCAGGAGGTGGAGGCAATCTAGAAAGGGGGGTACCCCCAGTGTTGACTATAGGTTGATTCGAAAGAGGGGGTGCTATTAACGTTAATGGCGCAGGTTGTGGAACATTTTGTGGCATACCATAGGCAAAAGGATTATTGGGATCAGGCACTTGAGGACCTCCCATAACTGAGGTTGAAGTGTGTGGGGGATAGTTAACATGATAGAGAACAACATTTCCAAATTCAGGTTGATGCCAACCCTCAACTGGAGGAACATTGGGGAAGTACAAACCTTCTGGTGCATTTTGTGAACCTTGGAGTACGTTAGATGGGGAATTCCTACATTTGGTCAAGTCAACACCCGAGGGGAGTTTGACACCCTTCTCAATTAGGTGGGCCAAAATTTCTTCCCCATATTTTTTGAACAAACGGTCAGTCATTTGCATATTGGTGGGATTACTAAAATGTTCCTCAAGTGTGAGTTCAGGTTGATTAGCCATACTCTCTTCACCGTGTGGTGAGTTGTTTTGATTTTCGGTGTTGGAGTGTGATGAAGTACCATTATGAGGATCTTGGGGGATGTTCTTAGGATCTTGAGCACTATTTGCACCATTGGTGGGATTTGTATTGTTATTAAGGTCTTGAGACATGTTTGCTTGGGAATTTTGACCTTGTTGTTGTTCCATTTGTCTCTTAATTTGTGACCTAGTTTGAATGGGCATGCAAATGTGCTATGGGTGGATTATAAAGATGTTTTTGATGAATAACTTGATTGTAGGTGGATGAGATGTGATTTTGATGGGATTTGGATTTTGATCAGATTTTGTTTGGATACATTGGATTGGATCAGATTTTGATGGGATCGGATTTTGATTGGCTAGATTAGATTTTGATTGAATTGGATTGGATTATTAAGATCAATAGGATAGCATTGGTTGAATGGATGTGATTTGGTTGATTGGGTAATTTTGATCGAATGATTGGTTTTGATAGATTTGGATGATTGGATGGGTATGATTGGATGATGAAAGATGTGAGAGAGACCTTGAGTTTAATCAAAGGAAGTTACCCTTAGTGACCTAGAGTTTTGATTGATTAAGAGGATGATCATGGCACCGAATCCACCTTAAGATAGGAATGGATTGATTGGGCCGAGGATGGTAACTTATGACACCAAATTCACTT
The DNA here is from genome assembly GCA_007258455.2 of Sequoia sempervirens. Lineage (NCBI taxonomy): Eukaryota > Viridiplantae > Streptophyta > Pinopsida > Cupressales > Cupressaceae > Sequoia > Sequoia sempervirens. The sequence continues at coordinate 68,550,486 of VDFB02047397.1, read as the reverse complement.
TGAGATGAAAGCGAATTGATTTGGGCCAAAGTTGATGAAAGATAGTGATCAAATTCAAACACCAAGGTCAATTGGGATAATAACCTTTAAGATGAGGTTTAATTGGTTTTTGATGTGACGGTTTGATGATGCAAATGATAAGATTTCAATGGGACAGATTTGTGGTTAATGGAAATGGATGTTTGAAAAGGGAGATAATTTAACGGAAGGGGTGAGCAAAGGGTTGAAAGTGATTTGAATGGGGGTTTTAAATGGTTAAAATGGGATGAAACGGAATGCTTAGGGGAGTAGTCAGCTTTCTGCAGTGAATTCAGGGGCGTGGTCAACTTTCTATAGTAAAACAAAGCTTGGTTTTGATGGCAATGGCTATGGCAAGGACTCAAAATGATAAAATAAGGCCAATGTATCAAAGATTTCATGAGTTTTTCACAAGAAAACACTTCAAGCAAGCACAATCCTATGATTAATGTTAAAGGTATGGCCAGGAAAGGTCTTAATCTAGGATACACAAGGCTTCTAGGGAGTCCTCGATATACTCTCAGTACGTGAGGCACAACCGTGGACACCAGTCTGTCACAAGTGTGAGTCGGTAACCCCAGCGAGATACTGAAGGCTCGGACCAACTCTTCACGTCTATCTAGGTATCACCCTAGCTTCACGCTCTGCCAATTACGACGTGACTGGATTGGGGTACAACTTTCATTCTCCCCCCTTTATATACCCCGTCGGTACGCGTGGTTGGAATCGTCCCTTGGGGTGATGAAATCCCCAAGCAGGTCCCACTAAAAAGAAGACACTAACCGTTTCCAACTACTCCCCAGGCTCACACGAAGTGCAAGGGGAGAGCGAAAACAAATTAATGCCCCCTTGGGTGACACAATAATAAACAAACACAACAAGCAATAAAGGTTATTTCCCCCTAATTAGACTATGTTCAAACAAGGATAAATTTTCAAAAATTTGATCAAATAGATGGCCCTGCAAGCAAATGTTAGCTATCTTATCCTTTGTTCTTAGTTGATTACGCCATAATATACTTCCAAACTATGTTGTTTTGGGGCGTAGCCACCTTTCTGCGGTAAAATTAGGGGCGCTGTCGCCTTTTGTGGTGAATTCAGGGGCGCTGCCACCTTTTTGCAGTAAAACAGGGGCGCTGCCGCCTTTCTGTAGTAAAACAGAGGGCGCTTCCACCTTTCTGCAGTAAAATGCTAGAGCAAAAGAGCCTTTCAAAATGAAAGGGTGTATCCGCCCCTCTGCAGGAAACTTTATCAAATTTTTGAAAAAGAAAAGTTGTATGCCCTATTGCAAGAAAGTGTTAGAAAAGATCTTCTAAGCAAAATGACGTATACACCTAATTACAACAAACTATTAGAAAAAATCAAATTTTCAGATATAGGGCATGACCGCCTTTCTGCAGCAGACAAGAGGGCATGGCCACCTTTCTGCGGTAAAATCAGGGGCATTGCCACCTTTCTGCAGTAAAATCAGGGGCGCTGTTGCCTTTTTGCAGTAAAACAGAGGGCGTTGCCGCCTTTCTGTGGTAAAACAAAGGGCACTGCCACCTTTCTGCGACCTTTTTCTGCAAAATACTTAGCAAAAATGAAGCTTAAATGCAAGAACCCGTTTGTGGGTCCCACCAGGCGTGCCAAAAATGTGTACCTTGGAATTTTACCCTATTTTAATGTGCAAAACATCTTAAAATGCAAATGATAAAACACTAAGAACACTTCAATGATTAGCCTAAAGAGTGATAAAACAAGGAAAATAGATGAAATAAAATGCAAATTTATTATACCTTCCTTGCTATTGAAGACTCCTTGGTTGGCCCTTGATTTATATGAATTTGTATGCTCCTTAGATGGCTTTTGATGTTACTAGATGCAAGATTGATAATGCAAAATGACTAAATGGATGGCTAAATGATAGCAAATGCTTGAGAATGCAAATTGGAAACATAAGGTTGCTCAAAATGAAAGTGTTGAAAATGCCCTTGAGGAGGGGGTATTTATAGAAGAATTTGAATTCTCTAGAGAATTCAACGGTTGAGATTCATCCAACAAGGTCAAGATGAAGGGCTATGGTGGGTTGATAACTCGCAATCCCTCACATCTTGACATGTGGTTGTGCAAATATTTGATTAGAATAATTAATGGAAGATTAGAGGCAAGTGGCAAATGTAGGAGGATGTGACATTAATCTTTGATTAAGAGGATGCACATCATAATCATGAATTAATTAAATTAATTCAGATTAGAGCAAGATCATGGAGGATATGACAAGGAGAGAGAGAATGAAGAATTTTAAATTGATTTTAAATCAAAAGGGTCAAAAATGACTAAATTAAATAAATTGGTGTATTTATTTAATTTAGAGAGAAAGAAGGTGAAAGATAAAGCATTTAGTTATTAAATTAAATACTTTACAGATATGCGACAAAAGGTGTAATATTAATTTAATAAATTAATATTTAATATGATAGACGAAAAGGGAGCAAATTTAATCATATGGGAGTGATTAAATTTAGATGTCTACACCTAGAACCTTTCAGGTGGGTGAGTTGGTCCTAAAAGAAAATCCTCATAATCAACAAGACAAAGAGAAGAAGTGGAAACTTGAACCTAATTGGCTAGGTACCTTTGTAGTTGTATTAGTCTTTGGATTAGGAGCATATCAGCTATCTACGCCTGAAGGATATTTGTTTGATGAACCCCTCAATAGCCTGCATCTTAAGAAATTCTAAACTTGACTCATCTAGTGCATCAGAAAAATTCCTAAAAAAATACAAAAACATTAGAAAATGTCCTGAAAAAAGGGTTTCCTTGATGAAAACCTAGAAAATAGGCATCTTGGTAACAACAAAAAAGAAGAAGATTAAAATACAAAAAAAAGCAGAAAAAGAGAAAATTACAAAAAAAAGAAAAAAAGTGAAAAATTAGAAAAGTCAAAAAAATCATAAAATCTGAAAAAAAAGTGCAATTAAAGCAAGTAGTGAAAACCTGGCAAACAGATGCTATTTGTGATAGGTTAGCTTTTCCATCTATTTGAGCATGCTGAGCATTCACTTTCACCACCAATCTGCCCATCATCAAAAATCCTGATGTACATATCTTGGCATTGTAGTCATGTCTCACCCTAGACTGGGGGGAAAATCCTGAACTCACTAGGGGAAATAAACTTTGAGCTTAAACCAATAGACAAACAACAGTAGGAAAAATGCAACAAACACAAAGGTCACAGTCCAACCCAACATTGAACATTGATCACCATCAATAACACATAAAACATCAAACATCAAACAACTAAATCAATCCAATCAAAACAAACCTCAAATGGATGATGTTCCCTCTGAATCATGGCTTTATCACTGTGGCATGAATGTTCAACTGTTGAACTTTGATTTTTGTCATCATATCTCTGGAGCACCTTGATGATTTATCAAACTAGAGGAGCCAGGAAAGAGTATGATTTTTCTTTGCTTGTTGTTTGTAGTTGATCATTATTATTGTGCAAATTTTCGTGGGACGTTCTCTACAAAGTATCACTAATGACATTTTGAATTTGCATAGGAACATGGTTAACTCTTGTCTGTTTACATGGGTAATGCTCAAGTCATCTCGGTTTAATTATACCTAGATGCTTGTGTTAACTTGTAATATCAAAAATCATGGAAGTAGTACTCAGGTCATCATGGTCTAAAATATTCCATCAATGCTTGTACTCACTTTCAACATTTTAAAGGCTCAATGATGATAAAAAGCATGACAAATCAGCTATTACAATGACAAAATTTGCATGTTAGATCTACATGGTTAAGTTAGGTTGCATCCATGTCAGCTTGCATTAGTATCTATGGGGTTTCCAAAGCTACAAAAAAATTCACAAGAATGTTATCTCTCTTATCAATGGATTGAGTACATTTGACACTACCAAAAACACATCATTCTCATATAGTTGCACATCAATTGCATCATCATTCACATTCATCCATCTAGGCATCACATCATAATATTTGCATCAGAAAACACAAAAAATAAGTGCATTGCATCTCACTTGCATTATCAAAATCATCTCATTCATTATTAATGGATTAAGAAATTGGTCCATTAAGAAGATTGAAAGACATCCAACAGAGTAATATTTCAAAAAGAAAAAGTTGTTGAAAAACATGACTGGGTAATAAAGGACATAATGCCTTTGTTATGAACATCTAAAACCAATAGTGAAGATGAATTTGTTATTACTGAAATCCAAGATAGAAAAAGAACTAACTAGATAAACATTACACATCACATGTCATAATCACATCCATCTCACATGGCATAAAACATTGTACATAAAGCATATAAAATCATTCATCATACATCATCTCATCATTACATAATCATCATAATCATCATTGCATAATCATCATAATCATCATGATCACCATCATATAAACCTCATAAACACATAGAAGTATGCACCATCATATGATCATTTCATACATCATTCATTCATTCATTACATCATTTATTTGCATTAGAAAAATACAAAAACATAAAATGCATCACATACATCACATAGGCATAATTCATAAAGCATCATAACACATTAGTTGAATCATCATTTGCATCCACAACATATCATACCATCATCACATAGAACATCACATAGCATCATAAAATAGAAATAAAATGCATCCATCATAATCATCATCACATAAATCATATAGGAACATAGATCAATCATAATCATCGCCACATATCATATAACCTCAAAATCATGATGTAAAATGTACAAGGATATCCAAGGGTATAAAGAGATACATCAATATAAAAAATGGCAATGTATCATAATGTCTCAAAAAAATTAGGGTATACATGTCCAAAGTACATTAGAAAATCAAAAATCGGAGCTATGTCATGCTCCCCCCAGACGGTGTTGGGATCACAGGACCAATACCTCATCCCCCTGATGGACCTGCACCAGGATCTCTTTGATCTCTAGGAAGAGTTGTGTAACATCCATGCTAATGGTCTGAGACAAGGACCTCCCTAACCGGGACTATGCAAAACTCTCTCCCCACTTGGGAGGAACCATATCCTAATATTGAACCTTGTAAAACTTTGCCTCCTAGGTGACATGACATATATCCCTAAAGTAGTCTGTGGAATTGGCAGCTACTATAGTCTATTGTTGCCTCTCAGTGATACCCTCAGCCTAATCAACTCATTGTCGCAAAGCATCCCTCTCAACAGTCACTATGGTAATCTACCCCTACATCTGTACCTGTCCCTATCCCTGAGTGGTGCAGGAGCACCTAGGTAATCAGGAACTTTTGAAGAGAGTTTTTGTCTTGGTTGAGCCTTCATGGCTTTTGTTTTGTGTTGGTTGATGTTTTTCAATAAAGGTCATGTTGACCATAGGTGAGGAATAGCAAGTTTTAGTCTAATGTTGAAGTTTGGCAATTTTTGCAATTGTTGGCAATTTTTGCAAAATAAGGCTCTTTTTTGAGTTTGAGCAGCCAAAAGGTGCCCATTTGGAGAATAACTGTTTGAGAAGCATATTTAAGGGTTGCCTTGACCTTTGTGCAAGGTTGGAAGTGCATTTGTACGGATTGTTTTTTTGGAAGTTGAAAAAAATAGTGTTTTGAGTGTTCTTTTTCTGATTTTTGCTTCTAAAACGTGCTAAAATGGATTGAATCTACTATTGTTAGAGTTATAGGATGTAGTATAGGTTGTTTACAAGCTTTGTGAATTCATTTTTCATCGTTGTTTGTAATTAATTTGAAATCAGCCTGATGCTGGCCTTAACCAGGCAGTTTTGAGAAAATGGAGATTTAGAGCACCTTCCCACCATACAAATTGTACGACCTTTTGGGAAATGTGCCTAGAATCCATGCCTGTACATATGGTAGAAATTAGGAGTTGTGTGGTTGCAGGAGTTGCTAGCAAAATGATGCCCTAGGTGAGCCAGTGCAGGTCCGACTAGGGAAGACAGTGAGAAAAGTCACATAACTTGCAGAGGAAATGAGATTTTTGAGAAAAAAAATTTTGTGAATTTTCTTGATGGTTTTAGCTATGCTTGGAGGTTAGGAGGAGGTTCTAAAAAGTCCTTTGGAGGGAGAACTCTTTGACAGTCCGAAATCAGCCTGTGAAAACTTAGAAACCCTAGCTTTTTGTCCATTTCTGTGTTTGAGCAGTGTACGGGCAGTGCTGTTCTAAAACCCTGAAAATCTTCAAGGTGTGGACATGAGAACAACCATTCCCAAGAAAAGAACCTAGGTCATTTGGTGGGTTTAGAATAAAATTGCATTTTGTCTCTGTTAAGAGGCCTAATTGAGGGCTCAAGGCTTGTAGCCTTTTCAAACCCTAGGAAGGAATTTGTGGAAGCGATGGTTAAAGGGAGTCTTGAGGAGGTACAAGAACCCTAGATAGAGTCCCTTGAAGCTTTTTAAATGTGTACACCTCTGAAAGTTATCAAGTTGAATGTGGAGAGAATTTGGTCTTTAAAGAAGAGTAAGGGCCAATGGAAGAGTTGTGGCAATGAACCAAGGTGGACTTGGTGGTTGGAGTTTGTAATAGAAGAGGGGTTGGTCAGACAAACTAGGGGCACCTAGTCATGAGTAGGGCCCTATAGGTTAGATTGGTGAAGCAAAGCACCAAGGAGGTCTTATAAGGAAAGGCCTAGAGTAGGAATTAGTGATTGATTCCTCCAACCCCACTCCCTATCAGATTGGTATCATAGCAAGCAAAAGATTTGGGGAGCATCTTATATGTCAGAAGTTGAGTCAAGTGAATCTCCCATCATGGTGACAAATGCACAATTAGCCAAGATGGTTGAAGGACAAGAGGAGGACAACAAGTTGTTAAAAGAAAGAATAGAGCAACTTGAGAAAGCATTGAACAATGTGAAGTTGGAAGGAAAGGTACCAAAGGAAGAAGAGGTTGCAGAGGAAGACAAGGTCCCTAAACCTGACCCTGTTTTGGAGGAGGAGCCTTTCTTGAAGGCATTGAAGGCGTTGAGTGGAAAAGGACTTGAGGGCATACCACTGTTTAGTGGAAAAATGGAACTTGATTTGGTCATGGATTGGATAGAAGGCATGGAGAATCACTTTGAATGTGATGGAGTCACTAAAGCACAGAAGGTGAAGGTTGCTAAGTCAAGATTGAGAGGATCAGCCTTGACATGGTGGAAGTTTATTTAGACAGAAAGGGAAAAAGAAGGCAAACAACCCATATCAACTTGGAAAGGAATGGTTGCTAAGGTAAAAGAAGCCTACATGCCAGATGACTATGAGATTCAATTGCACAAGAAGAGGCAAAGTCTAAGGCAGAAAGACCAAGATGTAAACACTTATACTGAAGAGTTTCAAAAGCTTTGTATGAGGTCCAATGTGATAGAGGATGAGAGCCTCAAAGTGGCTAGGTATCTTAATGGCTTGAAATGGAACATCCAAGAGGAGATGGCTCTTTTGAGTCCTAAAACAGTACATCAATGTTACCAATTGGCTATCAAGATTGAGGAAAGGAACAAGAGGAAGCAAGATCAAACTTCTAAGGGCAGATGAAAAGGAAAGGATCAAAGAGATCAAAGAGGATAGCATGGTGGTTACCAAGGTAGAGGCAATGATCAAAGGAATCATGGAGAATCAAAACTCATAGAGCATGGAGGTGAAACATCTTCAAGAGGTGGATTTAATAGAGGAAGAGGACCTCAAGGAGGTTCAAACAGAGGAAGAGGAGCAGGCAGGAGCAACTCTTATTTTGCAAACATGAAGTTTTATCATTGTAGTCAAATGGGACATCCAGCTTATAGGTTCCTGGAGAAAGCATCATCATCAAGCAATGAAAAGAGAGTGGCCTATGCACAAGAGGACACTATGAGTCCTAAGGCATCTGAGATCAGTCATATAGAATCTGAGGTAGGAGGGAATCTGATGTTTAACAGAGTTTTGATCAAGCAGCCAGTCAAGGAGGAACCTAAACAAAGAAGAGCTCTTTTTAGAGTAAGATGCAAGATACTTGGAAAAGTGTGCAAAGTCATTGTAGATTTAGGTTCAACAGACAATATAATCTCAGAGGAGGTAGTAACTAAACTAAAATTGGAGAAGGTACCTCACAATAACCCCTACAAGGTCACTTGGCTAAATAAAGGGCAGAGTGTTTTAGTTAATGAGCAAGTAACGATGGAATTTTCAATTGGAGGATATAAAGACAAGTTAGTTTGTGATGTATTACCCATGGATGCATGCCATCTACTACTGGGCAGACCATGACAATATGACAGAAGTTCCATTTATGATGGGAAAGAGAACACCATCTCATTCAAGAAGGATGGAAGAACTTTTAAGCTGCAGTCATTGACAGAAGAAGAGGAAGGACAGTCAAAGATACCTAATATCATGTTGATCAGTGGTAAGGAGTTCCTCAAGGACCTACACCAAGGGAATGAAGGATATGTGGTTGTGTTGCAACCTAAAGAAGAAGACAAGGATGAAAAGACAGTCTTACCAGAAGCAGTCCAAAAGTTGCTTGATAAGTACAAGAGCATAGTTAGTGATGGTACACCTGCAACTTTACCACCAAAGAGAGCCATAAGTCATCAAATTGACTTCATACCTAGAGCCTCATTGCCTAACAAAGCAGCATACAAACTTACACCTGAGCAGAACCTAGAGGTAGCTAGGCAAGTGTAGGAATTGTTGGATCAAGGATTGATTCAAAAGAGCATCAACCCATGTGCAGTGCCAGTGGTTTTAGCAACCAAGAAGGGAGGTAAGTGGAGAATTTGTACTGATTCTAGAGCAATAAATAGAATCACAATTAGGTATAAGTTCCCAATTCCTAGAATTGAAGATTTAATGGATTTCCTTGGAGGAGCACAGTATTTCACTAAGTTGGATCTCAAGAGTGGATACCATCAGATCAAAATTAAGGATGGTGATGAGTGGAAGACAACTTTTAAGACAAATGATGGGTTATATGAGTGGAAAGTGATGCCATTTGGCCTCTCAAATTCCCCTAGCACGTTCATGGGACTAATGAATGAAGTGCTTAAGGATTTCACAGGGATATTTGTGGTAGTATATCTTGATGACATACTAATTTTCAGTAAGACAGCAGAAGAACACCTCAAGCATGTGGAGATGGTTCTTAGAAGCTTGCAAGAAGAGAAGTTGGAAATCAATCTTGATAAGTGTGAGTTCTTCAAGCAAGAACTTGTGTATCTAGGTTTTGTAGTGTCCAAAGGCTCATTAAAGATGGATCCAAGCAAGGTGGAAGCCATCCTAAACTGGCCTACACCAACCACAACAATAGAGGTAAGGAGTTTTCATGGTTTGGCTCAATTTTATAGAAAATTCATAAGGAATTTTAGTGGTATATGTGCACCAGTCCTATATACTATTAAAGGTGGTCTGAAAACAAAGTTTAAGTGGACTCAAGAGGCTGATAAAGGGTTTGAAAAACTGAAACAAGAAGTGGCAACTCAACCAATTCTATTACTGCCTAGTTTTGACAAGTTGTTCACAGTTGAGTGTGATGCAAGTGGAGTAGCAGTAGGAGGAGTACTTAGTCAAGAAGGTAGGCCTGTGGTCTTCTTTAGTGAAAATCTCAATGAAGCCAAGCAAAAGTACTCTACCTATGATCTAGAGTTATATGTTTTAGTGCAGTCCCTTAGGAAGTGGAGGCATTATTTATTACCCAAAGAGTTTGTGGTCTTTACTGATAACTAGGCACTTAGTTATATCAACACCCAAGAGAATTTAAGTAATAGGCATTTGAAATGGATGGAATACATCCAAGATTTTACTTTTACCATCAAGCGCAAGAAAGGACAAATGAACAAGGTGGCAGATGCATTAAGCAGAAGATTGTTGACAGTGCAAGAGATACAGCTAAAAAGCATTGGGTTAGAGAGTTTCAAAGACCTCTATGGTGAAGATGAAGACTTCTCAGAAGCTTACAAGGTATGTTCTAATTTTGAGAATCATTTTCATAGCCAATATTCTGAGTATACATTGCAAAATGGACTGTTATTTAAGGGTAATCAGTTATGTGTTCCAAGAGGGTCTATGAGGGAAAATCTGATTCAAGAAAAGCATAATGGCAGTCTTAGTGGGCATTTTGGCATCAATAAGACCTTAGAGCTAGTACAAAGATTCTATTATTGGCCTAGGTTGGCAAGAGATGTTAGAAGGTATGTGGAATAGTGTGTGGTGTGCATGAAAGCTAAGGGAGGAGCTAGCAATGCTAGTTTATATCAACCCCTGCCCATTCCTAATAGACCATGGGAGTGTGTGAGCATGGATTTTGTGGTAGGCCTTCCTAAGACCAAGACTGGTTTTGATAGTGTTTATGTTGTGGTAGACAGATTTAGCAAGATGATTCATTTTATTCCCTACAAAACTACTCATGATGCAAGTTACATAGCTCATCTTTTCTTCAAGGAAGTTGTAAGGATCCATGGATTACCATTAAGCATTGTCTCTGACAGAGATGTGAAGTTCATGAGTCACTTTTGGAAGACTCTATGGAATATATTGGGTACAAATCTGTCATTTGGATCAACTTACCATCCTCAGACCGATGGTCAAATAGAGGTGGTTAACAGGGTGCTTGGTAATCTTTTGAGGTGCTTAACTAAAGAATATGGACAAACATGGGATATGGTTATCTCACAAGCTGAGTATGCTTATAATGACAGTGTCAACAGAACAACAGGGAAGAGTCCATTTGAGGTTGTGTATGGGATGCACCCAAGAGGCATATGTGAACTCAAAGACCTTGGATCTGTGGAGCATAGGAGTGGATATGCAGAAGACTTCACTCAAACCATGAAAGAGATTCAGGAGCAGGTCAAGAAAACAGTCACAGCAGCAACCCAAAAGTTGAAGGAGAAAGTTGATTTGTCAAGGAAGGATGTACAATTTGTAGTAGGGGACTATGTCATGGTCCACCTTAACAAATCCAGATTGCAGAAGGGAATGTCAACCAAAATCCAGATGAAAAGAGTGGGACCATGCAAGGTGTTAGCCAAGTATGGAAATAATGCTTACAAGGTGGAATTACCAACAGACCTAGGCATATCTCCAGTGTTTAATGTGTCTGATCTGATCAAGTATAAGAGGACAATCACTGACATGGATCAGAATAGTAGGGACATATTCAAGGATGTCAGCAACATGACACTACCAAGTCCAGACAAGCTACAAGCAAAGAAGATCTTGGAGTCAAGAGTGAAGAAGGCTACAAGGCACAAGGTGTACATGGAGCATCTTGTCAAATGGAAGAACAAGCATGAATCTGAAGCTACCTGGGTAGAAGAAGCCGACTTTAAGAAGCAAGGCATTGATTTATCATTGATCTCTCCTCCCATTCCTTCATCTTTGTGCATAGAGGGTGCAGGAGCACCTAGGTAATCATGAACTTTTGAAGAGAGTTTTTGTCTTGGTTGAGCCTTCATGGCTTTTGTTTTTTGTTGGTTGATGTTTTTTCAATAAAGGTCATGTTGACCATAGGTGAGGAATAGCAAGTTTTAGTCTAATGTTGAAGTTTGGAAATTTTTGCAATTGTTGGCAATTTTTGCAAAATAAGGCTCTTTTTTGAGTTTGAGCAGCCAAAAGGTGCCCATTTGGAGAATAACTATTTGAGAATCATATTTAAGGGTTGCCTCAACCTTTGTGCCAGGTTGGAAGTTCATTTGTACAGACTGTTTTGTTGGAAGTTGAAAAAAATAGTGTTTTGAGTGTTCTTTTTTTGATTTTTGCTTCTAAAACATGCTAAAATGGATTGAATCTGCTACTGTTAGAGTTGTAGGATGTAGTATAGGTTGTTTACAAGCTTTGTGAGTCATTTTTTAGTTTTGTGAATTCATTTTTCATCATTGTTTGTAATTAATTTGAAATCAGCATGTTGCTGGCCTTAACCAGGCAGTTTTGAGAAAATGGAGGTTTAGAACACCTTCCCACCGTACAAATTGTACGACATTTTGGGAAATGTGCCTAGACTCCATGCCTATACATATGGTATAAATTAGGAGTTGTGTGGTTGCAGGAGTTGCTAGCAAAATGATGCCCTAGGCGAGCCAGTGTAGGTCCAGCTAGGGAAGACAGTGAGAAAAAGTCACATAACTTGCAGGGGAAATGAGATTTTTGAGAAATTATTTTTTGTGAATTTTCTTGAGGGTCTTAGCTATTCTTGGAGGTTAGGAGGAGGTTCTAAAAAGTCGTTTGGAGGGAGAAATCTTTGACAGTCCGAAATCAGCATGTGAAAACTTAGAAACCCTAGCTTTTTGTCCATTTCTATGTTTGAGCAGTGTACGGGCAGTGCTGTTCTAAAACCATGAAAATCTTCAAGGTGTGGACATAAGAACCACCATTCCCAAGCAAAGAACCCAGGTCATTTGGTGGGTTTAGAATAAAATTGCATTTTGTCTCTGTTAAGAGGCCTAATTGAGGGCTCAAGGCTTGTAGCCTTTTCAAACCCTAGGAAGGGATTTGTGGAAGCGATGGTTAAAGGGAGTCTTGAGGAGGTACAAGAACCCTAGATAGAGTCCCTTGAAGCTTTTTAAATGTGTACACCTCTGCAAGTTATCAAGTTGAATGTGGAGAGAATTTGGTCTTTAAAGAAGAGTAAGGGCCAATGGAAGAGTTGTGGCAATGAACCAAGGTGGACTTGGTGGTTGTAGTTTGTGATAGAAGAGGGGTTGGTCAGACAAACTAAGGGCACGTAGTCATGAGTAGGGGCCTATAGGTTAGATTGGTGAAGCAAAGTACCAAGGAGGTCTTATAAGGAAAGGCCTAGAGCAGGAATCAATGATTGATTTCTCCAACCCCACTCCCTATCACTGAGCCTAGACCTGTGTGAGCTAAGCCTATACCTACTGTGCTTATTGTCTCGCAACATCCCTCTCATCCATCAATATCTGAATCTACCCTTGGGCCTATGCTAGGAGAGCTTGAACCTGCTCTAGTTGACCCTGCAATGTCTGAACCTGTACCTATAAACTGACAATCTACATCTATTGTTGCAGAAAGGGTAGTCGAATCTCCACACATCACCTCTTGCAAGGCATTCTAATCTCTCCAATGTTGGGGCTTGGCCCTCCTCCACCCTCATCTCCTCCCCCATCATCAAACTCAATGTATCATCTTCATCACCATCACCCTCATCACTGCTATCCTCCTTAGGATCGTCCTCCTCCCTCTCCTCCTCTCTCCTCTACTTGCGCCCGTGACCTACTGCCCTCCCCTCCTCCTCTAACAATGGTGTTGGCTCATCTAGAATGGTAATCTGGGGGAATGGATGTTGGAACATATAATGTGCATACTCATATGATATCGGTGCAACGGTGATCTCCGAATGCACCTCCCAAATCATGCCTTGTAACCCCTGAAAATGTTGCACTGCTGCATCATAAGACAAAACAGGCCCCAAACTGTGGCATCCACCCATCGCCATGCATAGTATGCCATGTCCTGGGGAATCCCCTACAGTTTTCCATACTGCCTTAGTACCCTCAACAGAAAAAACCTCTCAATAATAAACCAAGTATGGCCAATCAAGTACATTAACTAACACAAAAATGACATCTCCGTGTCATCCTCTGGCCATTGCTCACAATCAACATAAGGCTACCATACCACATACTCTAGATCATCTAAGGTCCTCCTCCAGTACTCAAGTTTTCCAAACATAGGCTGAGCAAGTCAACCAGCATAAAGGTGTACATATGGCCTCAGGGAAATACACTGTCTATCCCCAACTAGCTGCGAAACTGCCATATGCTCCCAGGCCCAGACCTGAAGCAATGTGACCTTCATTGATAAACTAATCCCTCGCAGGTAGACCACCTGGTGCAGATCATGGTATAGATGCGTGAGCATGCAACATCCCCACGCATATCTAGTCCCCTGAGCAATCATTCTCTCTAGAATCTACCCCCATCCAACTGATAGTCCCTTTGACCTACGATCATGACAAATAAACCCTCCAATAAATCCAGCAAGGAAAAAAGGTAATGTGGCATATGCATCAACTATATCCCTCCATGGAATCTCGTAGCCGCATATGTGCTCATCCTCAAAAACTCTGCATAGTGCCTCGGTCCTGCCTTGCTCCTGAGCATCATATAATACAAGCTCTCCAACAATAGGTATCCGTAAAATATGATATACATCCTCAAGAGTCACTGTAATCTCACCAATGGAAAAATGAAAGGTGTTATGCTCACTGTGCCACCTCTCTGCTAAAGCTGTCAGTAAAGCCCTATTCACCCTAATCTAGGGCATATCAAGCAGTGAAAAAAAACAGTATCATGCAATGATGTCTCTCTCAACCAACGTCAAGTGTGGAATCAAATCCCACGTCCTGGGAAAGTGCTCTCTGATCTGTAAACTAGTCAATGACTCTTATCATCACAAAATCACATATTAACAAATCAATCAATCCAACCTCACCTATCATGAGGTTCATCAATCAAATCAACATTTCCTATCATGAGGTTCATCAATCAATGTACCTTGCCTATCATGAGGTTCATCAATCAATGTACCGGACGTATCATGAGGTCAACCAATCAATTAAACTATAATTGATCCTCGCCTATCATGAGGCCAATTATCATCATCCTATCATTGAATCTCACCTATCATGAGATAAATGAACATCTAATCTATCAACATCATCAATCATCATAAAAACAGAGCTGGCTAACACAATCAAACATCATTGAAATAAAGGAGTCTAATCAAGAAAATCATCAAATTTCCCCAATGTGCTAAAACAATGCTCCAATGCACTGAAAAACTTGATGCGCTAGAGAAATTCATCAATGCCCTAAAACAGACCTTCAATGCACCAAACTACTCTATGTGTCAGAACATTTCACGGATGCACCGAAACAAGGTCCTGATGCACCAAAATACCCTCTGCGCTAATTCATTTAATCTATGCACTAAATCAGTTCATCTAAGTGCTAAAACATCCTATACGCCACAACAGTTATTGAATGCACTACTTCGACACACCTATGCGCTACATCGGCGACCCTATGTGCTAGAACAAACATCCTATGTGCTATTGTGATCTTCCTATGTGCTAAACTAAGAAATCCAAATCCAAAATTTGAAAATGGAGGGAAAAATGAAATGCACAAATCACGAGGCTTTTTGAAGGCGTACATACTAGAGGTCTGTACGCCGTTGGGCGGTTGTGCTATTGCACGCGCTCAAATCGATGTGTGTGGTAGGCGATCACCATTCTATTCCAAAGTGCTAGATTACTCTCTCTCTCATGTTTTCAAAATCCAAAATGCACAAATGAACTTTTCAAACCAATTTTTAAACCTTTTTAAGGTTAATTAAGTGGCATTTTATGGGGTTGTTTTATTTTATTTTTCAAAGGGGCTTTAATTCATCAAATCATCATCAGGTGACTTTAACATCATTTTTTCAGGAGATAAATCATTTATAAAGCATAAAATTTTGAGATCATCATCAAATCATCAAAATTTCAAAAAAATCTTAAAAATTCAAATATTCACCAATTTATCTCCTGAGGGGGCATATATCCATCATCACCTAAAAATCAACGTTTGGGGCATCAATTTTTTTTTTTCTCAGCACCAGTATCAAATTTTTCTTTAAAGTAATGTGTAAACACATTACTTCAAAAAGGGGAAAAATGTATACACCTAAAATTGGTCTAGACATTTAATTAATTAAATACTAGTTATTTAATTAATATTTCATCTACTTATAAATAAATTCTCAATTTATTTATATAGTTCATATCTTCTTAATTCTCCAAATCTAAAATCAAATTCCTCTAATTTAATTAAATAAACAAATTTCTATAGTTTGTTTTATTTAATTAATTTTCACTAATCCCAAATTTGGAATTCAAGCACATGTCTACAACTTTTCATGCCACCTCACCAAGGTCACATGAAATTAAATAATTCTAATTTTTAAATTAGAAATATCTTCAACAAACTTTCAAACACTTGGCTTATTCCTCACACACTTCTTCAACAAACTTTGAACACATGGTCTTTTTCTCCCACACTTGATTCCCCCATCCATTTGGCATGTTATCTTTGGTCAAGGGAACATCTTTCTTGATTCTCTCCATCTCCACCATTCATCCCTCTTGTTTGAATCTAGACCGTCTATCGCTGCCACATCACAAGATGCTTGGAAAATCCTATGAATACAACCCTTTGCCATAGTGTTTTGCATCCCACATTTGAGTAGAGTTATCATGCAGGGATAGCTTTGGAGCTTTGGAGCATTTGGAGTCTTATAGCATTGTTTAGAATTTTAACAAGTTTGCATTGTAGCATCATGTTAACTTAGAATCATGTTTTGCTTTATAGTTGCATTTTAAATCATCATATCAATGGTTATTTGAGCATATGTAGAATCATTTTAACTCCTTATCATAGTATTTGCATCACATAAGTTAGCAACATTGTCCATATTTGTCAATATCTTCATTATTAATGCATCATGGCTTTCATCACTTAGTTTCATGCAGGAAATTAGATTTATTGTATTTTGAATAACATCTCGTTTCTCAAGTAGTCATTTTAACAATCATAGTGTACACCTAAAATATGAGAGCCAAATGATTTAATAAATCCTTGAGAATAGAGGACAATGGAATGTTTCTAAAGATTTGTTTAACTGCAGTTTAGAGTAGTTTCTTTAATTCAAATCTTTACTATAATATGTCTCATTGGTGTTTGTGTTGATTTACTAACTCTCCCATAATTCACATACACACTCCCTTATAGGTGATAGTACAATTTCACATTTAATTAGGACCTATTGTAGTGACTTACATTTATACATTTTAACCATTTCTAAATAGGCCCTAATTCCCTTTAGTATGTACTTTAAGGCCTATTTTTATCATTTTTCAACACTAAAACAAGCATTGAACAAATGTAACCTATCATTAAATTGCCCTGAAACAAGTGTGTCTTAGAAATTTGGGCTAGGATTCATTCACCCATGGGTGAATGGGTCCCATTCATTAGCCAGGACCCAAATTTTAATATCTTCTTGGCAACATTTTAACATTCAAAATTCAACTTGCAATTGTTGGCCATTGGGATCTAATCTTCAAGAAATTAGAGAAATGCCTATAAAATCCTAGTCTTATCACCATTTCAAACTAGATGAGGAGATAAGAAAGAATAATAAAGAAAGCATATTCAAGCAAGATTCAGAGTCTTGGAGCAGTATTATTTGATATTGTAGTTCTTCAAGCCTGTTTTCAAATTTGAGCAAGCTTTGTCCCATGATTGAAGGTTGATGCCTATAGAAGAACTTGATGGATTCTAGGATAGGGAGATGCATTTGGGCACTTCCCTCTATATAATGACTCATTTCTGATTGTTCTATATTCAAGCTTCACTCTACTTGCAACCTATAGCGAGGTATTATTGTGTTTCAGATTTATTTAGTGTGTTTTGACTTCTCCCTAAGTGGATCTTTTCATTATCATATAAGAATCATACTCTAATACACTTGAGTAGGGTTTCCTTGCATTTTAGCTCTTAACAACCTTAGACACACATAAGGTTAGGTCTCATGCATTATATTTTATCAGATCATTATTTTTTTTATCAAGGTTTAATTACCAAACTAGGGTTTGACCAAGGAAAAACCCCATACAAACAAACAAAAAATTATTTTTGTAGATTTATTACAAGTCTAGATTCAAAGACAAAGATTTGTAGGTACATGAATAGAGAGAAGACAAAGGGATACAACATCATATTTTGAAGTTTTGGAAAAGATCACAAAGAACCATTCATCTAGGGGTGAACTGGTCCCTCTGTACACCTCATAATTAACTTTTTGTGACAGGTGCATACCCTCATACATCTCCCAAATTTTCCTACAAAGGGTTGTTACAATCTTCTTATCTTTGACAACCTACATTTTACATATTACGTCATATAGTTTCATTAGTTTAATTATTCTAAATTGTGACCTGACTAATTCCCAATAATTTCTATGTAAAAACATTAACATAATATAATTCCCAGATTTAGTGGTTTTGAATTTAAATTGAATATAATAAATAATTCAACAATTGCATTCAATTACACAAAACTATGCAGCGAATAAATCATTAATTGTACTTCACTACACATAAATACAAAAGGATTTAAAATATTTTTATTTCTCAGATAAGTAATCATGCATTAATAAATATTTATCTTTTTTTGAAATGTGTAGATAGTCCCAATGATTGCTGGAATGGACCCTGGTTCAACCTCTTTCGTCTGTGAGCTATCTAGGAGGAATAAGTGTACCTTTTCACTCTACAAAGTGTTGATTCCTCTGGAACAATGCTTAATACTCGTGAAAAAAATCATGCCCTGGCCAAGACAGTCCTAAGTGCACCTCTGTACCCCAGATTGGACACACACATATGATCTGGAGGATCTTTGTCAAAAATTTAAGTTTCTCTTTTATCTTCAGAATTGGCATCATCAGAAAGAGGGTGAAATTCTGACTCCAATGCAACTCGAACGGAGTCAAACGGAGCTACGGAGCCCAAGATACACTCAGTTAAACCTTGGTCAACCTTGGAGCCAGGTCAGAGAAAAAAAAGGGCCAAAGATCAACGTCGTCAAAAGTGGTCAAATTTGGTGTCAATGTGAAGATCTAGTCATAAACTTTTTGATGACATCTGTTTCACAGAGAATGGAGTCTGTTTGCACGAGATATGAGTAGTCAAAGTTGGGTTGACTTTGCTGACATCAACATGGTACAGTCAATATTCCAATCAACCGACACATCATCATCCATGTCAGCATCACAATCAGCCATGTTATCATCTGCATCAGCTTCATAGTCAGCATCCACATCGACAACCACGTCATCATCATCAATGAATAGAAACTTGACACGTGGACCTCTGTCCTAACAACACGTGGCGCCTCCTCCGCCAATGGTTCAACATGGATAGTGTTTGTTAAAAAGTGTGTTGGGGGGATTTAAACACCCAACCCTCCATTCGTAAGAAAGCCAACCAACCACTATGTCACGTGCCTACCTTTTAAGTATATGTAGCGGGCGGTTCATTTTGTTGAAGAAAATAGTGGCGATCATTGGAAAAGTTGGCCGGCGGGAGTTGAACCCCGCACCGGCCGAAAGCTAAAATGAATGGTAACCATTACACCATTCAAAAGCTTCGAAATATGTAGTAAGCTCGATCAGCTTTGTTGTAATACAAAAAAATGAATACCCCTAAAAATAAATAAATCCCTCTAAAAAAATAAAACAATCAAACTTATAAGGATTTAAATGAAAATCCTTGTAACAACAAAAGCCCGAAAAGGATAAAATGAAGGGCTTAAATAATTTGAAGAGATTAATTAGGATTATTAATAAATCCTAATATGTAAATAAGGGAGATTAGTAAAGATTTTATGTAAAAATTGGGAGATAGGGGAATACTTGTAAATCATTTGGTTATTAACCAAATTGACTAAATTTTTTGTATAAAAAGGAGGGGTTAGAGGCTTAGGGGGTTCATCTAGATTATTCAGAATTATTCAGGTGTTGGAGACAGAGCATATTGGAGAGATAATTTTGTTGTTCTTGTACGTCAAGAGTATGCGGAAATTTCGTCGTGCTTGAAGGGAAGAGCTTGCAAACTGATGTAATGCCAAATTTTTGAAGATTTCAATCAGATCGGTCTACTCTTT
Organism: Sequoia sempervirens; assembly: GCA_007258455.2. NCBI lineage: Eukaryota > Viridiplantae > Streptophyta > Pinopsida > Cupressales > Cupressaceae > Sequoia > Sequoia sempervirens. The sequence continues at coordinate 68,530,773 of VDFB02047397.1, read as the reverse complement.
GGAGAGGGGCCCAGAGACGTAGTCATTCTTATGAAGAACTATATTATCAAGTTGTTTGTGTTCTTTCTTTCTTGTGTCTCATTTTGAATTTTGTCTTTCTATCAATTCCATTAGTTTAATTATGTTGTGTTGATTTCATTTTAGTAATTGGATTTTTAAATCATAATCGTTTCGCATTTAATGCAATTGTCATAGATCTGTAAAATAGATCAAATTGGTATTAGAGCTTTGTTTTGACTAGTATTGCATATTCGAATGCTTACACGCTCCCAGCTTCAACAAGTCAAAGGAAAACTTGAAGAGTATAATCTAAAGATTGGAAGATGAAGAGCTCATTCACAAACACAGATGGCAGGTCCAAACAATGGAAAAAGTTCTGAGCTTGGTGAGAAGGAATTTTAGAAGGATTTTCTCGACATGAAGGCCATGGTTGAAGTCTTATTCTAGGAGAGGCAAGAAAGGATGCGGAGACACGAAGCTCGTGTAGGCAAACTAAAGAAATTAGGAGATGATCCTGAGCCTCTGAAGACACCTCCCTCTTCTCCTTCTTCTCCTTCTTCTCCTTCTTCTACTCATTCTATGCCTTTTAATCCTCTTAAGGGTGCACATAAGCCCAAGATTAAGTTGGATGTAAAATTTGACTTACCAAAGTATTGTGGTGAATTAAATGTTGAAAAACTAGATGACTGGATTCAATAGGTTGAAGTCTATTGTAGAGTCCAAAACCTCGTAGATGATGTTGATAGGATCCAACTTGCTACTCTTCGGTTAGGGGGTACAACTCTAACTTGGTGGGAGAGTAGGACTAGGGCAGAAATCTCCCAACATGGTAAAGTCAACTTGTCTTGGACAAAATTTGTAAGTGATCTTAAAAAACAATTCTATCCCTTAGGCTACATGCAACAGTTAATGATGAAGTGGCAAATGTTTAGGCAAGGGAAAGGTCAGTCCATTAAGGAGTACACTCATGAATTTCGTAAAATGGCTATTGCATTAAATGTTCCTTTGTACACCCAGGATACTTTGTTGAAGTACATAGGAGGTCTTCATTCCTACCTTAGACATTCAATTTTGGTTTTGAACCCCAATAACCTTGATGAAGTTTGTGTCCAAGCAACCCACTTAGAGTCTAGAGGTAAGGGATCATCCATTGATAAGTTTCATAAAAAACCATCTAAGTCTGAGGGAAAGTCTAAGGGTAAAGATAAAGAAAAATATAAAGGTAAAGGAAAGAAGACAACTACGGTGAAGAAAGAGGGTGAAAATCCCACATGCTCACACTGTAAGAAAGAGGGGCATGATGAATTGAGGTGCTGGAAATTGCATCCGGAGGCAAGGCCGAAAAGATTTGGAGGCAATAAAGGCAACCAAAAGACTACTGCTGCTATCATTCAATAGGATCTTGGATCTGATTCCGGAGATGAGACAAAGATCGTTGCTGTCAGGATCCAAGGTAAACGGGAAGGTATAATTCTCTCTTCTGATGCAAGTATTTCTAATGCAAGTACAAGTAATGCAAGTATAATTATTGCAAGTACAAGTAATGCAAGTAAAGTATCCACTCCTAAAGTTGATAAACAATGGAATGAACTGTTTCACATTCATGTGGTAACTAAACACACAAAGATTGATACACTATTTGATTTAGGCTCTCAAGTCAACTTGATTTCTGAAGAGGCTGTTAAGAAATTGAATCTAACTACTACTCCTCATCCTAATCCCTATCCATTTGGATGGGTATGTAATGATGCACAATTGTAGGTGACAAAACAGTGCAAATTGCATTTTGCCATCACTGCTAATTTCATTGATGAAGTAGAAGTAGATGTTGTACCTATGGATATTTGTGGGCTTGTATTAGGGAGTCCTTATCTGTATGATAGAAAGGCAATATTTTATAGGGGGGAGAACAAGTATCATCTTTTTAAAGATGGGGTAGAATATATTGTACGTGCACACAAGGTCAAGACTAATCTCACACTAGTTAATACTGGTCAAATGAAAAGATTAGTCAACTCTAGTAAGAAATTTGTGTTAATGCTTGTGAAAGCCAAAGAAGAAGATAACTCTGAGGCATTAATGGGGTGTGACCCAAAACATAAGGTTGAAATGGTCAAAAAAATTTCCACTTACGATGACTTGTTTCAGGAACCAAAGGGGTTTCCACCCAAGAGGGAAATACAACATGAAATCTAGTTGCAGTAGGATGTACCATTGCCTAACATCGACTTGTATCATTTGTCCATTATGTAGAATGAGGAAATCAAGAAACAGGTTCAAGAGTTAGTGGAGAAAGGAGTCATCCATCCTAGTACATCTCCTTGTGGTTCTCCAATTGTGTTGGCTCCAAAGAAAGATGGATCTTGGAGAATGTGCATTAACTATTGTGCCCTGAACAAAATAATGGTAAATAAATAGGCATCCTCTTCCAAGAATTGATGATTTACTTGATCAATTAAAACATGCTGTTTATTTCACTAAATTAGATTTGCTAAGTGGTTATCATCATATAAGAATTACAGAAGATGACATTTGGAAAAATACTTTCAAGACAAGACAAGGACTTTATGAATGGTTGGTTATGCCCTTCGGGCTTTGTAATGCACTTGCCACATTCATGAGAGTCATGAACAATGTATTTCGTCCTTTCATTGATGATTTTTTCATTGTCTATCTAGATAATATTCTTATATTTAGCAAGTCTTGGGATGATCATGTAAGTCATGTAAAGAAATTTTTTGATGTTTTGATAAAAGAAAAACTTTATGTAAAGATGTCTAAATGTGAATTTTCAAAGACATCTCTAGTGTACTTAGGCTATGTTGTAGGGAATGGTCAATTGAAAGTAGACCCTGCGAAGGTCAAAGTTATTGTAAACTGGCCTAAGCCAAGTACTGTAATAGAAGTCAGAAGTTTCTTAGGTGCAGTCCAGTACTGGAGAAAGTTCATTGCAAACTTCTCCTACATTGCATCATCATTGCACACATTGAAAAATATGAAGACAAATTTTTAGTGGGGAGGTCCACAACAGAAGGCCTTCAACACTTTGAAGGAAAATTTCAGCACTGCACCAATTCTAGCTTTACCAGATCTACATCAACCATTTGAGATCGAGACTGATGCAAGCAAGTTTTCCATATGAGTTGTTCTTATGCAAGGAGGTAAACCAGTCTGCTACCACTCTGAAACCTTTTCAGGAGTAGTAAGTAACTATCCTACTTATGACAAGGAAATTTATGCATTAGTTCAAAGTGTTAAGAAATGGAAACATTAAATAATGGGGAAAGAAACTATAATCCACACTGATCACCAACCACTACAATACTTGCACTCACAGTCTAAATTATAGCAAAGTAGGCATTTTAGATGGATGGGATTTTTGCAACAATTTCATTTAGTAATTAAGTACAAGAAAGGTAACCATAACAAAGTAGCAGATATGCTTTCGAGACCTCCTGTTATGAACTCAATGATTATCCTTAAAGGTAGTTCCATGGTGCACGAAATGTTTTAGGAACAATATGCTAATGATGAAAACTTTAAGGATATTTATTCAGCTTTAATTGCAGGCAAACATATAGAAGAGAAAGATTACTATGTGGAAGATAAAATTTTGTATCATTTGGGCAAGTTATGTGTTCCAAAAGATGAACAAGCACATGTAATCCGTGAAGCTCATACCTCTTTGATTGCAAGACATTTTGGGGTAAGTAAAACAGTTACTCAATTGCAGAAATATTGTTACTGGCCTAAAATGGAGGAAACTGTCACCAAATACATTAAGGGTTGTATTATGTGTGCAACTAGTAAACCAAGTAACAAAAAACTAGGGTTGTACACAACATTACCTATTCCATCCCATCCATGGGAAGGTGTTTCTATGGATTTTGTTGGGGGTTTACCTATCTCTAGGAAGGGTCATGACTATCTTTATGTAGTAGTTGATCGGTTCAACAAAATGTGTATCTTAATGCCATGTAAAAAGCAAGTCACTGCTGAACTGACAACTCAAATGTACTTCCAATTTGTATGGGTTCATTTTGGGTTACCTACTTCTATTGTATCGGATTGATATTCTTGATTCCTAGGAGAATTTTGGTCAGCTTTATGGGGACTCATGGACACCAGACTAAAGAAGAGTACAACCTTCTATCCACAGACCGATGGACAAACAAAGGTAGTAAATAGGACAGTTGTGCATCTACTTAGAGGCTACTATAATAAGCATCCCAAATTGTGTGATGAGAGTCTTCATTATGTGCAACATGCTTACAACCATGCGACACACTCTTCTACAAAGAGGTCTCCCTTTGAGACTTATTTTGGTTATGTGCCTAAGACTCCGATGGATTTTTCTTTTGGGAAAGATGATGTTGAAGATGGATACCATGATTTAGAGAAGGCTTTGAAGTTCATCCAGAAATTCCAAGCCATCCATCAGGTAGTAGAAGCACAGTTGGAAAAGAGCCAAGCCAAATACAAGGCTCGACATGATAAACATCGCACCGATCATCATTTTCAAGTCGGTGACCGCGTTTGGTTACATATCAGCAAGGAAACAATGCAAGACAAAGGAAGGAAGCTTAAGAAAATTCGATATGGTCCCTTTGAGATCTTGGAAAAGATCAGAACCAATGCCTTCCGCCTCAATCTTCCTCCATACATGCATATCTATTCAGTTGTAAATGTTGAGAACTTGAAGTTGTATGAACCTCCGATGATATTGGATGAGGAGACTAACATACAGGTTCCATCAGTTGATGATCTTTCACCAGAGTACATGTTAGAGTTTCCAATGGATGTCATCCTAGACAGGAAAACTAGGACTTCACGAAGAGGATCAATTGAATACCTCAGAGTGGGACTGAAGGGGATGAATCTAGCCAAGGAAAAATGGATGGAGATTGGTAAAGTGAGGGAACTTTACCCTCACTTACTTTCTGAGTAATCGAGCTTTCAAAGGTCCAAAAGCTCTCTAGTGAAGAGGACTGATCTAGAGGATCTTCATCAAAAATTGAAGTTTCTCTTTTATCTTCAGAATCGGCATCATCAGAAAGAGGGAAAAATTCTAACTCCAATGCAACTCAAATGGAGTCAAATGGAGCTACGGAGCCCAAGATACGCTCAATTAAACCTTGGTCAACCTTGGAGCTAGGTCAGAGAAAAAAAAAGGCCAAAAATTGACGTCATCAAAAGTGGTCAAAGTCAGTGTCAATGTGAAGATCTCGTCGCAAGCTTTCCGACGACGTTCGTTTCATGGAAAATGAAGTATGTTTGCATGCGATATGAGCAGTCAAAGTTGGGTTGACTTTGCTGACATCAGCATGGTACAATCAATAGTCCAATCAACTGACACATCATCATCCACGTCAGCATCACAGTCGGCCATGTCATCATCTGGATCGGCTTCACAGTCAGCATACACATCGACAACCACGTCATTGTCATCAACGAATAGAAACTTGACACGTGGACCTCTGTCCTAACAACATGTGGTGCCTCCATTATCTCCTCCACCGACGGTTCAACATGGATTGTGTTTGTTAAAATGTATGTTGGGGGGATTTGAACCCCCAACCCTCCATTTGCAAGAAAGCCGACCAACCACTATGTCATGCGCCTACCTTTAACTATGTATAGTGGGTGGTTCATTTTGTTGAAGAAAATAGTGGTGACCATTGGAAAATTTGGTCGGCAAGAGTTGAACCCCGCACTGGCGAGAAGCTAAAATGAATGGTAACCATTACACCATTTGAAAGCTTCGAAATATATAGTAAGCTCGGCCAGTTTTGTTGTAATACAAAAAAATGAATACCCCTAAAAATAAATAAATCCCTCTAAAAAAATAAAACAATCAAACTTATAAGGATTTAAATGAAAATCCTTGTAACAACAAAAGCCCAAAAAGGATAAAATGAAGGGCTTATATAATTTGAAGAGATTAATTAGGATTATTAATATTTATCCTAATATGTAAATAAGGGAGATTAGTGAAGATTTTATGTAAAAATTAGGAGATAGGGGAATATTTGTAAATCATTTGGTTATTAACCAAATTGAGTAATTTTTTTGTATAAAAAGGAGGGGTTAGAGGCTTAGGGGGTTCATCTTGATTATTCAGAATTATTCAGGTGTTGGAGATAGAGCATATTGGAGAGATAATTTTGTTGTTCCTGTACATTGGGAGTATGCGGAAATTTCATCGTGCTTGAAGGGAAGAGCTTGCAAACTGATGTAATGCTAAATTTTTGAATATTTCAATCGGATCGGTCTACTCTTTGGAGAGGGGCCTAGAGACGTAGTTGTTCTTACGACGAACTCCGTTATCAAGCTGTTTGCGTTCTCTCTTTCTTGTGTCTTATTTTAAATTTTGTCTTTCTATCAATTCCATTAGTTTAATTATGTTGTGGTGTTGATTTCATTTTAGTAATTGGATTTTTAAATTGTAATCATTTCGCATTCAATGCAATTGTCATAGATCCGTAAAACAAATCAACATAAGATGTTCCCCGTTCTCCATCTTGCTCACAACTTGCTAACCTAGAATCCTATTTCTGCAATGTATAATGCTTTATTATTTTCCTCCTTCCTCTATGTCTCCAAATTATTTAGTTTTCACGAGTTTTATACAATGTAGAGGGTAATTTCAACCAACACATCCTTTTGAAAATAATTACATTATAACATCCGATGAAAACTGCAATAATTGTTTTATTACATTCATTTCTTGAGCTATTACATTATTTCTATTTTGTACTTTTTTTTTTCTATAGGAAAAAAGTCTGATAACAATTCTCCCCTATTGTTTAGTTGTTTCCCTTAATAGCTCGATGATTTTCTGTATCACACATATAAATAGAACAACCTTTAGTTAAACAAATGTGGATATCAGTCTTTAATAAAATCAACTTTTTCCCAAGTAGCACTATCATTATCACAATGACTCCATTTAATTTTTACTTCATTTATAACCTTATTTCTCAATGTTCTAGATCTTCTTTCAATTATTTGTTCTGGATCAATCTTAAATTCACAAGAAGGTTCAATAGAAATACCTTTCCAATCAATAACATGATTTGCATTATATATTGTAGACACTGAAATTATACTGATCGATATCGCACACTCGATCTTGATCTACTAACATCAGTTTTGCCTAAATAACTTATTTACTAACCATTTAATTAAATAGTCTTTATTTAATTAAATTCATCATATTTCCTCTGTTAATTAAATAAATCAACTTTATTTGATTAAGCCATCAAGTTCTTTTAATTGTCGGTATTGGCATGGTGTGATGGTTTATAGGTGGCATTGTTGTTCTTGCCACCAAGGTTCAAACCCCGTTGGGGTGGTATTGTTGAATGGTTGTATCCGGTTCATAGCTCCGGTCAAAAGTGTTTACCCCTTGAATAAAAAAAAAAATCAACTTATTTTAATTAAATAAATAATTTTATTTAATTAATCCTATAGTTCCCCTTTAATTAAATAAATCAAATTTATTTAATTAATCTCTAAAGTATGTTTGTTAAATTGAATAAATTAACCTTTGTTTAATTTAATCTAACATCATTCCCCTTTGAAAAAATAAATCAAAATCTTTATTTAATTAAGTCAAAATCATTTTCCTCTCATCTTGATTTATTTTAATCCTAAAATCTAAGTCAAAATGGTCAAATCAACTAACCTCCTCTTATTTAATCAAATCCTGATTAAAACTAATCCTAATCCATGTCATATCCTCTAGCTTTTGCAACTTGCACAAATAAATCATTTAATTGATTTATTAAATCTTCTAATTTCCCTCAACATGGTATCAAAAAGGAATATTCTTCAAATTTGAAATCTCTCCCCAAAAAGGACTTGTCCTCCAACTTGGCATTTATGAGCTCTTACATGTCTCTTACACAAGTCAACTTGGCATTAACTCTCTTCTTTCATCCCCCCTAAACATGTCATTTCATCAAATTCAAATTTCAAACTTGCACATTGATCAAGATGTGCTCAACCTTCATCCTCTCACATGTTGAGAAGTGGCACTTTATCATTGGATCATTTTTAGTCCCACATCCTCCATATCTTTCAATCTTCAATCCTTATCTCTTATAAATAGAGGCCTTCTCTATTTGTTTGGAGGAGCCACAATCAATGTAAAATCATTATGCTCATTTGAGGACAAGAATTGGAGCCAAAGTTATCATTTTCATCCATTTTTAATCTATTTTTATCATCTCTTAGCTAGGTTATGCAATATTTTCTCCAAGGAAGCATCAAATCATCATCAATCTTCATCAAAGATCATCAAGCTTGCAAAGGAGTTGGGAAAGGGCCAATTTCCACATCAAATTGGCACCCATTCCCCCATGGGATTGAGAGTTTGCATACTTAAATAGGATTTCATTGCTTTCTTGTTGTGTTCTTCATTTTATTTCCTATTTTGAGCATTGTAGATGAATTTCATGGGGAATCTTAGTTCTAACTTGCATATGGATCTAATTATGTGTTTGTTTCTCTTGTTTGTACAGGTCTAGGATTGTGGTTCACATTTTGGCACTAGAAGGAGCGTGAATCTACATAATCTAACACATTTTTTTAAGAAATTTTGCTCTTTTTTTATGTTTTTTGTCTTCCCTGGTCAAACAATGCCACTGGGACAAATTACGATGCATATGCAGTCTCTGTTTTTCCAAACAAAGCTGCTAGTTTCACCAGAGTGCCGCTCAAATCCTCAAACAATGCTGTTTGGTCCAAGCAACACCGCTACCTTGAGATCAAACAGCATCGATGGCCTTTGCTTTCTTTCTTTTTCAATCAAACTTAAAATGGTCGTATCTTGGTCATTTTTGGTCTTTTTCAGAGCTTTTTTTTTTAAATGGGGCATGATTTCATAAGTTATCCAATGGTGTAGTTGTTTCTCAACTTTAATAGAGTTAAAATTTTCAAATTTTCACCTAATGTCAAATCACAATGAAACTTGGTCTAAATTTTAGGGTTTTATGCTTAATTATTTATCTAACCCTCATATCTTCTTGTTTCTTGATTTCATCTAACATTTGGAGCTTGTATTGTAGGTTTTAAAGGATCATGGAGCATGGAAGTCAAAGAAAAAACATTATCACATGATTGTAACAAGTGTTTTTAAACACTTTGGGAGCAATTATAATCCAATTCTTAAGGCTTTGTTATCTTCAAGTTTTAGGACTCAATAATTTTCATTTGGGCTTAAAAAGAACAATCAAAGGGATTAAAAAGAACCTTAGGCAACTTACTACATTTTGTTTTGGGCTTAACAATTGAACAAGCAAACTTCACATTTCAATCTTGGTGCTTAAAAAGAACCCATTCTTGCTTTGAAGGTTAAAATGAACATGTGTCCTTTATATTTTGTAATCTTTTACACAAAGTAATCTCATTTAAAATGGTGTATGCACTTCTCTCATGCTTGAAGGCGATCTTGAGAATCAAAAATCCTTTTGGTGACATTAAGTTGTATAAAAGATTGCCTCGATATATCAATTTGGGCTCTTCAAATTGAACAAAGTTTGCGAGTGTGAGTTAGGTATATCGCGTGTGTTCTGTCTTTGTTTCTCAACGAAGATTGATCAAACTACGGATGTGCTTGCTTGCTATTATTTATCCTTAGAGGGTCTGCCTTGTGGGAAAAAGTAGTCACCCAAGGGAATGACTCAACTCAGAACACGCTAAAGCCAAGTGACTTCCAACCGGTATATAAGTGTGGGTACTTGAGGAAAGGCAAGTATCACGAAGATTGTTCCTACGAGAAGGGTAGCAATGGTCTCTCACTGCATGGATGGTTCCCCATGAATGGAATGCCCACATTAAAACCCTTGTTTAGAAAAGGCCAAAATCCTTGAACCATTTGTTGGTGCAAGAACAGTCGTTTTGAAGCCGTCCCACATTTTTATGACTTTTAGTAGATATGAGAAGTATGACATGGGAGTTTTATGGGTACTGATGCTTGGCTGACCTGAGAAGCGAGTGCACTATAAGGGGGAGCATGTGTGGTCAAGCATCTAATCATCCCTAAGAGTAGGCGTAGTTGGAGAAATCCAAGTGGGAACTCAACAAATATTGTCTCTTCATTATCCATAGGGTTGTGCATATTCTTAGAATCGAAAACACTTTGCTTGGATCCTAAACATTGGAAAATCAAACATTCAACATGATCATCAAATTTCAAACCCTTTAGAGGAAGCAAATACCTTTGAAAAATCCAAGTGCTATTGCTTGCCCTAGGGATTTTATCCTTAGAGGCTTCTAACTATTTGGATTTACATCTTAATTTTCTCTCACTAAAGTCAACTATAGGAAACTATTGCCTTAATTTCCTTGATTTCCATGTAATGAACTTTGTGGGATGAAAAGAAATTTAGACATTAGACATTTAGTTTGAAAAGATAAGCAAGAGAGCGTTTGTGGTAAAAATAATCCATTAAGAAAAGATAAAAGGAAATTGAACCCCACACATGTGCTCATATATCTTTTGGTCATATGATTTTCCATGCAAACATTGATTTTTTGTTTTGAACTACTTTTTGGGAAAAGCATGTTCTTCAATATCTTGGTCTTGTAAACAAGGTCCCTCTTAGATTCATTTAGGATCAAAACAACCAATCATTTCATCCATCTAAAACATCAATCAAATTCCATCTCACAAATAACTTTTGAACTATTGGAAAAATCATTCATACTAGACTTTTGGTAAAATCATTCAAATCAACATCAAAATCACCTTGTTTGGCTAAGTGTGTGTGGATGAATCCTTCCTCATACGCCTAGTTAAATTATCATCTTGTGGACAAGTTTATTCCAAGACAACATCTAACCTCTTGGAGTTTATGAGTTCATTATCAAATCCAAATCCAAATCAAAATCCAAATCAAACCCAAAATCAAAAATCCAAAAGTCCTAAAATCTAGTATTCCTCCAAGGTTCCTAAAAGTTCAACACCCATATCATTCACCCCTTTCATCGTTCATCTCATCAATGGTCCTAATCCCCTTAGAGGTCAACAAGGTCAAAACACAAGAAGAATATGGAATATAAACTTGATTCATACATCATAAGTGGTCTAAATCAACCAAACTATCAAAGCCTTTCAAAACCAATGGATTATCAAAACTCACATTTATACAATCCATACATAGGATCATTATCTCCTACAAACCTCAATGGTACAACAAATGTGAGTATGCCCAATATAAATTTTGGAACACCTTTCCCAATGGTAGATTTAAATCAAAGTCCAAATCTACAAATCTATCAACCAAACAATTAATACATGAGTCTTCAACAAAACAAAATTATCCCACCAAATCCATACATGCCAAATATGAATATACCAAGTAGAACTTTACCAAACATGAACATTTCAAATCCACACTTGGTAAAAATTTTGGATAGATATGTTTTCAAATCATATGAAGGGTGTTCAAAGTACAAAAAAAATGTTAATGACTGCATGTATTGATCCAAGTCAAGGTAACACCATGCAAAATCAAAGTTACCTAAATCAAGGCAATGTGATTCCCAACCACAACAATGTTCAATTTCAATCTATCTTGCCAAATCCAAACTTCATCCCAAATCAGAACATTGTCAAAAATGAATCACAACATCTCCAAAATCAATCACCACAAGGTCAATCTAAAGTACAAATCTCACAAGGTAACAAACGAAAATACACACCACTTGGGAAACCAATCGAATCGGTCATGCAACAATTGGTAAACGAGAATCTCATCAAAATCCCCATCTATGAGAATTATCAAGAGCCCTTGGTAAAACCACCGTGGTATAACGAGAAACACCTTTGTGAGTATCAAAAAATAAAGGGACACACAACATTAGATTGTGTTCAACTCAAAAATCTCATCCAAGACCCGATTAATCAAAAAATAATAACTATCAACGATCTTTCCAACAATGATAATTTTGACAATACCTCTATATCATCCAATGAGTTAGAGGACATATCTCAAGAATTAATTCCAAAGCATGATCAACATATTTCACCAGATTCTAGCAATAGTCCTTTCCAAGACATATTTACATCCTTTGACCTCATGGTTGCAAATATTGAAGGAATCTTCAACTCAACGTTTGATCCAAGTCTACTCAAGGATCAAGAGCATATTGAGCCACTTCCCATTCCTAATGAAGATATCCAAGAACCCTTTATAAGAAATCCATCCTTTGAAAGTGACCCATGTCAAGAACTTGATCCAAAGTATGTCAAAAGCAATTCCAACATTAATCAAGATCAAGAATTTGTATCTCCAAGATACTATAATTATTTAATAGACACTCTCCTATCTATACAGGATGTCACAAATAATGATCATATCCATATTGCACATATTCCTCCATCTACCCATGAGATGCTTTTTGTGGATGGCCACATAGATGATCTTCATTCAAAAGAGGATTCCTTTACTCCTAAAATTATTACACACAAAGAGCAGGTTACTGATTCCTACAGTTAAACTAGGTTGTCAACATCAGGATCAGATATATCCCAAATTCAAACTGAGGACATCATGTATGAAGATATCCAACATTATCCACTCAAAGAAATATGCCAGACAAAACATGATATTCTAGAGTCAGTAGCACAACAAATTGAAATAATGTCATCTGCAGTGATCATTTATCAAAGAATGCATTCTAAACAGGAACTCTCAAAACAAGCGGAATCAAAGCATGAATGTACTACTCCCACAATACTAGGGGCAACTTCATCTCAAGAAAATGTCAACATAGGGAGCACAAAGAATCCTTATGATGAAACCAATGCCAATACTACAACTAGCCATGCCACAAATCTTCATCCACCCATCACCCCATCCATGAATTGGGACCAACATCAAAAGAAATATTTGAATCAAAGTATGAAGAACATTCTCAAAGCAAAAGAAGGTAAGAAGCATAATGGACAAATCAAATACACATGGATACCAAAGAATACAAATAAATATTATGATCCCTATCAAAATCCATTAGTCAAAGAAACTATGGGGAAAAATAAAAAAGGGAATGTAAGTGGAAGAATGGGATAAACAATCTAAACATGCTTCTACACTTCTAAATAGGACATTGCATCTAAGATTTAAAGAATTTAAACTAATTTAAACTAAAAAGCTTTAGAAATCTATCCTATTGCTCTCTATCTCTAAAGGATCTCTCTAATTTACTTTGCTCTTAGATTTAGAAGCTAATTAAACTATTGAAATGACATTTAGAGAATGAGAAATGAACTAATTCTATTCCTATGTGATTAAATATGCAAATCTATTGTAATGGCAGCCATGACTACAAATGTTGGATGCTTGATTGCTGCTTGATGGATGCTGGATGAATGCTTGAATGCTTGGATGCTTGGATGCTTGAATGCTTGGGAAACCTGAAAAGTAAGATTACACCAATTGGGATCCATTTCTTGTAGCCAAAGAGCTGTATTTATAGCTTTCACAGCAGCACATTTGCACAGGGATACGGGATAAGGGGCTGTGATTCAATCTGGAGAATTGAAAGGCATGGGATGAGAAGATGGAGCTGATCATGGAGGATTGTTCCTCCCCATGAAAACACCAGGCAAGAAGAGAGGGAGGATTGATGGAAGAAGATTGAGAGGACTTCCTGCAAGTTTGTCCCCGAAGCTCTTCCCGTGAATGGAAGTTGCATTAATTAGATTTAAAAAATCTAATTTTATTGGTGAGTGAATAGTGTAAATGATTTATGCATAAATTAAATAATTTTAATTTATTTAAATTTAGCAAAAAAAAGGATTGAATAATTTAATAAATCAAACTATAGGGTTTGTTTATTAAATTAAAATAAAGGAAAATGATAATTAAATAAAAGATTTTAGAATATCTTTATTTAATTAAGAAGAAATGTGATTGAGGTAATTAAATAACACAAATTATTCAAGCTGTGTATTTAATTTAAGATAAAATTAATAGATAAAGTATAGAAGAAATATTAATGATAATATTTAAATAAAACAAAGTATTTAATTTTGTTTATTTAATTAAGAGAGAAAATAATATGATAATAATGATAATTAATTAAATAAAACAAAGTATTTAATTTTGTTTATTTAATTAGGAGAGAAATAGAAGAATTAATAATGAACTTAATATAAATAAATATTTCTATTTATTTACTAAGTAGATGAATTTAAGATATATTAATCAAATAAATTATATTTAATTAATTAGATTCTCGGACCGTTTTTAGGTGTCTACATTTTTCCCCTCTTTGAAGTGATGTGTTTACGCATTGCTTCAAAGAATGATTTTGCCTCAACTGCCAGTATTGACGAATTTTTTTTAAAAAATATGCCCCTGATTTGCCCCAGAAAATGAATTTGGAGATGATAACGATATAAGCCCCCACGAGAGATAAATTGATGAATTTTGAAATTTTTTATGATATTTCAAATTTTTTGAATTTTTATGGTGATTTGATGATGAATTGGTGAAGAAACAATTTATCACCCGACAAAATAGTCCAAAAATGCCCCGGATAGATAAGAATAATTCCTCGGAAGGAAAAATAGATTAATCTTTTGAAAATTTCACAAAAATAACCTATAAATGCTCAAAAGCTCATTTTCAAAAGTCATTTGTGCATTTGACTTTGACAATCTTGTGATAGAGACCCTCAGAGTGCTTAGAGCTTCAGGATGCCGATCCCTTACCACACCCACCGACTCGAGCATGTGCGACATCACCAGCGTCCGGCCGACTATGGACCTCCGGTATGTACCCCAAATCCTTCTCGTGATTTGCGCCCATTCTTTTTGTCTTTTTGCACATGTTTTTAGTGTTTTAGCACGCGGCGAACATGGTTTAGCGTGCCCATGATCTGTTGTAGCGCGCCATAGTTTTAGCGTGTCCGTGAAGTTTTGTAGCGCGTCCGTGCATTAGGATAGCGCACCAGAAGTTTTAGCGCGCAGGGTTAAATCTGTAGCGCGCCAGACTTTTTAGCACGTTAGGTGGATTTTGTAGCACATTAGGTTGATTTTCTAGTGCTTGGAAGTATAGATTGATGAAAAATTGTGTACTTTGCTTTTCGTCAATTTGTTGTTGATTCCATCTATTTTAGTTTGATTTTGACCAAAATATATGGTAAACGATCTCATGATGAGCGAGATCTATTGATTGATAATAATTACCCTCATGATAGGTGAGGAATAATTAAACTTTCCGAAGGATTGAACCTGATTGATAAATGAGGGTTCCTTGATAAATTGATAGTTTGATAGGTAAAGCACAATTTTTGAAAATTTGATGACCTCCTGATGTTTGATATTCTGATTAAAATGTTATGTTTGTATGATAACAGGGGCATTTAGATGTTATCCAGGTGTGAGAGCAGTTCCCTTAGCCATTTGATATGATATCGCGACTTTCACCTGATGAGAGACAACATATTACCGCTTGTGGTTTAGCGACGTTACTTGATATGCCCCATATTAAACTTAATAGGGGTCTATTGACAGCCTTAGTGGAGCGGTGGCATAGTGACCACAACACCTTCCACTTACCTACTGGCAAGATGACTGTGACGCCAGAGGATGTATGGCATATTCTTCACATTCCTTTCGTTGGGGAGATTGTAGTGCATGATTCAGAGGAGGTTGGTGGGGTAGAGGCTATACGGAGAGTCTTTCAGGATCCGCATATTGCGGGAGAGTAGATTCCTTGGGTAGAGATGCATGATTCATATGCTCCACTTCCTTCAGTTTTGGCCGGCTTTATTGGTGGATTCCTTTGTCCTGATAAGAGGTCAAAGGGTCTATCTCTCGGATGGGGTTGGGTGTTAGAGGGTCTGGTGGCCCACAGGACGAGATATGCTTGGGGCATGTGCATGCTTGCTCAGCTCTATCATGATTTGCATTGGATCGTGTACCTCGGCGGCAGCAGTTTATCGACAGGGGCTACACTTCTTCAAGTATGGGCATGGGAGCATATTGCTGTTACGCATCCCGTGCCAGTGTTAGCGAGACCAGCGACGAGGCCTTATGTGTTTTGGTATAGAGGCAGGCCTACCCAGCATATGATGGGTAAGCTAGAGTATTGGAGGCAGATTATTAATGATATGGAGGCAGTGACCTGGCATCCCTTTTTGGATTGTGATGTCTGGGATGATGATGATATTGAGTTGGGGTTCTTGTCTGATTCGATGTATTTGATCGGGAAGAGCCCTAGGATCTTGGAGTGATTCCTGTTTCGTCGCGTATACAGGCAGTATGGTATCGTGTAGTGTATGCCACAGGGAGTGGCGCATTACGGACGACATCAGATAGATGTCAATGATTGGGGCCCTAGTTTTCCTTACGAGGCACTCGTTGAGGGTTACCGTGCTCTGCAGCCATTAGCATGGGATATTCGACGGGACATTGTCGAGGCACCTGTTACTCCTAAGTATGGAGAGTACTTGGCTCTGCACCCTCCTCCACGTATTACTATTCCGGATGAGCCAGTACCAGCACTAGTGGTAGCACCAGCACCAGCACCAGCACCAGCACCAGGTGTTCAAGTTGGTCAGAGACGGGGGAGAGATGATGACAGTGAGAGTAGCAGTGAGGATGATAGTGAGAGTGATTATATCAGCGACGATAGCAGTGATGATGATGGCGGAGATGGGGGGAGACCGAGCGTAGCAAGTACCACAGAGCCATCTACTAGTGTGCCTTGTAAGAGGCAGGCTGTTGCTTCCTCATCAGCAGATCCATCAGAGGTTGCAGGTCTACAGGTGTAGGTTCAGACCTTACAAGGATAGCAAGCACAAGTGTAGGGCTTACTAGCACAGACACAGGCTCAGATGCAGACACAGCTAGCTACTGCACAGACACAGATTACCTCTCTGATTGGTGAGAGAGATGGGGCTCTACAGGCAACAGTGACCGCACAGGCTCAGCTAGTGGGTGTACGAGCACAGTTGACCACTACCCAGGCACAGATCACAGCCTTGACTGCAGAGTGAGATACTGTTAGACAGACGACAGAGACAGCACAGGCTACTGTAGAGAGATTGCAGAGAGTGGCAGATGGGACCTCTATGGCAGATTATATGCGAGAGGCGATGCAAGTAGGGGCTAAGATTGAGTTCTACAGGAGCCGTTATCATGAGTTTTGCCCCCCAGAGCAGAGAGTCAGTTATGCCCAGTCTCGCTCAGAGAGGACTCATTCGAGGACAGTGAGTAGAGGCGTGACACAACCTCTTCCGAGAGATCTGAGAGATCCGAGAGATCCTAGGACATCTGGTGGTGGTCCTGATACTGGTGTGAGACCTACTCCTTCTGGTGCGAGTACCACTTGATATCAGTTGTGTACTTTTTGAGAGATATATACAACCCTTTTTGACATGATGTTATTTTCATTCTTTTTAAACTTCATTGTATACTTGACACTTGATGAGATATATATGTGCAGTGGTTCGATTGATCTATGATATGTTCTACATGATTTATTTGATGGATGCCTTGATTTTATGATGTATTCTACATGATTTATGTGATGGATGTATTGATTTTATGATGGATTCTACATGATTGATGTGATGGATGCATTTTAATTTTTATGTTTTATGATGATTTATTGTACTAGCTTGTATGGATGCATTAATGATGATGTGATATGATATTGATGATATATTTCCCTTCTTAATGAGATGTAATGTATGATAAATAAAATGTGATGTGAATGAAATGATATATGGATGAAATGTAATATAGAATGAGATATAAATGATTGAGGTGTGTAATGAGATGTTATGTGATAGATAAAATGATATGTGATATATGATATATAAAATGAGATGTGAGTGAAATGATGTATGCCATGAATGAGATGCAAATGAATGAAATATGAAATGTGAATGAAATGATATATAGATGAAATGTAATGTAATGATATATAAAATGAAATGTAATGAATGATGTAAATGAAATGAGATATTAATGAAATGTGAATGGATGAAATGTAATGAAATGATATATAAATGAAATGAGATATTAATGAAATGTGAATGGATAAAATATAATGAATGATGTAAATGAAATGAGATATTAATGAAATGTGAATGGTTGAAATGTAATGAAATGATATATAAAATGAAATGTAATGAATGATGTAAATGAAATGAGATATTAATGAAATGTGAATGGATGAAATGTAATGAAAATGTATGATGAAAATATAAATGAATGATGATTTTGCAACTACATGATAATGACAATGTGATGAGATGTAAATGCATGATGTAACATAGCGTGTATATGATGCCACGAAATGAGATGTTTAGTGTAAAATTTATGATGAGGTGAAGAAATGATTTTATATGCATGTCATTATGAAAATCGTATGTGCCAAGTATACTCAATCCTTAATAAGAAAAGATAACATTATTTGTGAATGAATCTTTGTTATTTGTGCAACCAGTACTCTGCAGATGTATTATTATGAATGCAATCTATGTTTACCATGCAAAACCTATTTTATCAATGCAAACCTAAGTGTCATTTCAATAATCTTTTTATTTTGCTTGGTATCATCACTGAGCCTTTAAAAATGTTGAAAGTGAATACAAGCATCAATGATATGAGATAGACCAATGATGACCTGAGTATTTCTTTCATGATTTTTGATTTTGCAAGCGAACACAAGCATCAAGGTATGAGATAGACCAATGATGACCTGAGCATTTCTTGCGTAAATAGACAAGAATTAATCATTTTCTTAAGTGAATCGGAATGTCATCCATGATACTTGGTAGAGCACTTCCCGCGATAATTCACAAAGTAATAATGACTAACTCACAAATAGCAAACAAAGAAAAGGTATCATTCTCCTTCCTTGCTTCTCTTAGTTTTAATACATCATCGAGTAGCTCCAAACAAATGATAAGCAAATAATAAAAATAAAAAGCACAACAATTCAAATTCTACTTAATGTATTTTCAAATCATTATTCAGATTAGATCATCGATGTTGAAATGTGTGTGTTGATGTTTGCATGATATTCTCAGATGTTCGACCAAATGATGTAACCTAAAGACCTATCCTAGGGGTCTCGGGGACTGATCAAAGATTAGTCTTGCCTACGTTATACACGCAGAGACCACGTAGTTCGACTGACACAGACTCCACTTTTAATTGATGCAGACTCTATTTTTGTATTTTTGATTTTATGAATGTCTTTGCATGGATTTTCTGATTTTCTGATGTTTTGATTTTGATTTTCTGATGTTTTTGGATTTTTTATTTTCTGATGTTTTTGGTTTTTGATTTTTCTGATGTTTTTTGGATTTTGATTTTCTGATGTTTTTTGGATTTTGATTTTCTGATGTTTTTGGATTTTGATGGATTTTCTGATGTTTTTTTTGGATTTTTGCAAGTATCGTCACTTGGTGTTGTTATGTTTGATTGCCTTTCCATTTAAGTTGAAAGTCCATAATTAACACTAGGATGTTGCCCCCAAGCTAGGGTAAAACAGGATATCTCTGCACTGATATGGATAGTGATAATGATTATCCCAAATGATGGACGAAAATGATCCGAAAGGAAACAATCGTGACAAAACTGTATCTAAATAGATAGAAGAGCTGGTGAAAATCACAAGTAGCGCCTGTTTGCCAGGTTTTCATCACTTGTTTTCATTGTGTCCTTTTTCTTTTTCTTTTTCTTTGTATTTTTATTTTTATTTTTTTTATTTTGCTTTTCCGTCGTCATGACGCCTGTTTGCCAGGTTTTCATCAAGACAACTTTTTTTGACCGTGCACTAGGTATCCTCAAGTGTAGAATCACCTAAGATGAATGTTGTTCATGGGTTCCTCCAACATATCCCCTTCTGGTGTAGACAACCTATATGCTCCTGATCCATAGGCTGATATTATGACATAAGGTCCTATCCAGTTAGGTTCAAACTTTCCCTTCTTTTCTCTGTCTGCTTGATTTCTAGGGTTTTCCCATAGGACCAAGTCTCTGATTTGGAAGACTCTAGGCTTAACCCTCTGATTATAGTTCCTAGACATCCTTTGTTGATAGGTTGTCAAATGATTGACAGCTTGTTGTCGACGTTCATCAAGTAGCTCTAGTTCTTGAAGTCTAGAGATCCTATAATCCTCATCTGGAATGAGTCCTTTTAGTGAAACTCGAAGGGATGGAATTTCTACCTCGATAGGTAATATTGCTTCTGATCCATAAACAAGAGCATATGGTGTAGCTCCTGTTGGTGTTCTGATGCTAGTCCTGTAAGCCCAAAGAGCAGGGTTAAGTTGAACGTGCCAATCACGCCCTACCTCATTTACAGTCTTCTTGAGAATCTTGAGGATTGTTTTGTTTGAAGCTTCAGCCTGTCCATTATCTTGAGGCTAATACAGGGTTGAAAAGCGATGTTGAATGTGGAACTTTTCACATAGCTCTTAGACGTCTTGGTTCTTAAAAGGCCTGCCATTATCTATGATGATTGACTGGGGTATCCCATATCTACAAATGAGATAATTAAGTATAAAAGATGATATTTGCTTCCCAGTGATTGTGGTTAAGGGAACCGCTTCCACCCATTTTGTAAAATATTTTGTTGCTGTGATAATGAACTTGTGTCCATTAGATGAAGATGGGTTTATTTTCCCTACCAAGTCCAATCCCCACTGACAGAAAGGCCATGTAGTTGCAAATGGATGGAGCTCCTGTGCTGGTGCATGTATAAGGTTGCCATGAATTTGACATTTCTGGCATCTCTTAACAAACTGGTAAGATTCTTGCTCCATGTGTGGCCAGTAATACCCTAAATGAAGGAGTTTCTTGGCTAAAGATAATCCACTTGAATGTGTACCACAAATTCCTTCATGGACCTCATGTAAAGCAGAAGCAGATTCGTTATGTTCTAAACAACGTAAAAGAGTACCATCTAGGCCTCGACGGTAAAGGGTGTCAGCAATAATGGTATGTTTGGCGGATTGGTGTATGAAGTTGTGCTTTTGGTTGCGAGAAAGATCTGGCGGTAAGATATTATCTTTTAGATAAGTATAAATGTCTCCATAAATGGAAGATGGAGTACTATCCAAAAGGCTTATGGTTTGGGATTTGGGATTTGCGTATGCAGGGTTTGACACTTGTTCCACAATAAATCGATAACGATCTTGTGTTTCAGGCATTTGTAGAAGAGATGCTATTGTGGCCATGGCATTTGCTGCTTTATTCTCTGATCTTGGTATCTGCTCAAATTTGATATCTATGAAGTATTTCTTTAGATCATCTACCAGTCTTTTGTATAAAATCAGTGTGTCATCCTTGGTTTGGTAATCATTGTTGACTTGATAGATGATTAACTAAGAGTCTCCATATACCTGTAGTTCTGTTATTTTCCAGTCAATAGCCACTTTAATACCAAGGATCAAAGCTTCATATTCTGCCACATTGTTAGTGCAACGGAAGGTAAGCCTGTAAGATCGTGGAAATGTGTGCCCAAGAGGTGTGACAAATAAAATTCTTGCCCCTGATCCATGTTGTGTATAGGATCCATCAAAGTAGAGTTTCCATGGTTGTGTTGTAATGTTAAGGATATCCGTATCAGGAAATTCCATGGTCATAGGATGACAGTCTGACAATGGAGCTTCTGCTAATTGGTCGGCAATGACTTGTCCTTTGATAGCTCGCCTTTCAACATACTGAATGTCAAACTCACTGAGGAGCATGACCCACTTTTCCAACCTTCCTGTTAAAGCTGCTTTGCTCAGTAAATACTTGAGGGGATCAATTTTTGCAACGAGCTTGACAGTGTGAGTGAGCATATAGTGTCGCAATTTTTGTGTTGCAAATACTACTGCTAAGCATGATTTTTCAATGAAGGTGCAGTTTACTTCATGTCCATTGAGTGTCCTGCTAATATAGTATATTGCCTATTCCTTTCCTTCTCTGTCTTCTTGTGCTAGCAAGACTCCCAAAGAGATATCTGTTGTTGCGATATATAGCAATAATGTCTTGTCTTCACTGGGTGGTACCAAGATTGGTGGTGTCATCAAATAATGCTTGATTTGATTGAAAGTACTCTCACATTGTTCATCCCATTTAAAAGACACATTTTTATGCAAAAGATGGTTGAATGGATGACACCGATCTGCTAGTTGAGAGATGAATCTTCTGATGGACTGTAGTTGGCCTTGTAGAGATCTTAATGTACTAATATTCTTAGGAGGTGGCATTTCCATAATGGCCTTAACTTTTGCTGGATCTACTTCTATTCCTTTTGTAGAAACTATGTATCCAAGGAGTTTTGCTGATGTTACCCCAAAGGCACATTTCTTAGGATTTAATCTGACTTTGAATTTCTCCAACCTGTCAAATATTTTGGCTAGTATCTCTAGATGTCCTTCTTTGGTGTAAGATTTGGCTAAGATGTCGTCCACATAGTCCTCCATGAAGGTGTGCATCATATCATGGAAGATTGTTGTCATAGCTCGCTGGTATGTAGCTCCTACATTCTTTAACCCAAAAGGCATGACATTCTAGCAAAAGGTGCCCCATGGACATGTAAATGCTATCTTTTCTTGGTCTTCAGGAGCTATTTTGATTTGATTGTATACTGAAAATCCATCCATGAGTGATAACATTTGATGGCCAGCTGTTAAATCTACAATCATGTCTATGTTTGGCAAAGGAAAATCATCCTTTGGACATGCTTTATTTAAATCCCAGAAATCAGTACATATTCTGATGGTGTGATCTGGTTTTGAAACAGGTACAATGTTGGATATCCATTCAGCATAATCAATAGATCTGATAAGCACATCATCTAGTAGTTTCTTTAAATCATTTTTTACCAATAATGCAACATGTGGATGCATTTTTCTCAGTTTCTATTTTACTGGTTTAGTGCCAGCTGGTAAGGATAAGTGATGCATAATGAGATATGTGTCTAAGCCTGGCATGTCAGAGTATGACCAAGCAAAATTGATGCATCGTTCTTCAAAGAATTTGATAAAATCTGGTTTTTCTGTATTTGTCAGGGATGCTGCCAGGTGGAGTATTCTTGCTTTCTCTGCTGTGCCAATATCAATAGACTATGTGGGTTCTATCAACACTGATGATCTTTCATGGTAATGTTGTGGGAGGATGTCAAACCTTCCATCCTTTGGTGCCTCAATGAGGTTTTCACCATTGGATGCATTCTTTGTTTTTACTATTTTAGGATCAAATACTGCCATAGAATGGTTTTCACCATTAGATCCATTTTTTATTTCCATATTTTTGCAACTGGAAGGCTTGGCATCCTCCTGCCTAAAAGCATCGTTAAAAGAAGCATTGGTAGAACAAGTATCAGTTTCCTCACAGCAAAGGTAGTTAATAATAGCAGAGTCATTGTCAAAAACAGGGAGATTGATAGGGTGTTGGGGTTCCCATTCGATAAGCTCAGGATGTAGTAAAGGCAAGAATCATTAGATGGGTTGAGGTCAGCGATAGTGAAAGCTCGGACGGAAATGTCATCCAGGTTGTTAATGGTTATGTCGAGGCCTACAAAGGTATTTTCTTCCACATCATTTATCTCAATTGACGTCCGTTCATCTTCACTTGAGTCATCAAAGTTTTGTGTTTCAAAGACAATAGGATTAAAATTCGAGCTTTGACCCTCCTCATGTTTGGGGGTATACTTTTTGATGACGTCAATCTGAATATCTTCATAGGAAACATCTGATAAGTTATCCCACTCATATTCATTTGAATTTATTTCAGAGTTATCTCTCATTTGCAGAATACGCTCCTTAGTTTTATTGGTGATTTCTGCTCTTGCTTCTTCTGTGTATCCCAGTCCAGTTCTCTCATTTTGCTGAATTGTGAGAACTTGGATCGGTTTCGTTACACTTTGTTTCCCTCGGTCAAGAGATCCTTGTTCTATTGTATATCCTAGTCCAGTTTTATCCTTATGTTGGAGCATGAGTGGCTGGATTGGTTCTGTTATGCCTCCTTTCTTTAACCCAAGAGGTCCCTGTCCTAAATATCCCATCTTCTCTAGAATAGTTTTTCCCTTTCCATATTGATTTGTTTCTATGATATTACTTGTGGAAGTGGAAGCTTCCTCATCTGTATAAAGCCAATTTAGTATGGCCTTCTCTTCTGATTCTTCATTTAAGTTCCCAACTTTTATAAATCTGCCATCTAACGCTGTTGTAGATTGTGCTGATTTTTGGGTGGTTGTAGATGGTTGTCCATATGTTTGTAAGGAGGGTAACATTTGTGATAAATGAAATGAGTGTCCAACACCATATTCACTTATTCCTTCGTCACTTATCTGTACTTCCTTGGTGAATTGATGTGAGAGTGAAGCCAATTGTTCTTCAACATTTGAAGGGTTAGATTGTTCTACCCTGATCTCTTGTGATTTTTGTTGTTTTGGAAGCCACTTTGATATGAAACTTTGTTGTTTCTCACCACTAGATGAATCTGATGCGCCAACTTCCCTATTGTGAGGTATCAATGTATCCTGAGATGTTTTCAATGTATGACAAGCTTGAGTGTCATTATAGTCTGCTGTGATTGTTACCTCATGTCCATTAACGAGAAATTTCAGGCATTGATGATAGGTGGAAGGTACTGCTTGCATATCATGAATCCAAGGACGTCCCAATAGTATGTTGTATGTCAGTTCTCTATCTAAGACTTGACAAACCACATTTTGAACAATAGGTCCTACTTGAATGGGTAATATGATCAACCCTTTAGAGGACCTTTCTTCTTCATCATATGCTTTGATTGTGATTTTCCTTCTTCTATCAATGGCTTCATCTGAGAATCCTAGTGCACGAATCAACTTTAAGGTACAAATATTTAAACCAGCCCCTCCATCTATCAAGACACGCTTTACATGGTGTTTATGGATGAGGACTTCAATGTGAAGGGCGAAATTATGTGGATGGGTGAGTGATACATCATCTTGTTCAGAAAATGAAAGGCAATGAGGTGTAGATAGATATCCCACCATAGCTTGGAATTGACATACATCCAAATTGTTAGGTACCGTGGTTGATACAAGAGCTTGTTCAAGAACCTCTTTGTGTGATGGGGAAATTTTTAAAAGTTCCAGGATGGATATTTGTGCCGGTATTTTCTGCAATTGATCGATGAGATTATATTGATTAGAGGGAGGATCCACAGATGGGGATGATATTGATGCTCCTTTCAATATAACTTTTGATTGTGCCCTTGTTGTGGCATTAACTGGTTGGTACTCTTGTTTCCCTTTGAGTGTGATTACGTTAATTTGGTTTTCAGATTTGTTCATATGTTGTACCAAATTGGTGGATGTAATGTCCTTGTTTCAATTGATTTGATTGCATAACTCTTCATCCTCCTTGGCAGCAGAAAAACAAAGGATCATTGTGTCATAAACATAACCGATGTTCTTACCTTTAGTGTTTGCAGACGAGGATTCTCCCTTCTGATAATTGGGTAGAGGATTTTTGAATGTTGTATGATCTTTGTTTGTTTGGTGCCCCTCTACAAATACTTTCTTTTGATCTATGAGGTCTTGTACCGCATGTTTTAACTGCCAACAATTTTTAGTCATGTGGCCTTTATTTTGATGGTAGTGACAATAATGTAAGTCATTCCACCATGATGGTTTGACTTGAGGGTCCCAATTTCTAGCCTCTTGTACTTGAATGAGTTTTTCATCTAAAAGTTCTTTGAGGAATGATTCCAATGATTGTCCTAATGGGGTGAATTTTTGTTTATTGGATGGTCGTTGGAATGATTGGATTTTTGTTTCTCCACTGTTTTGATTATTTCCTTGATCACTACTTTGTTTGAAATTAAGACCATTGTTTTGTTTGTTTGTAGTGGTTGGCATCAAGGTGAATACTGGTTTAGATGTGTGTGTATCAATCATGGTATCAGTATTCTTGTTCTTTTGCCAAAATCTTGGCTTATCGTTGTTGTTGTTAGAGGAATTTTTATTGTTTGAACCTTCAATGAAGTGTTTGATCGTTCCTTTTTTGATTAGAGCCTCTTCGATTTTGAGCCCTTTTTCGATAACTTGTTCAAATGTAGATGGACATTGTAAGTCCAACCTGTAATTCATGTCATCCACTAAGTTGTCAATGAACATCTCTATCTTCTCCTCTTCAGGAATAGATCTGGGATATTTAGAAAATAGCATTCTCCATCGTTGGAGAAAGGAAAGAAACTTTTCACCCTTTGCTTGTTTGGTGTTGTAGAGTTCTTTAAGGTTACCCCATGTTGGATGTTGAACGAGAAGTGTGTTATGAACCTATTGATCAGTTCTTCAAAAGATTGGATCCCAGGTTCCAATTTAGAAAACCACTCCATGCAAGTGTTTCCTAAGCTTCTTGGAAATAATCATAGTAAGTAAGAGTCCTCGTGTGCGAACTCTATGCTCATGGCTCGAAATTCCCGTACGTGATCAAATGGATCAATTCTCCCGTTGTATTTGTTGTAGGTTGGGTACTCACAATACTGTGGAAATGGTATCATGTTAATGCTTGAGTCGAATGTATAAGGGCAAATGTCCTATAAGGAATATCTTTTTGTTGGCCCTTGTTGGATATTTTGGAACTGCAATTGTAATTGTTGGATTTGTTTCGTCAAAGCATCTATTTGATTTGGATTTTCTATACTAGTTGGGTTAGGTGTGGTTGTTTCCTTAAGTTGATTGACATCAAAGTCTTTAGGAAGCTTAGCACCTTTGTCAACTAATAGTAGAAGATACTTTTCCATATCTTGCTCTAGCATCTATTCCATAAATTTATGGAAATGAGGATCTTGTTGAACTTTCTCGATTTCTTCTGTAGTTATCTCTTTCTCTTGTGAATTAGTGAGAGGATCAGTGTTGCTATATCATCCCCAAGGGTTTTCTTTAGCCATGGCTGCTATTCTTTCATTTTCTTCTTGTTGTTGTCTTTGATAGGCTGCTCATGTGAAAATAGGCATACAAACGTTAAAGTTTTACTCTTGAATTTGATCTTGGATTGTTTGATTGGATAAGTGACGAGGTTTTTGATTTAAAATCTGATTTAGTTCTTGGCTAGTTTTCGTGATGGAAGGATGATAAAAATCCTTGATAGGGAAATTTTGACAGAAAATCTCAGATTTGGTGATAATGACACTTTGCAAGATGTTTCAAGATCTAGGTGTAATGGTAAAGTTTTCCTTTTGTATGACCCAAGTGTTTTGGACTGATGAAAACCTTGTTATCGATATGGGCAAACTGATAAGCTGTCCTACCAACTCTCTATTTTTCTGACCTTCTGGAGCGCTAAAACAGAGACCTAAAGCGTTAAAATAGAGACCTGATGCGCTGGAATAGAGACTCTACACACTGAAATAGATATCGGAAGCGCTAGAACAGAGACCGTCTGCACTGGAACAGAGACTCTACGCGCTGAAATAGATACCAAAAGCACTAGAACAGAGACTGTACATGCTGGAACAGAGACCTGACGTGCTAGAATAGAGACTCTATGCGCTGGAACAGAGACTGGACGCGCTGGAACAGAGACCCAAAGCGCTAAAACAGAACCATGAGGTGCTAAGACAGAACTATCTTATTCTATGAAACTCACTTGGTCTGGTATCATATTGTATGGCTGGTTGTGGGATGTATTCTGGATGAATTCTTTGACTGTGATTGTGGTGTTGCCTAAGAGCCCTTCTTTGATAGAATTCTTGTGAATCTAAGGGAGCTACAACATAGTCGTCTGTATAACCTCTATAGAAATCGTGATACCTATGAATAAAAGTCCTATGTTGGAGTAGAACTTTCCTGCTTTGATATAGAAATCGTTGCTTTCTTAGAAGTTGTTTGTATGCAAGTGTTTTCTTTAGTTTTCTGATTCGTTTGACAAGAGATTTCTTGACAAATTTGGTGGATACCCAATCTTGAATCATGAGAATTCCACAAGTGTTTTGATTTTGTTGACTTTTGTGATGATCTTATCTGAATTTAATGAGAGAAAACACAGCAAGCAAGAATATAATGGTTGACTTTAAAATCCTAGAATCTAAATAGATAGTGTATGTTCTTTAGAATCAATGATTCTTCTTGATTTTCACTGGTTTATAACAGATAAGACACTTCAGATAGACTCACTCCTAGAGACAAAAGGTCATCGTTATATACTCAAACGGCCCACAGCTTGGAATTGCGTCGACTCACACAGCCATGTCACCCCCTAGAGGGCGCCCGTGTTTTTGTCTTTTCCAGGTGCGTACTCAGAGTGACGGAAGTGGATACCAGATCCCCTAAGCAAATAGTCCTTGGCAATTATATGGTGAGTGCTTGAGGGTAGATTCTTCCCCGCCCCTACACCGCCGAGTATTACAATGTTTAGAAACTGACAGGCGTGCTTCTATTTCTAGGTTCTTAGATAGGGTTTCCGTTCGGAGTGGAAAATGGATAAACTCCCTCGAGAGACCTCCCAATCTTTAAAACAAAGATTTTGGGGATGGTTATCCTGCACACTTCCGTTGAAAGAGGGTTTCCCCAAATTCACATAAATTTTAAAGTGGGTTGGAATACCATGGCTTTTGGCTGTCCCCACTCAGGTCGTTCCCGTAGGGTGAGTACTTTTTCCCACTACGACAGGCCTGTCTAAAGGTTTTAATGAAAGCTTGAAAATGCGTAAAGTAAAAGTGAGTCTGGTATTTTGGTGCACCCAGTTAAGGGGAGAGCATAAACCTATCACCCAATCACAGTAGAGAAATTGTTCACTTTTAAAACTCAAAAGATGAATGATCTAATCTATATGGAGATATTGCTCCATAAAAACATGATGTTCAATTTTAGTCCCAAAAGAAAATTGTGAAGTTTCTATCCTAGGATTGATCAAATTTTATCCATTTCTATCCTAGGATTGATAAATTTTATCCATTTCTATCCTAGGATTGATAAATTTTATCCAAAATTAGACAAGAACAAAATCTAGCCACGGACACGTCAGATCCAGATAAGAAGAATGATTTTAAAGAAAGTGAAGCGGCGCGCTGAAACAGTGAATCAGCATGCTAGAACAGTAACCCGACGCGCTATAACAGAAACCCGATGCACTGTAATAAAGACTTGGCGCACTGTAATAGAAACCCGACGCGCTGTAAAAAGTCTTGATTCCGCAAAAACTATCACGCCGATACCTATAGAACATGTTTCTCAAAAATTAGTCAAAATATGGGGTTAAGCCCCACGGTGGGCACCAAATTGTAAGTGGAAGAATGGGATAAACAATCTAAACATGCTTCTACACTTCTAAATAGGACATTGCATCTAAGATTTAAAGAATTTAAACTAATTTAAACTAAAAAGCTTTAGAAATCTATCCTATTGCTCTCTATCTCTAAAGGATCTCTCTAATTTACTTTGCTCTCACATTTAGAAGCTAATTAAACTATTGAAATGACATTTAGAGAATGAGAAATGAACTAATTCTATTCCTATGTGATTAAATATGCAAATCTATTGTAATGGCAGCCATGACTACAAATGTTGGATGCTTGATTGCTGCTTGATGGATGCTGGATGAATGCTTGAATGCTTGGATGCTTGGATGCTTGAATGCTTGGGAAACCTGCAAAGTAAGATTACACCAATTGGGATCCATTTCCTGTAGCCAAAGAGCTGTATTTATAGCTTTCACGACAACACATTTGCACAGGGATACGGGATAAGGGGCTGTGATTGAATCTGGAGAATTGAAAGGCATGGGATGAGAAGATGGAGCTGATCATGGAGGATTGTTCCTCCCCATGAAAACACGAGGCAAGAAGAGAGGGAGGATTGATGGAAGAAGATTGAGAGGACTTCCTGCAAGTTTGTCCCTGAAGCTCTTCCCGTGAATGGAAGTTGCATTAATTAGATTTAAAAAATCTAATTTTATTGGTGAGTGAATAGTGTAAATGATTTATGCATAAATTAAATAATTTAAATTTATTTAAATTTAGCAAAAAAGAGGATTGAATAATTTAATAAATCAAACTATAGGGTTTGTTTATTAAATTAAAATAAAGGAAAATGATAATTAAATAAAAGATTTTAGAATATCTTTATTTAATTAAGAAGAAATGTGATTGAGGTAATTAAATAACACAAATTATTCAAGCTGTGTATTTAATTTAAGATAAAATTAATAGATAAAGTATAGAAGAAATATTAATGATAATAATTAAATAAAACAAAGTATTTAATTTTGTTTATTTAATTAAGAGAGAAAATAATATGATAAAAATGATAATTAAATAAAACAAAGTATTTAATTTTGTTTATTTAATTAGGAGAGAAATAAAAGAATTAATAATGAACTTAATATAAATAAATATTTCTATTTATTTACTAAGTAGATGAATTTAAGATAAACTAATCAAATAAGTCGTATTTAATTAATTAGATTCTCCAGACCATTTTTAGGTGTCTACAGGGGAAAAGTGTTCGTCAAAGATGTCCACAAAGTCAACAACAGGGATTTTCAAGCAACATACAAAGTATATAAAGCAGCTGGTCCTAATTCCATGCACACTTCTGTATCCACCCATCATTGCTCATCTTCCCAAGTTTGGAGAGTCAAAGGTTCCAAACTATCAACTAATCCATCTTTTATTCCTAAACACACTCCATCCACACCTCCATGCATGATATCCAATTCTCACATTGACCATGTATTGGCAGCCACCCTTCATCATAATGATTTATAAGGCACTCTATTGCAATGTGTGCATAAAGATAGAGTTAGCTCTAATATCAACAAAGCAGATCATGAATCTCAAAAGTTGCTTTCAAGTGCACATATCTTGGTAAAACAACTTCTTCAAGTAGGATATCAATGCCACATTATGAAAAAAGCATCTACATCAACACCACAAGGAAGTTCAAAATGAGCTTAAAATCTTTCAGAAAAATCCAAAAAAATCAAAAAATCAAAAAATTAGAAAAATCATGAAAATAGTAAAGATAAAAATTGTCCTCCAATGAAAACCAATAGGGTGGTGCTTTGGACAGGTACCATGATAAAAACCTGGAAAACATGCATCATGTGTAGAATTGAGCATCTATGTGTGCCACTTCAGGTGAAAGTATCTCATCCCATCCATAATAAATCTAGCATTCCATCCATCTTATCCATAATAAATCCATTCATCCATGAACCATTTATCCAATCCATTTTCATCCATCTCCATCCATAGTCCAAATTATCTTGATCTTGATGAAATTTTGGTGCACACTTTACACTTGCTTATGGTAAACATTTTAACATGAGTCATTTTCATTGATCCTATCCTATCCCAACGTTATCTGAGCCATGAAGAATTTTCCAATGAAGCATTCCTCCGTTCAAACACCTTATCTTATTGCAAGATAATCCTTGGAATCCTTTGCATTCTTACCATATCCATCCATCCACACACCTATCAAGGTATCCATACATGACATTCCATACATTGCTAGACACTAGGGGCAGATATTTACATCTTGCTTCGAGAATAAATTTTGATCTATCTCTTCTAACTTATGTGGTGATCCAAACATTGGAAAAAGTGAAATCAAATTGGTCAAAGCATTTGTGAGCCAAAAATACAAATCACTAACCCATGACACATTTTGACGAGAAGATGTTCCTTGTCAAGCTTCATCTTTCATCGAACATCAATGCAAACAATCACTATCAGTCACATCTAATTTACACTTCAAACATCAAATCAAATCATTCAAAACATGTTTTGTTCCAAAATCAAGCTTCAAAATCCTGATCAATCAAATCTAATCAAAAAAATCATCATCTCAGGATATCCTTTCCAATCCTTGTGTTGCTTAACACTATCTTTGCATTGTTGTGTATCCTCAACAATGTTATCATCATCATCTCGAGATATCCATCCCAATCCTCGTGTTGCTTAACACTATCCTTGCATTGTTGTGTATCCTCAACAATGTTATCATCATCAATCCATCAATCAAATCCAATCAATCCCTCATCTTGGGATATTCATCCTAATCCTTGTGTTACTCAACACTATCCTTGCAATGTTGTGTATCCTCAACAATGTTATCATCATCAATTCATTGATCAAATCAATCAACTTTAGCTTGGTTTTCAACAAAATCCCAAAACAGAGCACCGATATTGTCACACATGTTCATATCCAAAACATTCAAAACATCGAAAAATCCAAAAACATCCAAAAACATATCAAGATCCAAAAACACTCATTAAAGTCAGAAAAATGTCAAAAACATGCTATTCGAACTATGTCGTCTCTAAGCTTAAACATAGGCAAGGCTAATCTTTGATGAGCCCCTAAGACACAAAAACCAAAAGCATTCATAAAATCTCATAAAACCCAAAAACATTTGGAAAATTGGAAAACCAAAACATTTGTAGAATCTTGAAAAAACCCAAAAACAACCTCAAAACATCAAAAAAATCCAAATATTTGAAAAAATCCATCCATCTGTTTCGCTTCACCCACAATAAACTTTCATCCATAATAAATTGATCATCACCTTCATCCTTTGGCAATACAAACAGAAACAACCACAACAATTAGCAAAAGCAAACTTCAAATGTAAAATCAAAATCGAAACAACAAACTTTTAAATGTAAAATTATACTCTTGATCATTCACAAACATGTCAATCAACCTTATATCAATAGCCTTTCAAACAGCCTATCAACTTTCCACCATCCACTAACATGTCCTAGGATGAATCCTTCCTACAATGGGCATTATCTTTGGTAATCACTTTGGAAACTTATCCTAAATAAAATACATCCCTTTGGCTAGAGGTATGAACATTGACTTGTTTGTTTACTTGATATTTTCTTTGATTTATCTTATTGCACTCATTCCAATGACCTATCGATGATGTCTAATAAAAATGATTTAGAGAGAAAGGAATGGGGCATTGATCATTATCTTTTGTCTACTGTGTTTGTTGGATGTTCTTGTAATATAACCTTGGTGAATACTTTCTTTGTTAGGTGCATCCTAGCAAAGTTTATGTATGTTAGGTGTGAACAAGAATACTCCTATTTGTTTGTTGATTCAAATTCCATCATGCTAGGTGCAACGCCATCCTGGTTCTTTATACCTTGATGCATTGTGCCTATGTGTGTTATAAAACATAAGGTAAATAGGCTCTTTTAAAATCCCAATTCTTTTCAAGCAAAACATCATCATCTCTAATAAAGTCCCGTCAGATCATGGACTTGTTGGATCCTCTTGTCATCATCTTATTTCTTCTTATTCTTCTATATTTACTAACAGTTCTATCCAAATTTGTGTGATATCTCAAATTGTACATGAGGCTACCCATGGCTGATGACTATCTATACATTATCAAAAATTTCTACGTCAAATATATGATCTTTCTAAAGAATTATCTTTCGTCCTCTGATCAGTAGAACCACTCCTCTCACATTTTATTGCGATTTTGATTAGAAATTAGCATTTCTGGTTGATCTCTTGAGGGGGCAGTATACCAGTGTAATTCTTCTCATTGGGGCAATAGTGGGGCATCCAAAAAATTAGATAATTTTTTACTTTTGATCATGGCAAGGTCATTCTTTGAACCAACGCGTAGCAAGTACGTTGCTTCAAAGAGGGGAAAAATGTAGACACAAAAATTATACTGATTGATATCGCACACTCGATCCTAATCTACTAACATCAATTCTACCTAAATAACTTCTTTACTAACCATTTAATTAAATAATCTTTATTTAATTAAATTTATCATATTTCCTCTGTTAATTAAATAAAACAACTTTATTTGATTAAGTCATCATCTTCTTTTAATTAAATAAATAATTTTATTTAATTAATCCTATAGTCCCCCCTTAATTAAATAAATGAATTTTATTTAATTAATCTCTAAAGTCTGTGTGTTAAATTGAATAAATTAACCTTTGTTTAATTTAATCTAACATCATTCCCCTTTGATTAAATAAATCAAAATCTTTATTTAATTAAGTCAAAATCATTTTCCTCTCATCTTGACTTATTTTAATCCTAAAATCTAAGTCAAAATGGTCAAATCAACTAACCTCCTCTTATTTAATCAAATCCTGATTAAAACTAATCCTAATCCATGTCATATCCTCTAGCTTTTGCAACTTGCACAAATAAATCATTTAATTGATTTATTAAATCTTCTAATTTCCCTCAACATGGCATCAAAAAGGAATATTCTTCAAATTTGAAATCTCCCCCCAAAAAGGACTTGTCCTCCAACTTGGCATTTATGAGCTCTTACATGTCTCTTACACAAGTCAACTTGGCATTAACTCTCTTCTTTCATCCCCCCTAAACATGTCATTTCATCAAATTCAAATTTCAAACTTGCAAATTTATCAAAATGTGCTCAACCTTCATCCTCTCACATGTTGACAAGTGACGCTTTATCATTGGATCATTTTTAGTCCCACATCCTCCATATCTTTCAATCTTCAATCCCTATCTCTTATAAATAGAGGCCTTCTCTTTTTGTTTGGAGGAGCCACAATCAATGTAAAATCATTATGCTCATTTGAGGAGGAGAATTGGAGCCAAATTTATCATCTTCATCCATTTTTTATCCATTTTTATCATCTCTTAGCTAGGTTATGCAAGATTTTCTCCAAGAAAGCATCAAATCATCATCAATCTTCATCAAAGATCATCAAGCTTGCAAAGGAGTAGGGAAAGGGCCAATTTCCACATCAAATTAGCACCACTTACCCCATGGGATTGAGAGTTTGCATACTTAAATAGGATTTCATTGCTTTCTTGTTGTGTTCTTCATTTTATTTCCTATTTTGAGCATTGTAGATGAATTTCATGGGGAATCTTAGTTCTAACTTGCATATGGATCTAATTATGTGTTTGTTTCTCGTGTTTGTGCAAGTCTAGGATTGAGGTTCAGATATACATTTTTCTTAAGTAAACTCACATGAAATACATTATGGATTTGTAATTGACGAGGTAAGGAAAGTTTATAAGCAACATAATTTAATCTTTCTAATATTTCAAAAGGTCCACAGAAATGATGAGCTATTTTACAATATTTACCAAGTTTTAATGAACCTTTTTTTGAGAAATGGTGCCTCAAATGTATTGGTGTTCATGCCTATATATTATCAAACAGATAGTTGAATATCTTTAGGAAAAAGTCACTAATCTGATTGAAATCTCTTTGGCGGGAAATGGTTTCTTAGTTAAAAGTCACTGGTTTTCAAGTTTTCTGAAATTATGTCACGGGGTTCTAAAGTTTCACAACCTCCTAACTTAGTGACTTTGTGGTTCTCTTCATTATCAACATGTTGCAGGTGTTGAGAACTTCACAACCTTCGACATGAGGTTTTGAAGTTTGGGTTTTGAGTTTCATAGCGATCCCTTTGTTGTCAGCGAGTCGTGGATTTTGAGAGCTTCGTAACCTCCAACATGAGGTTTTGAAGTTTGGGTTTTGAGTGATAGAGCGATCCCTTTATCGGCAAGTTGCAGGTTCTGGGAATTTCACAACCTCCAACATAAGGTTTTGAAGTTCAATTTGTTAGCAACATAATGACTTGGAAGACGATGGATGTGGGGACCACTTGGAGTGATTTTGATGCTAACAGATGTGGGACCCAAATGGTGGGATGGTCAATGTTGGACAAGTGATGTGTCGACATGTGGCATAGATTCATTGGACTAAACTATATTTGTTACTAACGATATAATTGAATGTTTGAATCAGGTTGCTCATTGGTTGACTTAGTATTAATGTTGAGTTGGAAAGTGATGGTTGGCTATTGTAACCATTTGACGATGGAAGTTGAATCAAACCATTTCCTAGGGTTGAGAACGAATGATATAAAACAATGAGAGATGAGATTGAAGTAGGGTTATGTTGTCTAATTCTCACTAGATGGAACAAGATGTAAAGTCTGCAAAGGCTTAGAACCTGAATTGTATTTGTAATTTTTTTGTTGCTAAATAATACAATGGCGATCTAGGTTTTTGGAGTGGGGTTTTTTACCTAAAAGTGTTTTCCCCATGTAAATCTATGTGTTCATGTTTTTTGTTTCATCTTTCATGTTTAATGGTTCT
Source organism: Sequoia sempervirens (assembly GCA_007258455.2). Lineage (NCBI taxonomy): Eukaryota > Viridiplantae > Streptophyta > Pinopsida > Cupressales > Cupressaceae > Sequoia > Sequoia sempervirens. Next base: position 68,494,673 of record VDFB02047397.1, on the reverse strand, counting down.
GTGTGATTGAATCTGTTTAAAATGGTGTTGTTTGGAACTGGATTAACATTAATTTTTCTCTAAGGGTCAATGTGGGAAATAAACTATGTCTAATTCTGGCGATCTAGGTTTTTGGAGTGGGGTTTTTTACCTAAAAGGGTTTTCCCCATGTAAATCTATGTGTTCATGTTTTTTGTTTCGTCTTTCATGTTTAATGGTTCTGTGTGATTGAATCTGTTTAAAATGGTGTTGTTTGGAACTGGTTTAACATTAATTTTTCTCTAAGGGTCAATGTGGGAAATAAACTATGTCTAATTCTGGCGATCTAGGTTTTTGGAGTGGGGTTTTTTACCTAAAAGGGTTTTCCCCATGTAAATCTATGTGTTCATGTTTTTTGTTTCGTCTTTCATGTTTAATGGTTATGTGTGATTGAATCTGTTTAAAATGGTGTTGTTTGGAACTAGTTTAACATTAATTTTTCTCTAAGGGTCAATGTGGGAAATAAACTATGTCTAATTCTTCTTTGTGGCATAGTGGTATGTGTCTTTGAGGCAATCTAATGAATCAAAAGCTACCAAAGGCACTACTGTTCTTGAATGTTTCTTTATGAGATGACCGATATTTTCTTAACAAGTTGGTATCAGATCCTTCTTCTAGGATTTTCTTTTGCTTGCATGTGCAGGGTTGTGAGTTGCATGTACTTGCATGGACTCACATGTGGTTCACATGTGCTTGCATGTTGATGCATGTTTGAATTCCTAGTGTTTTTGGTTCTGGGTATTCCTTCTATGAAGATTTCTTGGTCTGTCAGGCTTGAGGAAATATGGAGGAATCAACTAATGTATTGATCCTTTGGTGGGTGGAAGTTCTTGCTTTTCTATATAAGTTCCTGAGACAATGCGCATTAGGAAAGATGGTAAATATGGAGAAACTAGAACTAGTCATGCTGGAATGTTGTGATTTGAGGTTCCTAGTTGGTAGTGGTATAATCCTAATGCATGGGCTGGAATTTTTTGCTTTGTGGCTATGTTGCAACAAAATATTTCATATTGGGTGTCTATGTGAGAGGATCCCTGATGATATGGAGAAGCTTGGGTTGTTCAGTCATGGAGTAATGTACTTATGTTGGGTGTTATTTCCTAGTATTGGAAGGCACAGTCTTATGTTACCCTAATTGCATGTAGTCTATGGATTTTATCATTAGATGGTCTGCAAGCTTTTGTAATAGTCTGTCTCTCTCTCGGATGCATGTGCATATTGGTGGCTTTGGAGTAGGCTTGAAATGGGCCTGGAGTTCTTGAACTGTCGTTTCCTTTCAAGGATGATTTGTACTTGCATCACTCAGATTCACATTCTTTGGATTTGAGGGGTTTCATAGATTCCCATTTAAGGAATCTATGGTTATGCATATTCATGTTATTCCATTGTTCTGGTTTAATTGTTATGGTGTTTGTTTCAAAATTTTGAGTTTTCCATATTTGAAGTGGATATGGGTGTGCATGGGTGTTCTTGAACATAGTGGTTTTGCAAGTTTTACATGGTCAAAAAACTTGTGGTGTTGTGGAGCTGTTAAATTTTTTCCTAGAATTTGGCTTTTGAGGCGTTGTTGGATGAGATAGTTGTAGTTCTACATGCATGCTTTGTGCATGGTAAGAGAATGTGTGTTTTCTTTCTCTACATGGGAGTGTTGGTAAGTGATTGATCACTTAACATTTCTATGGTGGTGTTGTTGGTTCCAAGACTATGGTGCTTGAGTTGTGGACATGATTGGAAAATCGGATTTGGACTTGATCTAGTGTTTGAGTCATGTTGTCTACATGGTTATTCTCTTTGAGATCTCAGTGTTGTTGTTTCCAATGCGATAATGGGTTTGCATGTTCATTTTGATTGATCTTCAAGGTATGCAGTTGGTGGATTAGATACCCATTGGCTACAGTAAGATATCTCAGAAGTGGATTGTCTATATCCATGAGGTTGATTCAGTGCTAGTGTAGACTTGTTAGCTGGCCTTGTCTATGGTCACTTGTGCATTGGTGTGGTTTATTTGAGATGAGAGGATGGATGGTGTTTAGTACTTGAATAGTTGGTAATGGGGACCTCTAGCATGTGTATCACGATGTCATGGATAGCTTGAGTACATTGGTTTGTGTAAGCTTTTGACAGTGATGGTAATTTTTTGCTGGGTTTAGAGATCTTGGTGTCACTTGGTATTGTTGTTAAAAAGACATGTTGTGTGGACCAGAAGGATTCCCAGTTTAGCAGATGTTTGGTCATGATGCTTGAAAGTTCGATATCACAATTTAGTGGGAGATTTAGCAATGACTATGGATTCATCACTTGGTGATGGATGATCTTTAGTGTTGCAAATGTTACTAGGAGAGGCTCTTAGATCCTGTTGCTACAGAAGGGTTATTTCACATATGCATGGAAACTATTGGAAGACGTGCAAACATCTCAAAACCATGGAGGATTCTTGGAGTCTTTGGTTAAGATGTTGGTGGTGCTTGACAGGTGATGTCTGTTTAGAGTTTGTTTGTTTTATGTCATGGTATATTCATGATTGCGCATTAGAGTTTTGGCATAATGTTTTGTTCTTGAGACCATGTTATGTTTACTTGGAGCATGGGATCTCCTAAGGTGGATGGTAAGATCATGGTGTCATGATAAGTTCTTGGTTCAGATGACTGGATCTTTTGATAGTGGTATGGTAATTATTTGTGTATTAGGTACACAAATTATATGCTTGAAAAATTCATGATAGTATAGTGATGCATTTGGGGTTTAGCATGGAGTGATTGTTAGTAGGTTCTCTTGGATACATAGAGAATAAGGTGAGGCTGTAATTCTCTTGAGATGAGAAAAGTATACTGAGATGGTTATTCTTGGTGAGATTTCAGCAAAAAGTCTGAGGAGCCTACACCTTGGTTGGACATGAGTTCAACAGAGACCAATGAGGAGATTGCTCTTGGAGAAGTCATGAGGAATTGGTTACCCTGGAGGAGCATTCTCATTCCCCACTCTTGGTCTACTCGGCAGGTTAGAATTTGAAAGTTATTGCTCATTATTGCTTTCAGATGTGTTATGTCCATGCTTTGATTCTCATAAAGCGAGTTGATTCATGATGATTGGATTTGGATACTCATTTGAGGATTGATTTAGCATGTGTTTGTATGCTTTCTTTCATGGATATGGATCTTGAGCTTTGTAGTTAGTTCTGAAGGATTCATTTGAAGGATTCTTAACATGTACATCTCCTTGGGTTAGTATTTTCTTTTATGATATCATTCTTTGATGAGGATTGTTAGGAGATGGTTGTATGGGTTGATATCCTAAGATGGGAAATGGAGTATTTTGATCTTCTTGGAGAAGCGTACATCCATCTAATTACATGACATATATGTTGTGTTTGATCTTGGTGATTGAATGGTTGGGTGTTGTTATGATGTTCTCTTTGGGGTGTTTTGGAGGAGATCTTACGTGACACTTGGTTTTGGAGACTTATGGTGAGAGTTGTTCTCTACAGGTTATTTGCTTAGAGTTTTTGCATATCATTGTGGATGGTTCCTTGAAACTACATGTTTACACTCTCTATTTTATGCTATTGGTAGACTCGGTATGCCTTGATCTTTTCAAATTTATTACCCATGCAGTGGGAGTTCTTGGATGTGTTTTGTCTTCTTTGACTAGTTGGCACATGGAGCTTGTTTCTGTGGTTGATGGGTTGGTTGTGTTGTTGGAATGAGTTTACTTATGAGGATACCTTGGAGGTATGTGATATTGGATCGATTAGCACTTACTGTGTATGCTATTTTTAGTTGTGTGGGTTAATCAGTTGGATGGGAGTTGTCAGTGTTCTGGTTGTTGTTCTAGCTGGTGTTCTATCTTGTTTCTAGAGGGTGACTTCGTGGTTGTTTTCTAGTCTGGAGCTTTGAAATTGATATTAATTATGCATATCTTGTGAACACAATGGAGTGGTGGCAGTGTGTTGAAACCCTTATAGTTTGTTGGTTTTGATGTTTGTGTCTTGGATTAGACTAGTGAATTTATAGCCTAAGATGGTGGACATTATAGATGTTGTTGTAGGTATCCTGGGTGATACAAAATATTTATGCATTGATTGGTAGGTGGTGCATACTTTGGAAAGTGGGAGAATATTGAGAAATGGTGCCTCAAACATACTAGTGTTCATGCCTCTGTGTTATCGAATAGATAGTTGAATATCTTCAGGACAAAGTTACTAGTCTAATCGAAATATCTTTCGCGGAAATTATTTCTTAGTTAATTAATTGGTTTTCAATTTTTCCAAACTTATGTCACGAGGTTCTAAAGTTTCACAACCTCCCAACTTAGCGACTTTGAGGTTCTCTTCATTATCGGCATGTCGTAGGTTTTGAGAACTTCGCAACCTCTGACATGGGGTTTGGAAGTTCGGGTTTTGAGTGACATAGTGATCCCTTTGTTGTCAACGAGTTGTGGGTTTTGACAACTTCGCAACCTCTAACATGAGGTTCAGATTTTTGGGTTTTGAGCAACAGAGCGATCCCTTTATGAGCAAGTCATAGGTTCTGGGAACTTCACAACCACTGACATAAGGTTTTGAAGTTTTGTTTTTCAGCGACATAGCAACTTGGAAGTCAATGGATGTGGGGACCACTTGGAGTGATTTTGATGCCAACAGATGTGGGACCTGAATGGTGTGATGGTCAATGTTGGATGAGTGATGTGTCAAAACATGGCATAGATTCATTGGACCAAACTATATTTGCTACTAATGATGTAATTGTATGTCTGAATCAAGTTGCTCATTAGTTGAATTGATATTAATGTTGAGTTGGAAAGTGATGGTTGGCTATTGTAACCATTTGACTATGGAAGTTGAACTGAACCATTTCCTAGGGTTGAAAATGAATGATATAAAACAACGAGAGATGAGAGACAAGATGAGAGAGATGAGATTGAAGTAGGGTTATGCTTCCAAATTATTTTTGGATGGAACAAGATGTAAACTTTGTAAAGGATTAGACCCTAAATTGTATTTGTAACTATTTTGTTGCTAAATAATACAATGGCAATCTAGGTTTTTGGAGTATGGGTTTTTTTTACTCGAAAAGGTTTTCCCCACATAAACCTGTGTGTTCATGTTTTCTATTTCATATTTCATGTTTAATGGTTCTACGTGATTGAATCTATTTAATGGTGTTGTTTGGAACTGGTTTAATTAGCATTAACTTTTCTCTAAGGGTCAATATGGGAAATAAGCTATATCTGATTCCACTTTGTGGCATAGTGGTCTGTGTATTTGAGGAAATCTTATGAATCAAAAGCTACTAAAGGAACTACTATTCTTGAATGTTTCTTTCTAAGCTGACCAATATTTTCCCAACACCTTTTTTGTTTGACTCTAAGAAAAACATGTTCACTAACCTCAAAATGTCGGGTTGACCTCTTAGAATCAACCTAACTTTATACCTATCCTTCAACTTTACCATTTTACTCACTCATGTTGTATACATTCTAATTTGACCACTACCACATGGTCAAACCCGTCTCCGTTATTCATCCATTTCATTGATATTAATTAAATGATTTATCTAATTAATACCTCACCTTTGCCTAAGGTTCCTAAAGTATTTAATTTAACAATTAAATACTTTACCTTTCATCTTTTCCTCTCTAAATTAAATAAACATATCAATTTATTTAATCTAGTCATTTGGCCTTTTTGAATTAAAATAATTTTAAATTCTTCTTTTTCTCTCTACTTGTCACATCCTCCATAACGCTCTTCTAATATGGATTAATTTAATTAATCCATGATTGAGATGTGCACACCTTAATCAGGATTAATGTCACATCCTCCATATTCTCCCACTTGCCTCTAATCCCTCGTTAAGTTTCTTAATCACCTATTTGCACAATCTTGATCTAATCCCCTTGCTACATTTAGCATACCTTTTTGGTCAACCTTCACAATTTCCACATTTAACCTAGACCCTCTTCCCCATGTGAATTTAAAATTCACATTTATCCCTCCAAGACTCCCCTCTTCCCCATGTAAGTTGTTAGGGGTTCTAGAACTCCTCACTTGTCACATTAGTCACATGGGGTCAAGAACCTTCTATTATAATGACCTTGTCTTATCCACAAGGTGCTTCCCATATGAATTTAAAATTCATATTTATTCTCCCAACCACCTTATTCCTTCCAATCATGTGAATTTAAAATTCACATTTATTTCCCCAACCACTTCTCTCTTCCCCATGGAGATTTTTGAGGAATACTAAAATTCCTCATATGTCACTTTCCTCCCATATGGGAACAAGAAGTTCCTTTTTGAGGAAATATTCTCCTCATCCCAAGGTATTTTCAAGTACCTCCACCTCACATGTCCCTTTTCCAACTCATTTGTCCTTGTGACACTTCATCCTCCACATGGCAAGATGTGAGGGCTTGTGAGTCCTCAACTCACCACAACCCTTCATCTTGCCCATGTTGGAAAATTTTCAACCATTCAATTCTCTAGAAAAATCTCCCTTAAAATGAAATATTTTCTTTCATTTTCATTCATTAGGCATTCACACATCTTGCATTTAAAATCTCATACTCTCACACTTGCATTTTTGCACTCAAGAAAACCTCCATTGTTGCATTCTTTGAAGATTTTATCATTTGCATTTGCACTCATCAATCCAACTACCGACATAGCTCATTGCATTCCTCATCTTGTTTATAGAATTTTGCATCCATTTGCATCACATCTTGCCATCAAAGGAGCACACAAGACATCAATCATACTCTCACACTTGCATTTTTGCACTCAAGAAAACCTCCATTGTTGCATGCTTTGAAGCTTTTATCATTTACATTTGCACTCATCAATCCAACTACCCACATAGCTCATTGCATTCCTCATCTTGTTTAGAGAATTTTGCATCCATTTGCATCACATCTTGCCATCAAAGGGCCAACCAAGGAGAAACTCTTGCAAGGTAAATTTTCTTTCGTTTATCTCTATTTTGTTTGAGTTAAGGTAGCTCTATCTTGAGGTGTTAAGTGTTGTTTGTTGTCTTTTTCATTCTATTTTGTGTCCTTTAGATAGGCTAACAATGCTTGATCACATTTATGGCATGCCCGGTGGGACCCACAAATGGGTTTGTTTCTTTCACCTTTGCTGTTGTTTGATATTTTGAAGGTTCAAGTTACACATAGAGGTGATTTTTCCCTCTAAACGAGCAATGTTGAAAGAAAAGGGGTGAGCCTGACCTCTAGACAGGTTAGCCCGCCCTCTTATTCCCCAGACAGGAAAGCCTACCCAACACAAAGACGAGCTTGGCCCTAGACAATGATTCTAACCTATAGATAGGCAAGCCTAACCCCTAGACATTGATTCTGACTTGAAGATAGGCAATCCTAACCCATGGATAGTGATCCTGACCTCCAGACAAGTGATCCTGCCCTCCTATCCCCCAGACAGGCATGCCTGCCCAACACAAAGGCGAGTCTGGCCTTAGATAGTGATTCTGACCTGCACATAAGTGAGCCTGACCCCTGGATAGTGATCCTAACCTCTAGATAGGAAAACCTACCCTCTTGTCACCAAGATAGGCGAGCCTGACCTTGGACAGTGATTCTGACCTGCAGATAGGCGAGCTTAACCCCTAGACAGTGATTCTAACCTGCAAATAAGCGAGCCTGACCCCTAGACAATGATTCTAACCTATAGATAGGTGAGCCTGACCCCTAGACAATGATTTTGATCTATAAATAGGCGAGCCTGATCCCTGGATAGGCAATTTTGACCCCTGGTTAGGAGATTTTGAGGTAAAATAGTGGTTCAAATCTACATTTTCAGAGTTCATTTTTTGTCATTTTTAGGTTCTAACCCCTTAACTTGTTCATTTGTGAGTGTGTTTGCATTCTTACTAACGTTTTGTAACTATTTTTCACTTGTTGAAGGCTAGAGGTGCAAACTAATAACACTTTCTTGTAGAACGATCGGTCCCAACATGTTAGTTTAGTTTGTTTGCCCCTTTTTTTTTTGCTTATTTATCTAAGCACATAGATCTAATTAGGGGGTGTCAATATATTGTGTGCTTTGTTTTTCAAGTAAGCTATTGACATAGCTAGTCCCTTTGTGGCATTTGGCAATCCTTGGTGAAGAGAAATCATAGCTTACTTAGTCCTTTGTGTTACCTAAGGGACACTAGACCATTCAAGCTTTCCCCTTGCACTTTGTGTGAGCCTATGGAGTAGTCGAAAATGGTTAGTGTTCTCTTTTTAGCAGAACCTTCTTAGAGATTTTATCACCCCAAGGGACAATCCCAACTAGGTGTACCGATGGGGTATAGAAAGTGGGAGGCCAAAGCTGTACCCCAATCCAATCACATCATGTTTGGCAGAGCGTCGAGGCTAGGGTGATACCTAGATAGATGTGAAGAGTTGGTTTGAACCTTCAGTATCTTGCTGGGGTTCCCGACTCACGCTTGTGATAGGCTGGTGTTCATGGTTGTGCCTCATGTACCATGTGTATATCAAGGAATCCCTAGATCACCTTGTTCAACTTAGTTAGAGGACCATGTTGGCCATACGCTTATCACTAAATATAGGATTGTGTTGCTTGAACTATCTTCTTTGTGTGAAACCAGTGCTTTCTTTCAGTTGAGTCAGCCTTGGCCTTCTGCTTGTTGCTTTTTTTTTTTTTGTCCTTTGCCATATTTAGTCATTTTCTTTCTAATCCACTCTAAGTATGCCGTTTAGGCAAGTCTGCTCCCTAGTTGGGTGAGTCTGACCACTACATAGGCAAGCCTGCTATCTATAGGGGCGATTCTGCTTCCTATCATTCATTCTGTTAGTCAAACAACTTCACAGCCACCCATTTCCTACTAAAAAGGTGAGCCTAACCCTTGGATGGGAAATTTTGCACCCTAGAAAGGAGATTCTACATCCTGGTTGGGCGAATTTGCTTCAAAAACAACTAGTCCCACTTGTCATTCAAGTCTTTGTCCGTTCATTTTTCACTTCCAAGAGTCCATTCTCCCATTCTGAGAACCTGTTCATCCATTTAGAGAGTTGTTTCCTCCGTTTAGAGAGTTATTTCCTCCGTTTAGAGAGTCATTTCATCATTCGAGGAACTCGTGTCATTGTTCGAGGAACTTGTGTCATCGTTCAGGGAACCCATTTCATTGTTTGGGGAACCTGTTTCACCGATCAGTGAATCCATTTCCCTATTTTTCAAGTCGATTCCTCTATTTGTTAGGTATGTTTATCTGCCTGATGAGCTCGTTCGTTCACTGAGAAGATCTATTTCTTTGTCATAGTGAGTTTGGACAAATTTGCTAGCGGCTTAGCTGAACTTGTCCCCTGTTTAGGTGAGTCTGACTTCTGTTTGTGCAACCCTGTCCCCTGAATAGGTGAGTCTGCACCTTGGTTGGGTGACCCTGTCCTCTAAATAGTCTGGCCTCTTGTTGGGCGACCCTGCCTCCTGAATATTCTCCATCCTGGTTGGGAAACCCTACCCCCTGAACAGGTGAGCCTACCCCTTGGATAGGAAATTTTGACTGTCGGATAGGTGAGCCTGAACCTTAGATGGGAGATTATGGCCCTTGAAAAGGTGAGACTACATCTTGGTTGGGTGATTTTGTGACCTGTATCCATTTCTCATCCAAAACCCAGAAGGATAATCATTTGGGCATCTAAAACCTTATCATTTTCCTAGTCGTTTGCTATGATCAAAACAATTTCATCACCTTTTGTTCACTCAGTCATCCATTCATCACTTGCATCATATAGGAATGTCTTAGAATAAATCTAGATTGCACATCCATCATCATTTTCTTGATCCAAAACCCCTAAACAACATTTGAGGTTATTATCTAAATTGGCCTAAGTGTTTGAGTTTGATCATCATCTTATGCATTTGCTTAGGATTACCATCCATCTTGAGTCAATCATCATCATTCGCCCCCGTCAATCCACTTCCATCTCAAGTTGGTTCGGTGCCACAATCATCTACCTATCCCTAATCCGATCAATGAAAACCTTAAGTCACCTAGGGTGATCTCTGAACTTGGTTTAGAATCCCTTCTATCATCCAATCTTATCCAATCATCCAAACTTATCAATTGTTTCACCAATCAACCTTATCCAATCATCCAATCTATCAATCTAATCTAATATCATCCTCATCTAATCATCCAATCAGCTGATCCACTATTCAACCAAATCAATCCTTCAATCGTCATTTAGGCATTGCATCCTAGAGTTTAAACACATCTTGGATCATCTAGTAGTTTTTCACTTTGATGCTCATTTAAAATCAATCACAAGCCAAGAAACAAATGGAAAAACAATAAGGCCAAGGTTCCCAGCCGAACATCCCACAAGATCCTAACAACATTGCAAATACCACAAAATATCCCAACAACAGTACAAATATCCCTCAAGATCCCAATAACGGTGCATCATCACAGTCCAATACTGATGTCCAAAACACCTCACCACCCAAAGACAAGAACATGGTCAATTAGCCCGAAGTCATCATTGTCGAATACCTAAGAAATCCCACTAATATTCAGATGATGGATCGCCTCCTCAACGAGCGTGGGGATAAGATTCTCGCTACTCTAATCATCAAAGGAGTCAAACCACCACCCGATTTTAATATGTCATAGTATACCAATGCCTAGTCCCTTCCTGCATCACAAAATCCACAGATAAATGTTCCAAGAAATTCGTATATTCTCAAAGGTCCACCCATAGAGAATTGTTATCATCCTGAGTTCGGAAATGTTGTGATGAACCAAGTCGCCAATTAACCTCACCTCCCGTCCACAACCTCTATGGCCCCACTTGATCCTAATGAACCCCATGCTTATGGTATGTCACAAAACATTCCAACTACTCCACCACTTCCACCTCAACATCTTGGTCAACCACTCGTCAACACTAGGGGTACCCCAATTCTTGCATTGATGCCACCTCCGGGATCTACACCTACTGGCAATATAGCACCACCTCATCAAGGTAATATCCCTGCATTTCAACAACCTCCCGTTAACCCTCATCAATCCACTATGATGCAAGTGTCGCCACAACATACTACTACCATTGTTGTTTCATCTCAACCTCCCCATCAACAACCTCCACAAAAAAATGTCACAATCCTGCAAACAAATGTTACCATCCCACAAAAAAATGTTTTGATTCCTCAGCAGCACACCACTGTTCTGATACAACCCCCACATCAAGTCATGCAAACTGCATCATAGCTGCCGCAACCCCCCCATGGAGTTTTTGCAACAGTCCCACAAAAACATCACATTCCATCTTTCCCACTTTAGCAACAACACCCACAACAACAACAACCACCCCATCATACACATGTTCCCATGCAAATGCAATGAAATCCTCTCATGCAATATCTTTACCACTTATGTAATATGTATACCACTTATGCTACTATGTCCAATCCTAATAAGAACATTCATGTGATCGCTTAGAACCCCCTGTGGACTCAACCACCTCCTTACACTAATCCTCTGCAATCACACACAAACCCATACATCACACAACAACCCAATGTTGCATACAATTACTAGTTCAACCCATACTATGCTCAGCAACAACCTTCATACCAACAAGGTGCTTCATCCATGTACTATACGCAACAATGTCCACCTTATCAACAGGGTGCTCAATTCACCTCTTACTATCAGCAAATGTCGCCTTACCAACAAGGGGCTTCCACATCATCATACTATCAAGTTTCTACAAAAGGCCAGTAGGTCACTCCATCTGCTTCATACTATCACAAACAACCACCATACAAACAAGTGGCTACCACCTCTTACCATCAAAATCTGTCATATCCACCTTACGTCAATCCCCAATCCACACACACCAATCAATACCAACAAACACCTCCATACACACCTCAATCTGCTTATGATCTTGTTGCTTCAACACCATCTTCATCATATCAGCAGTATCCTCCATAAAATCAGCCTAGTTCATCTAGTCTGATTCCCATAACTCCTATCAATCAAGATCTGGAAGAAGTCAAAGCTGTGTTAAAGGACTTACAAGCTGGGATCGAAAAATAATCGTTCAAGTTTGAAGACATTTGTCCCTACCTATTTGATCCTTTTGTTTCATTGGTTCCCTTCCCAAAACATTTTCAAATGCCGAAATTTGATAAATACAAAGGAACCAAAGACCCTAAATCTCACCTTCAAGAGTTTTACGCCCACTGTCAAGAAGTCATGCATAATGACAATTACCTCATGAGATTGTTTCCTAGGAGTTTATATGGAATAGCTCTTGACTAATTTATGTGTCTTAAGAAAGGATCTATCAAGTCCTTTGCACAACTTTCAGAAGAGTTTGTCTCCCACTTCTCCTTTAATCTGGAGAAGGATATTGACACCTTAGATCTTCTGAAGGAAAAGCAGCGAGAGGGAGAAACCTTTGCGAGCTATCTTCAAAGATGGCGAGCCCTAGCCAATTGCATGAAATCTCTGTTACGGGTATGTGACCGATTTTTAAGTGTATCAATATATAAAAACAATAAATCAAACACACCAATAAGACATTATATCAAAACAAAAAATAAAATAAAATAGAATGCAAACTCAGTCTTCTGTGTCTGATGTCATCCTATCGTCCTCTATCTCCAGTGTTTTTTCGATTCCAGCTTGCTCTCAGATTGTGTGCTAGGCTCAAAAAATGGTCTTCCTAGAGAACGAGATTTGAAGATGAATGCATGTTTAAACTAGACATGATTGCTAGAATGAAAGATTATGAAATTATGAAAGTTGAAGATGATAATAACAATGCTAAGATGCTAGAATGCTAGAATGCAAGAATGCAACTAATAGCCAATGCGTGAATGTATGTCAGTGTCTATCTGTGTGTGTGTAACCAATGCTTGGATTCACAGGGGTATTTATAGAGTTTTTGAAAGATTTTGATTGACTTATGTGATCAACGGTTGTGAAAATTCCTGGAAGATCAAATGGTCGAAGATGGATAAGACTGGACAGAAAAATAGAAGAAAACCAGAAAGCAAGATTTTCCTTTTTCATAAAAGAGAAGATGAGATTATAAAGGTGAATTGTAAAAATCATCTTTTTGTGAGATTTTCGAAAGATTTTGAAGATAAATAATGAATTATAAATTCAGTTATTTATTTATGGGTGACATGGAGATTTTTCTTAATTAAATAAAATATTTAATTAAGATTTGAAGAAAATGGAAGATTTCATAATTAAATAAAATTTTAATTATGATTTGAAAAGATATGAGGAGTATTTAATTAAATAAAGATATTTAATTATTTTTTTAGAAAATGACATGTAAATGAAATTAATTAAATAAAATATTTAATTAATTAGAAGAAAGATTTGAATAGGAGAAAGGAAATATTTAAATTTAATTAAATCAAAAGACTTAATTAAATTTAAAAGGTGATAATTAATTAAAATAAATAAAGGGTATTTATTTAATTAATCAAGTAGACATATGAATGTAAAATAATTAAATAAATTTGATTTATTTAATTATGGCGGAAGAATAAAGTGAATGAACAATATAATTAAATTAATTAAATTTAATCATATGTAGAGGACTTTTTAGAGAGATTAATTAAATAATAAATATTTAATTAAGTGCCAGGATTAATTAGACATGACCAATTTTATGCATATAAATTTTCCCCCTCTTTGAAGTGATGTGTGAAATGCATTGCTTCAAAGAAAATGTTCTTGCTTTAAAAAAATTTGCTATGTTTGATTTTGCCCCTGATCGGAAAAAAATTAACTGATATGCCCCTAATTAGAAAACATCCCTGATATCGATGATGCCCCCTCAGGACACAAATCACTAATGATAAGAAAAATGTTGAGTTGGTGATGAAATTCAGATGATGAGAGGGATGCGGTGATTTAACTCCCGATAATTGATTAAAAGATGCCCCAGTTTGAAAATAAGGTCAGAGTTTGATAAAAAGATTTTAAAAAAAAATGCCACCAAAAACCCACCTTGTTTGACCTTTAAAAGGTAAAATGGTAAAAAGGGCAAGTCATTTTCACCTTTTGACTTTATTGATTTTGTGCTCTGACGGTGACTTAGCGAAATGAAGATTCCTTATCATAGGCATAGATTGGAGCGGGCCCGCCAATACCAAAGACCAACCATGTATGGACCACCGGTGAGTCGATTCAACCCTCTTTTCTTTTGAAATTTTTTGATTTCAATTGAATTTTGAGACGTTTTGGCATGGATTTAGGGTTTAGCAGTCAATTTTAGCGCATTTAGAAAATAGAGTAGCACTTATGATGTTTCCTTTAACACATATAGGGTGTGATTTAGCTTTACTATGTAGGAGGAAGTTTAGCGCATATGATACATAGAGTAGTACATATAGGAATCTGGTGGGAAATGGGTACTTTAGCGCATATAGGAAACAAATTAGCGCTTTTAGGGTTTTCGTGCATCGAGTAGATGAAATGGTGCATTCAATGAGTGATTTAGCACATATAGGGAAATAGCACATTTAGGGTTTGATTTAGTGCTTTCAGGGCATAGAATGGCACATTTGGGGTTTTAGCGCATCAAGGGGAAACTTCAGCACATTTAGGGTTTTAGCGCTTTTAGGTCGTAGGATTAGCACATCTAGGAAAATTTAGGCAGAATGCATTGTATGATGAAAATGATGATGTATTATTGCTTCTTTGGTCAATACATAGATAAATTATCTTGTCATCATATTGATATGGATAGAAATGATAGAAAGTATGATAAATGAATTGATAACTTTGTTTCCAAAAATAGAAAGCAAAGAGTAGAATGATTGATTGCATTTTGCTTGATAAATTTGCTTTTAGAAAACAAAGATTAGATGATTGATATGAATTCTGATAAATTTTCTTTCTGCTATAGAAAACAAATAGTAGATGATGTGATTGAAAAAATATTTGCATTCGTGACCGAAGTACAAATAGGATGATGATTTGATTGTTGATAAATTTTCTTTCCTGAAAAAGAAAAAGAAATAGTAAATGATGATAGAGTAGATCGATTTGATATTTAGGTAGATAGATTTTGCCTTGATTTCATGATATGAGTCCCTTAGATAGAACACTTGATATGGTTCACGTGATATGAGTCTGATATGTGTCACTTGATATGAATTTAATTGTTATGGGTCATTTGATATGGGTCACTGATATGTATGATGTGAAGTAGATAGATTGCTTTGATATGAGTCTAATTGATTGTCCATGTGATGACCAAAAATAAGAGGTTTTCAAAAACTTCTAGATTAGAGAGCACTTCCCCGTAGGTTGGGATCGAATACGAGATCTCACACCTGCAGATGTACATGTGATAGTTGGATGTGGGTTGGGACCATTGTTGTTTATGCCTCCTATTCGGGTCAACAGGGGACTATTGACTGTGCTAGCAGAGAGATGGCATTCTGAGCATAATACATTTCATTTGCCGATGAGTGAGATGATAGTGACCCCAGAGGATGTATACAGGATTTTGGGGATCCTAGTGGTAGGTTCCCTTGTGTTGTATGACCACAAGGAGTTAGGTGGTATAGATGCACTCAGGAGGGTGTTTGGGGATGTGCACATAGCAGGGTATTGGGTGCCATGGGAATATTTTAGGGGATATCTAGCCTTACTTGCAATTTTGGGTGCATTCATTGGAGGCTTCCTTTTTCTGGACCGCCGACCAAAGGGACTATCAGTTGGGTGGGGGAGGATCATTGAGTAGATGATGGGGCAGCCATGGAGATATACCTGGGGGAGCTGTATGTTGGCACATTTATATCATGACTTGCACTAGGTGGTATACAAAGGATCAACTAGCTTGTCTTGTGGTGTTACCTTGCTCCATATCTAGGCATGGGAGCATATTGTGATTATGAGACCACTTTGTCCTAGAGCTAGGCCACCAGGCAGGCCATACGTGTATGCATATTCTATTTCACTTGTCCAACCCAAGCTGGGAAAGTTGGACTACTGGAGATAGACCCTAGATGATATGGATTCAGTGATATAGAGGCCATACACAGATTATGATGTGTGGGACATGGATCATTTGGAGATGCCATTTGTATGTATACCTCAGTTTCTGATAGGTCAGACCCCATTCATTATAGAAATATTTTTAGCAGTGCGAGTACAGAGATAGTTCAAATTCACACAAGGGATGCCTCAGGGCATTACGCACTATGGAGGGTGCAAGGATGAGCTTGGATGGGGGCCTTGCATTTCTTATCAGGTTGCCTATACAGAGTATACAGTTGTATAGCCTGAGGTATGGGATGGAAGGCCCAATATTGTTGATGCAGGTATGTCTAAGGAGTACTTTGTTTATTATCACACACACCCATTTCCATGGTTCACATGTCCAGATGAGCCGATGCCCATTTTGGTGGCACCATAGCTAGGGGTTAGTAGACAAGAGGATGTGGTAGGTGGGGAGTAGGTAGTTGGTGGAGGAGAGGAGGATAGCGAAGATGAGGAGTGTAGATGGAGAGGAGGAGAGTGGAGATGGAGAGGAGAGCTCAGATGATGGCGATGGGGATGATGATAGAGATGGCGGAGGGGAGGAGCAGAGGCTAGTGAGGTAGAGGACGGATATCTTGGGTAGTGCTCAGGTCATGTGGAGGCCGAGGAGTGATACCGAGTGGCAGATGGTGATCAAGGTCTCTACAATGCAATAGGTGCAAATAGATACTCTACAGGCCCAGGTACAGACACTTTAGGGGAAGCAGGAGTAGTGGAAAATCTAGTTGGCTCAGGCTCAGAGTTTGGTAGTACAGTTACAGGCACAACTTGCATAGACATGGGTGCAGTCATAGGAATCTCCACTTTCCCCAAACCCATAGGTAGCCTAGTTGATAGCAGAGAGGGATTCTTTCAAACAGAGGGTAGTGGAGGCAGAGGGTGTGGCACAGAGACTCATGGGCACCGTTGAGAGTGCATCTTTGTAAGAGGCTATTACAGAGGGATTCGAGATTTCCAAGGAGGCTGAGTACTATCAGGTTAGGTATGAGTAGTTGTCCCCTCCTGACCGCAAAGAGCCTTACCCTTGGTCCAACAATAGGACTAGGAGTAGATCATGGATGATGACACACATTAGAGGGGTCACAGGGCCACGACAGGATCTTGATGTAGGGGGCAGTGGAAGGCCATCATCCTCTAGCCTAGCTCCATTAGGGGGCTCCACTATTAAACCTTTATTGATTGATGTAGTATTATTGATGTATATCATTTTTGGAGCATGTGCATTATTTTTTATCATATCTCATGTATCTCTCTATACTGTTCAGTTTCATTGGACTTTGGACATTTGTATGTTTTTTTTATGAGCAATGATATGCAGCGGTGATGAGTTTTGATGATGTGTGTGTTTAATGTGATGATGTGATATACATGTATTTATGTATGATATAGTATGGATTATGATATGCATTATATTGATTTGATGACTAACATGATATGCAGGATGATTCATGCGATGAATTGATTTGT
Source organism: Sequoia sempervirens (assembly GCA_007258455.2). Taxonomy (NCBI): domain Eukaryota; kingdom Viridiplantae; phylum Streptophyta; class Pinopsida; order Cupressales; family Cupressaceae; genus Sequoia; species Sequoia sempervirens. Next base: position 68,477,148 of record VDFB02047397.1, on the reverse strand, counting down.
GATGTGTACTAATGATGTCATCCAGGTGGATGACCTAGGATGTTTGATTAGGAGAGTGTGTACGGAGATATATGATATGGTTATGAAAAATGATGTGGAAATGTAGTGTATGCATGGAATGTTTGTTTTTGGATTTTTCAAATGCAAGAAATAGATATGATGAAAAATGGATGTTTATGTTTATGAGATGAATTTGTAGTATGTATATGATTTAGGAAAAGAAATGATATGTTAAATGATTCAAATGTTTATTGGAAAAATTTCATGATAGATAAATGATATGAAAATGATAGATGAGTGCAAGATAGGATAAATAATGGGATCAAATGTATGATGTAATGAAATGTAATGGCATGATGATAAAATGATAATGATAATGAGATGAAATAAAGTAATAGATAAATAATAATAGTCAGTAATCATAAATATATAATAAAATAAATAAATAAATAAATAATCGGTCAATAAATAAAATAAATAAATGGAATAAATAATAAATAAATAAACAAATAAATAAAGATAAATAAAAGTGATAAGTGAGATGTTTAATGAGATGAAAGTGACATGGAATACCTAATGGATGAATGATGTGAAATTAGAAAGGATCTAAATGATACGAAAATGAATGATAAATGATAAACTATATGATATGTACAGGACCTAGATGAAATCATAGTGATAATGAGATAAAATGATAATGAAATGATGATGAAATGATAATGATAATGAAAAAAATGTCTGAATGTCCTCCACAACTAGTCCAAAAAAACATGACAGTTGTTGATGTTTTTGTTCAGCCTTTTAAAATTATGATCCAAATCCAATATGCAGATATGTACAATGATCAAAATGAAATGCAATGAAATGAAATTAACCATTTGTTGAGCCTTTTGTTAGCTTTCTTGAATCATCATAGAGTGTTTTAAAATGTTGGAAGTATGTACAAGCATCAGAGGGGAAATTAGCACCAATGATGACACCTAAGTACAACTTTCATGACTTTTTTTTTGATATAGCAAGTGAACACAAGCATCGAGGTATAATTGAACCAAGATGACCTGAGTATTTCTTGCATAACTAGACAAAGATTAACCACTTTCTGATGCAAAATTTGGAACTATCATCAATGATACGTTTTGGAAATCATGTCTCATGACATATTTGCAACAGATTGATAGTTAACCTCAAGACAACAGACAAAGAAAAATCATCCTCTTTCCTCGCCACTCTAGTTCAAGAAATCATCGAGTGTGCTCCAGAGGGATGATATCAAAAGTCAAACAACCATCGTTCAAAATATAATACTGCTATTCCAAACATTATTCAGATTTTAAATCATCCAGATATGTGTTATGCTATGGTACTTGTTGAAAAATGTTGTGGTATGGATCAATGATTGGATAGCTGCTCATAGGACTTGATTACTTGTTTGCATGATTGGATTTTATGTCATTGTCTAGCTATTTTGGTAGAACCCAAAAGTTGATTTCCCCTAGTATGTCAACATTTTCCCCCAGTATTGACACAACTTGCTAAAATGGATATGTACAATGATCAAGCCATGGTAAGATGTTATTGCTCTGGGAAAATGATGGCAGTATGATGCTGTTATGGTTTTAAGATGATGGAATAAAGGCTGAGAAGCTAAGTGTAGAACAAGAGCTAATAGATGGAGAGTTACAAATAGCGTTTGTTTGCCAGATTTTCACTATTTTTTTTATTGCATTTTTTTAATTTCTTTTTTATTTTTTTGTATTTTTCTTGTCAATAGACTGCCCATTGCTAGGTTTTCACCCTATGACGATTTCTTTTCTTTTCTTTTTTTTAGGAATTTTTTTGCTGTTTTTGTTATTTTTTTAGGACTTTTTCTGTTGCTTTTGTTATTTTTTTAGGACTTTTTCTATTATTTTTGTTATTTTTTTTAGGACTTTTTCTAGATGATGATAACTGCTTTAGACATAATTCTTTTGCAGGTGCATGTTGTTGATGGGTTCATCAAATATGTCCCCTTCTGGTGTTGATAGCTTGTATGCTCATGAACTATATACTATGATGACCACATACAAACCCAATCAATTTGGTTCAAAATTTCCTTTCTTCTCTTTGTCTTGCTGATTTTGTGGTTTTTCCTTCAAAACAAGATCACCAACCTTAAAGGCACGTGGCTTGACTATGTGATTATAGCTGTGAGACATCATCTGTTGATATGCTTTCAAATGATCAACTGCTTGTTGTATCTTCTCATGAAGGATTTCCAGCTCTTGTAGTCGGCAAACTTTGTAGTCATCATCTATTGTGAGACCCTTTAATGATACCCTTAGTGATGGAATCTCAACCTCTAGTGGAAAAATGGCTTATGCTCCATAGAAAAGAGCATACAGTGTTTCTCCTATTGGCGTTCTGATGCTATTTCTGTAGGCCCATAATAAGGGATTGAGTTGAACGTGCCAATCTTTCCCTAAATCATTCACAGTCTTCTTCAAGAATTTTAGTATTGTTTTATTCAAGGCCTCTGCTTGGCCATTCCCTTGTGGATAATAAGGTGTTGAATATGTATGTTGGATATGGAATCTCTCACAAAGTTCATCAACATTCTGATTCTTGAACGGTCACCCATTATCTGTGATAATAAAGTTGGGAATGCCATACCGACAAATGAGATAGTTGAGTATGAATGATGAAATTTTTTTGCCAGTAACCTTAGTGAGAGGCACTGCCTCAATCCACTTGGTAAAGTACTATGTCGCTGTGATGATGAATTTATGTCCATTTGATGATGAAGGATGGATTTTTCCGACTAGATCTAACCCCCATTGAGAGAATGGCCAAGTTGGTGTGAATGGTTGAAGTTCTTGTGCGGGAGCATGGATGAGATTCCCATGTATCTGAAATTTAAAGCACTTCTTCACGAAAGTGAATGATTCCCTCTCCATAGTTGGCCAGTAATAACCCATTCTAATCAATTTCTTGGATAAGGTCAGTCCACTTGAATGAGTACCACAATGCCACCATGAACTTCTTGTAAAGCCTTGTCAAATTCGAGATGTTCAAGACATTGAAGTAAAGTACCATCAAGACCGTGACGATAAAGGATGTCAGCAATAAGAGTATAGTGAGAGGATTGGTGAATAAATTTGCGCTTTTGGTTACGAGATAAGTCAGGTGGTAAGATGTCATCTTTTAGGTACATAAATATTTCCATACCAAGGTGAATTAGATCCTACTAAGTGGCAAATGACTTGTCTTTCAGGTGTGTCATAGGTAGGTGTAAATGATTGTTCCACTAGAAATTCATAGTGAGCCTAATTTTCTGGGAGTTGCAATAATGATGCAATCATGGCCATGGCGTCAACTGCCTTGTTATCAAGTCCTCCTGTGCTAATAATGCCCCCAAAGATGTCTCTGTTGTAGAAATATATAAGATTAGAGGTTTGTCTGGATTTGGTTACTACAACTGGTGGGTTCATTAGGTACTACTTGATTTGTTTAAAGGCCATTTCACACTTGTCATCCCATTTGAAAGGAACATTCTTATGCATTAGATGTGTGAAAGGTAGACTTTTATCTACTAGTTGTGCAATGAACCGTCATATAGATTGAAGTCATCCCTATAATGATCTCAACTAACTGATATTCCTTAGTGGAGGCATTTCCATGATTGCTTGTACCTTGGCAAGATCTACTTCAATTCCTTATGCAGAGACTATTTATCCTAAGAGCTTTCCAGATGTGACCAAAAAAATGCATTTCTTGGGGTTGAGGTGAACTTTGAACTTTTCCAACCTTGCAAATATTTTGGATAATATTTCAAGATGTCCCTCTCTTGTGTATGACTTTTCCAATATAACATCCACATAGTCTTCCATGGATGTGTGCATCATGTCATGAAAAATTGTAGTCATAGCTCTTTGGTAAGTAGCCCCAGCATTCTTTAGACCGAAAGGCATGACGTTCCAACAGTAAGTCTACCATGGACATGTGAACGCTATTTTGTCCTGGTCTTTAGGTGCAATCTTGATTTGGTTGTAACTAGAAAAACCATCCATTAGTGAATACATGGCATGGCCAACTATTAGATCAACTATAGTATTGATGTTTGGAAGTGGGAAGTCATCCTTAGGACATGCCTTATTAAGATCTCTGAAATCTATGCACACTTTGATACGTTTGTCTAGCTTGGATACATGAATAATGTTGGAGATCTATTCTACATAGTCAATTGATCTTATGAAACCCACATCAAGGAGTTTTCTGAGTTCTTCCTTAACTAGTAGTGCAACATGAGGATGCATCTTTCTGATTTTTTGTTTCACAAGTTTAACTCCTGGTTTGATAGACAAGTGATGCATTATAAGATCAAGATCAAGACCTCACATGTTTGCATAAGACTAGGCAAAGTTGACTTGATTTTCCCTGAGAAATTTCATGAACTCTGGCACTTCTTTCTCTATCATTGATGTAGCTAACTATAGAATCCTTGGTTGTTCTGTAGTTTCAAGATTAACTTATTTTGTAGGCTCAATCAAGATAGGTGATCGCTCATTATAGTGCTCTGGGAGAGTGTAAAGCTTCCCATCATATGGTGCCTTAAAAAGGTTTTCACCATCTGATACACTCTTTGTTTTATCTTTTGTTTGATCTAATACTGCCAAATTCTAGTTTTCACCATTAGATCTTTCTTTTTTATTTTTATTTTGCAACTAGGAGACTTGAAACTCTCTTGATTAAAGACTCTATGCTCAAAATCACCAGTGGAACAATCATTTGTGTCGTCTACGGAACTTAAGTTCATGATAGATTCATCGCTTGGAAACATAGGTATATCGATTGGTTCGGATAGATCCCAGTCAATGAGATCAAGATGTATTAGCAGTAGCAGGTCATTAGGTATCATGAAATTGGCTATGGTTATGGTCATAACGGAATTGTCTATAGGATCTGTGGTATGAGGCAGATCAATGATGGTACTATTATCACGATAGTCTTGTTCATTTAAATCTGACTCAATATCACTAGAATCATAGTCACCTTGTACTTCAGATTCTTGTGGTTGGGTCCTTGTCCCTTCACCTTCGATTAGAGTTGTGGTGTACTTGTGTACCACATCAACACTTTTTCCCCTCCAGAACTCATCATTGTAGATGGTGTCCCATTCGTATTCACCAGAATTTGTGTCAGAGTTATTATCCATAAAATTATGAATTGTTTTCAAACATGCTTCTCTTGTATAGGAACCTTCTTGCAACGTGAGGATAGTATCATGCAACTGCTTGGATGGTCTTTCTTTTGAGTTAGTATCATAGCCTAGTCCTGTTTTATCTTTGGCGGCAAGTCCTGGAAGGTGAATAGGCTCAACTACTCCTTGTTTTCTCTTTCTGATAGGACCATTACCATCATAGCCCATCTTTTGCATGATTGAATATCCTTTACCATATTGGTCAATTGGTAGTTTGACATTGAGAACTATTTCATCTTCATCCTTATAGGGCCAACTTAGAAATTCTCTATCCTCAGAATCTTCCATGGGGAATTTTTCTTTGATAAAGCATCCATTAAACTTAGTATTTTGCTCTATTGGTGGTTGTGTTGATATTGATACTATAGATATTTGTTGTTGTGTGATAGAAGGTTTTCCATGTGAACAAGGTGATATAGGTAGATTAGCAAGGTAGAGAGAGTACTCCCCTACTCCATTTTCCTTGAACTGTAGTTGCTTGTCAAAGCTTTTGGTTAACTGACTGATTTGTGTATCAAATTTGGGAGAAGTACTAGTAGGAGCTTCTTGATTGTTGGGGACCAAAGTATCTTGACTAGCTTTGATGTTGGCACAAGTCTAACTATTCAAATTATCAGTTGGTATTGTGATCTCCTGTCTGTCATAAGGAAACTTGAGACATTGATGATATGTGGATGGGACATCTTGCATTTCATGGATCCAAGGATGACCCAATAAGATGTTGTATGCAAGATCATAGTCTAATACTTGACAAAAAGTATTCTTGATAACAGGTCCCACTCTAATCGACAGCATGATTAAATCCTTGGACGCTCTTTCCTCATCATCATAGACTTTAGTAGTAATCTTTCTTTTGGGATCAATGGAGTCCTCAGAAAATCCTAAAGTATGAACTAACTTCATGGTACATATGTTCAAACCAGCACCTCTATCTATTAGGACGCATCTAAAAAGAAACTTGTGGATCATGACTTCTAGGTATAGTGATGAATTATCGGGATGTGTCATGGAAACGTCATCTATTTTGGAGAATGAGAGGAACGTGGGTGAGGAAAAGTGTCCTACCATGGCTTGAAATTGGTCCACATCCAGATCGGTGGATATAGTTGTTTCAACGAGGGCCTTTTCTAGAATTTCCTTGTGTGTTGGGGAAATCTTCAAGAGTTCTAAGATAGAAATATGAGCAGGATTTTTTCGAAGTTGATTGACTAAGTCATATTGATGTTGAGGCAGGGGCACATTGGATTTTGAAGAAGCACCCTTTAGGACAACTTTAGCTTGTGCCCTTGTTGTTGCATTAACTTCTCTATATTCCATCTTTTTCTTAACCTTTATAACATTGACCCGCTCATCATCAGTGTAGATATGATTGATTATATGATCATTGATATGATTCACACTTTTTCCAGAAGACTCACCCTTTTGATAGTTGGGTAATGGGTTGCGAAATGCTTGGTGATCTTCGTTTGTTTGTTGGTGTCCTTCGATTGTGATGGTGCCAGTTTTTATTAAGTCTTGGACTTTATTTTTCAGGGCTTGGAAATTGTTCATGCAATGACCCATGCACCAATGATAATCACAATAGTATGTGTCATTCCATGATAGAGGCTTCACACTAGGTTCAAAATTTCATTGAGGTGGTAGAATGATAACATTCTTTTCCATCAACTCTTTAAGGGAAGATTCTAGAGATTGACCTAGTGGAGTAAAAGTTCTTCTGCTAGAGAAGAATGAAGATCATTGCAGATTTGTGTTTGAGGCATTACCTAAGGCATTGTTGTTGTTATTGTTTCCACGGTAACCTTGATTGGGAGTAGAAGTTTCATTCACATTATTCCTTGAAGGAGGAGGATTTTTTCCTTGATTTGTGACTGAGTTGACATTGTTATAGTTATTGTTACGAGGAGAACTTGGAGCACTAAGACCAAATGGCTTAGTCAAGACATGATTTGCATCTACAACACAATCATTCACCACGTTTTTGTGGTGATTTGATGAGCTACGATTGTCCTTATCAATTTTTATTATCCCTCTCCGGACCAAAGCACTTTCAATGTTGATGGAATTTTCAATCAATTTTTGAAAAGCGGAAGGACAATGAACATTAAGATGATAGCTCATCTCTTGATCCAAGTTGTTTATGAAAGTGGTGATCTTTTCCTTTTCAGGAACATGGGTATCTAGCAAACAGTCTTCTCCATCTCTAAAGAAATGTAATGAATGGTTCACCAGGTTTCTGTTTAGCCTTGTAGAGATCAATCATGGTTATTTGATGTTGTATATTGTAGGAATATTGTGATATGAATTCATTAATCAATTCCTCAAATTTCTTGACAGGTGATGTGATTTTTGATAGCCATTCCATAGATTGGTCTCCAAGACTCCTAGGAAATAAACGCATCAAGTATGTGTCCTCATGAGCAAACTCTAAAGTCATATTTCATAAGTCTCTTATATGATCGATTGGATCTGATTTCCCATTATAACGATCAAACTTTGGGATTTCACAATGTTTGGGAAATGGGATCATGTTGAGATGTTGGTCAAAAGGATAAGGACAGATGTCATCAAGAGCATATGTCTTTGTTGTGGTTCCCCCTTGCATGTCTTTAATTTGTTCTTGAAGTGCCTTAACCTATTGAGACAAGGCACTAATATTAGACAGAGGTGTTTCATCAAGACTTTTCTTTAATTTCTCAGTATCAAAATCATGAGGAAATTTAGCACCTTTGTCAGCCAAATACAAGAAATATTTCTCTTTGTTGCACTCTAAGATCTTTTCTAAGGCTTTGTGAAATTTGGGATCTTGCTCAACCTCTCTAAGGTGATGTTCTTCATCTAGTTCATCATCACTATCTATAGGAGTTTTGCTCATGTTTTTGTTGAAAGGGAATGGATTTTTTTCTCTTTCACCCATGTTGTCATTGAAAAGGGGATTTGAATCACACTATAAAGGGGATTGCTACTCTCACCTTCTTCTTGAGTTCTTCGGGTATGCTCTTCTTGTTGAATATCCTCTCTCAGCTTATTGTATTTACATCTTGTAAAAATAGGCATATGATTTCAAAATGTTCTTCTAGACTTAGATCACAATAATATAAGTGCAAAATAATGATGATGTTTTGATCTGATAAGATGAAAATCTTATGATATGATCAAAAGACATTCCTAATTCTTAATTGTGGCTTCCAATGATAAAGGATATCAGAATCCTATTGGGGAAGTTGAATGAATAATTAGAAATTTGATTAAAAGGTGCACTTTTAAGATTTGATCCTTGTTTTTGAAGAATGATAAGTATATCAAATAGCCTAATTAAACTCACTGAAGGATTTGACTGGGATGTGTTGGATATTCAATGGAAGGTTGTGGTAGATAATAGAAGTTGAGAGGTTGATTGTGATTGTGTCGTTATGATACAACTCTTCTCTGGAAATAGGCTCATGAATATAAAGGCTCTACAGCGTACCCGTCAGTAAATCCCCTACCAAAATCTTGGTACCTATGGATAAACTCACGGTAATGGAGCAAGACGTTTTGAATTTTATCCAAAAACTTTCTACGTTGCAAGTTTTTCTTGTAACCTAAATGTTTCTTAGGTTTCTTGATCTTATTGGTAATCAACTTCTTGACAAATTTGGTTGATTTCTACTTTCTAAGCATGAGAGAACTATCGAGATGCTACTGGACAGGGGATGCTATAAACTCAGATCTATCAAAAGTAAAAATTCTAGTAAGTGACAGATGCGCTACTATGTACCCTATATGCATTATAGAAATAGGAATATGCGCCAAAGAAATAGTCAAATGTGCTACAACAAACCTCAAATGCACAACTCTATGTCCTATATGCGCTACAGAAAAATGCTTTGATAGTGACAAAATTTGTTTACAAAATATTCAGCCTATGCACTGAAGCAGGCTCTAAATGTGCTGAACTAACCAGTGAATGCACTAAGATATACCCTAGATGCGCTAAAATAGTTTTCCAAAGTAGATTTCTAAACAATTTTGAACAATTTAGCTAAATTTTTGCATGTTCACCATGGATGATCTTCTATCTGAATTAATGTGATTGAAAACACAACAAACATTCTGAAAATAGTTGTTTTTAAGCCCTATACTAAACATCCAATGTATGTTCAAAAAAATGTTTTTCAAAAAGTGTTTTCACAGGTTTCACACATAACAGACAATTCAGGAATACTCACTCTTAGTACTCAAGTAGGTCCTCATAATAACCACAAGCCACATCTTAGAACTACATCAACTCACACAGCCGTATCACCCCCGAAGGGGTGCCCATGTTTATTTCTTTTCCAGGCGCATACTCAGAGTGATGGAAGTGGATACCAGATCCCCTGAGCAAACAGTCCTTGGCAGTTATATGGTGAGTGTCTTGGGGGCAGATTCTTCCCTCCCCTTGCACTGTGATTATTAGGATGTTCAGAAACTGACACGGTTGGCTACTACAATAGGTTCGTAGTAAGGTTTTCTATTCAGTGCGACAATAATAAACTCCCTCAGGAGACCTCCCAACCTTTAGAACAAAGGCTTTGGGGATGGTTATCTTGCACACTACTGGAAAAAGTGGGTTTCCCTAGATTTGCTTTAAATTTTATAGTGGGGTGGAATAGCTTGGCTTTAGCTTGAACCCACTTGGGTCGTTCCTCTTGGGTGAGTACTTTTTCCCACAAGAGTAGGCCCTCTACAGGATGTAAAAAAGTATTAAAATTGTAGAAATTGAAAAGGAAAGTTTGGTATTTTGATCACCCAGTTAAGGGGAGAGCATAGACCTATTGCCATGGACAAAGTAGATAGTGTTCTTTTTAGAGCCCAAATGACAGTGATTTAATCTATATGAAGATGTTGCTTCACAACAAGCATGGGATTCATTTTAACTGCAAAAATCAATGTGTGGTGACTATCCTAGGATTGCTTCTTTTTAAATTCCATGTCTATCCTAGGATTGGTTCATTTTAAATTGTTGTGTCTACCCTAGGGTTGCTTCTTTTTAACCAGAAAAAGCTCTATCTATAGAAGGGGTCAGATTCAGAACTTCGTTTAGTTACAACCTGTAAATGCTAAAAGATCCTACAAAAGCGCTAAAACAAACAGTAAATGTGCTAAAACATATAGCTAATGCGCTTCAGAAAACCTTAAATGCACTAAAATAAATGATAAATGCACTAAAAGAAATGCAAAAAAAAATTAAAATTTTAATTTTAATGAAGTGAGTTGAGTGTATGCGTCATTCTGTTCCCTATAAGCGTCATTTTGTTCGCTAGATGCACCGAAATAGTTCTTGAATGTCATAATGAAAGACCTGCAAAAGTGTTGTTAGAAGCCCTGGATGCACTAAATAAAACCACTTATGCGCTAAAACAAGAATTTTTGTCAGAATGCCAAATTCCAAAATGCAAAATCCTTTCAAGAAACTTGCAAGTAGATGTCAAAAACGGGGCAAAGGCCCCACGGTGGGCGCCAAAAAATGTGTGACCGATTTTTAAGTGTATCAATATATAAAAACAATAAATCAAACACACCAAGAAGAAATTATATCAAAATAGAAAATCAAATAAAATGGAATGCAAACTCAATCGTCTGCCTTTGATGTCATCCTATTGTCCTTTATCTCTAGTGTTTTGTTGATTCCAGCTTGCTCTCAGATTGTGTGCTAGGCTCAACAAATGGTCTTCCTAGAGAACGAGATTTGAAGATGAATGCATGCTTAAACTAGACATGATTGCTAGAATGAAAGATTATGAAATTATGAAAGCTGAAGATGATAATAACAATGCTAAGATGCTAAAATGCTAGAATGCAAGAATGTAACTAATAGCCAATGCGTGTGTGTATGTCAGTGTCTATCTGTGTGTGTGTAACCAATGCTTGGATTCATAGGGGTATTTATAGAGTTTTTGAAAGATTTTGATTGGCTGATGTGATCAATGGCTATGAAAATTCTTGGTAGATCAAATGGTCGAAGATGGATAAAACTGGAGAGAAAAATAGAAGAAAACCAGAAAGCAAGATTTGTTTCCTTTTTCATAAAAGAGATAAGATGAGATGATAAAGATGAATTGTAAAAGTCATCTTTTTGTGAGATTTTGCAAAGATTTTGAAGATAAATAATGAATTATAAATTCAATTATTTATTTATGGGTGACATGGAAATTTTTCTTAATTAAATAAAATATTTGAAGAAAATGGAAGATTTCATAATTAAATAAAATATTTAATTATGATTTGAAAAGATATGAAGGGTATTTAATTAAATAAAGATATTTAATTAATTAGAAGAAAGATTTGAATAGGAGAAAGGAAATATTTAAATTTATTTAAATCAAAAGACTTAATTAAATTTAAAAGGTGATAATTAATTAAAATAAATAAAGGGCATTTATTTAATTAATCAAGTAGACATATGAATGTGAAATAATTAAATACAGTTGATTTATTTAATTATGGCGGAAGAATAAAGTGAATGAACAATATAATTAAATTAATTAAATTTAATCATATGTAGAGGAATTTTTAGAGAGATTCATTAAATAATAAATATTTAATTAAGTGCTAGGATTAATTAGACATGACCAATTTTATGCATATACAATAGGAAAAGGACATTGTCACCTTGTTCATTGAAAAATCCCATCCAGAAATGGCCCACAACATCAGACTCCATTGTGTCATGACCTTTGCTAAAATCATGGAGAAAGGTCCTATTCTTGAGAGAGCCCTCATCGCTAAAGGGCTAGTCAAAATCTTTAACTTTGATAAAGAGAAATCATTCGAAGACAAGCCCTGTTATTGGAACAAAAACAAAAACATTGTCAATGATGGTGTCACTAACACCAAACACGTCCAAGTGGCTAATGCTTCACAGAAGCCGCAATATATTCCTCAACAGTTAAATCCTTATGCCATATCAGTGCCACAGGGGGCACCTCATCCCAACCAACAATCCAATCAAAATAACCAAGGGAACGACAAACGTCAATTTACTCAACTAAGGGAACCCCTAAGTGTTGTATTTAATAGGCTTCTTCAAGACAATTACCCAATTACATATCACATGACCAAGCCACCAGACGAATCCAAGGCTAAACCAACCTAGTTTAAAGAAAATGAATATTGTAAGTTCCACAAGATCAAAGTACATACATTGAATAAGTGTCAAAGTTTGAAAACATACATCTAGGATCTCATAGATCAGGGTGACATACATGTGGATTCCAACATGACAACTTCATCCAATGCTAAATTGCAAATATATTAAAATGCTTTCCCTAAGCATAACCAAGGTCCTAGCACATCAAACACCAACCCAGGACCTAGTAACAAAAAAATTTAGGATAACACCACAAATAACATTAGTTATAAAAATGTGTCATTCAATTACCAAGGTATCATCATGCATATTGAACAAGTGGAACCATGGGTATCTATGATACACGTAAAAGGAAAGGATCCACAATGCGTTGTCACCACCCATTGAGCCTGCATCACAATCCCTAGAGCCTTTGCATCCACCCAACCATAGCCTGTCAATTCTCAATACAACATTCTTGATCATCTGGGAAAGGCTTCAGCACAGATATCCATTCTGGATTTTCTTAAGTCTTCTCCTACACACCAAGAAATCCTAAATAAGGCCTTATGGGACACCCAAGTTCCTAATGACATAGACCCTGCACAATTTCAAGCATTGGTAGGGCACCTCTCCACAACCTATCAACTCAGTTTTATCCAAAACAACATGCCTTGCATTGACTCCAATCACAATCATCCCCTCCATCTAGAGGTCCTTGTAAATCGACATAAAATAAAAAGGGTCTTGGTAGATAATGGTTTTTCCCTAAACCTTTGTACATTGAAATTCATAAAACAGGTGGGATACACCCATGCTGATTTAAATAATAAAGTCATCACAATAAGGCATATTATAATGCAGAGCCTAATTTTAAAGGAATAATATGTCTTCTGATCCAAGTTGGTCCAGTTGTGCAATACACTACTTGTCATGTCCTGGATTTGGAACTCCCCTATAACTTTCTCCTTGGCCATCCATGGATTCACACCATGAAAGTTGTTCCATCCACATACCATCAATGTCTAAAATTTCCATTCAATGGGATAGAAGTTACCATACACACGGATACCCAACCATTTGAATATTGTCACACATTAGAAGCTTCTTTTCCTCATTCCCACTATTGTCCTGGAGTAGAAATGGGACCTCCATAGACATCATCATCCCAATCATCTACCACCGCACTAGCCACCACTTCATCCACTCCATCATCCACATCTGATTCCACCATTACCAAGGTCTAGATCATTGACAAGCACTATGGTGAGTATGAAATGCGTACAGCTTTGAACGTGGCAACCATGCGACCCTCACCACACATACAACCAACCCTCTTAGTCTGCACTGAAAAAAAAATACAAGACTATCACCTTTAATGTTTTGAATGTGGGATCCAACACCTTTCGCTCTCCTAGGTTAAGGAAAGACACACTCAAAAATGACATAAGCCAATGGATCTACTGTGAGGAACCTGATCCCTCCCCTCCTTTGAAATAATATTTCCAGGAGAACTATCCTTGGCCATCTAAGTTTTCCAAAAAGTACAATTATCAGGGTGAAGGCCTTGGCGCTGAAGAGCAAGGAAGGAAACACCATATTCAGGCTACAATAAGACCAAGAAACTTAGGCTTGGGTCATGACACAAAACAAAAGGGACCTATAGTATCATCTAGTGCCTCTAATAATGTCAGTCAGAGCAATAGTTTCCTTGAAGATATACTAGAGGAGGAATCCATCATACACGCATATGATGATCTAGATTACACTGACCTCTCTTCCATGTTCAACTGCTTACACATCTGCACCATTAGCATATCCCTTAAACATCCTAAACTTATAGACTAGGACCTACATGGTAGTGCACCCATCGACACCTTTCCTACAATGGATCAGTATGTACATCTTATGGGATTGGGGAAAGATGAACACCCTAACCACAAAAGTAAAAAGAAACAAAATAAAAGGTCGCCTAGTGAAAACCTCCCCGAGGCACTTCTTGACCTAGAAAAAGAAAAAACAAAGGGTGTATCTATAGTGAAAACCTTGATGAGGCACTAGAAGATGGAGATGTTCATCTTCTCCTTGTAGGAACTCGGATCTCTGAATGATCATCCTTCCTGATAGAGGAAACACAAGAAATAAATTTGGGAACTGAAGAGGATCCCAAATTTACATATGTAGCCAAAGCATTGTCAGAGGAAGAATATTCTACTATCACCAAGCTTCTCAAAGAGGGCATCGCCAACTTTGCATGGACATATTTAGACATGCTAGGCCTTGACCCTGGTTTAGTGGTACATCACCTGGATGTATGTCTTGATGCCAAACCTGTCAAGCAAAAGCTCTAGAAAATGCACCCCCAAGTGGCCCTACTGGTTAAGAAAGAATTGGAGGAGCTATTGGATGCCAGATTTATAAGACCCATTGATTATTCAAAATGGATCTCAAACATAGTGTCAACAGCCAAACCAAACAATGCTATCAGAGTATGTATAGACTTCTATGACATCAACAAGGCCTGCCCCAAAGATGATTTTCCTTTTCCAAACATAGACATGTTGGTAGACTTAACTGCAAGGCACGAGATGCTTTCCCTTATGGATGGCTTCTCTGGATACAATCATATCAAAATTGCACTTGAAGACCAACATAAAAAAACTTTCACCACACCTTGAGGCACGTTCTGCTATAATGCCATGCCCTTTGGTCTTAAAAATGTGGGGCCAACCTATCAGTGAACCATGACTTTTATCTTCCACTATCTCATTTCACATAATAATGGAAGATTATGTTGATGATTTGTTAGAGAAATCAAGAACAAGGGAAGAAAATCCTGTGGTACTCAAGAAGATCTTCGAGTGTCTAGAGTAGTATAAGCTAAGGTTGAATCCTAAGAAATGTGTCTTTGGGGTTACATCTGGAAAACTACTGGGCTTTATTGTCTCTAGATGAGGCATAGAGGTTGATCCGAAAAAAGTCAAAGCAATCATGGATATGCCTCCACCACGTAATCTTAAAAAACTAAGGAGTCTCCAAGGTAAGTTACAATCCATCTATTGATTCATTGCTCAATTAGCTGACAAGTGTCAGTTGTTCACTCATCTCCTGAAGAAGGATAATGCTTTTAAGTGGAATTAGTAGTTTCAACTTGGCTTTTACAAAATCAAGGAGTATTTGGCCCACCCACCAATCCTTATGCCACCAATTCCTGGTAAGCCACTCCTGTTGTACATTTCAGCTACTTTAGTGGCACTGGGGGCTTTAATGGCACAACATGATGAGTAATCAAAGGAAAGAGAAATCTATTACATCAGTCGAACCCTAGTGGCTTATGATCTCAATTATTCCCTAATGGAAAAAGCTTTCCTAGTCGTGGTTTTCAATTCACAAAAACTCTGGCATTACATGCTTAGTCATCTAGTAAAGCTCATATCCAAGGTCAACCCACTAAAATACCTATTATCTAGGACAATTCTAATTGGTCACATGGCTAAGTGGGTCATGTTGTTAAGTGATTTTGATATAGAATATGTGGACTGGAAAGCTATTAAAGGACAAGTGATAGTTGATCAGTTGGAAGATGCTCCCCTAGTAGATGTATGTCCCCTAACAACAAAATTTCTTGATGGGGTCTTCACAGTAACAAAAGTGGCCACATAGACACTATACTTTGATGGGTCATACACACAATGGATCGGGGGCAGGAATCTTGCTCGTCACTCCTCAAGGAGATTATATACCAATGTCATTTAGATTGGCCTTTCCGTGCACAAATAACATAGTTGAATATGAAGCTCTTCTTACTAGCCTCAAAATTGCAATCCAATGACATATCACCCACCTAAGAGTCTTTGGTGATTCTCAATTAATTATCAAACAAGTCAATGATGAGTTTCTCCCAAAAGATGATAAACAACTGCCCTATAAACGCATGGTAGACGACTTCAAGAAATATTTCACTTTCATCCAGTTTGATCAAATTCCAAGAGTCTAGAACAAAGCAATGGATTCCATGGCTACCATTGGTTTCTTAATTGACATGCCCAAAGACAAGACAGAGTGTGAATTCCTCATTGAATAACTCTTAATCTCAGCATACAATATCCCAAAAAGTGAGATGGTGTGTGACATTGTAGGTCCCGCGTCCCCTTGGTACCACGATATTTACATTTACCTTTGCGACAATATCCTACCTCTCAATCTCACACAAAACCAACACAAGTATTTCATCCAACGAACATCTAGTTACACCATCGTAGGTGATACACTTTATCGATGTGGGTATGATGGAACCCTCCAGTGTCTAAACGAGACCGAAGCCCATACTACGTTAAGGGAAGTACATAGTTATGTATGTGGGGCCCACTCCAATGGCATGTCCCTAGCTAAGAGAATTCTCCAAGAAGGATATTACTGGCCTACATTAGAACATGATTCTTGTGAATTTTTTAAGAAGTGCTTACCCTATCAACAACACGCTGATCTAATACATGCTCCAACATAGGATTTGTAGCCTCTTGTAGCACCATGGCCCTTCTCTCAATGGGGTTTCGACCTAATCAGCAAGATCTATCCTCCATCCTCCAATGGCCATACCGTCATCATTACTACAACTGAGTACTTCACCAAGTGGTTCAAAGCTATGCCACTCTCATAGATCATAGGTACTCATATTTATAAATTTATCCTCTTCCATATTCTCTGCAGATATGGAATACCATCAACTATAATTTCTGATAATGGAAATCCTTTCAAGAACCAAGCTATGAAACACCTTTATGACACCTTTCATATCCAACATCATTGGTCTATGCCTTATTACCCCCAGGGTAATGGTCAGGCGGAAGCCACCAACAGAAACCTCACTAGGATCCTTAAAAAAGTGGTCAACAATATTGGTCAAGATTGGCACCTTTACGTCCATCCTGCCACCTTTATGTCCATCCTACCCTTTGGGTATACCGCACTTCCATCTGTACCCCTACCCACACCACTCCATATTCTCTCATCTATGGTGCCAAATCCATCTTTCTGATTAAGGTAGAAATCCAATCACCAAGAATCTCCCTCAAGAATCTTATCAGCGATGAAGATGCTCGTGTCGCAAGACTCAGCCAACTAGAACTCCTTGATGAAAGATGGATCAAAGCATATGACCACCTCCAAGCCTATTAGAATTGTCTAAAAAGAAGCTACAACAAGAAATTTTATCCTTGCTAGTTCAACATTGGTGATTTAGTCCTCAAGGAGAATCGACACACTCAACAAGACCGAGAAAAGAAGGGAAAATTTGGAGCAAATTGGCTTGGTCCTTATGTCATCACCGCAAAGTATGGATCAGGGGCCTACAGACTTGCTACACCTGAAGGAGAGCCCCTAGAGGAGCCCATTAACATAATGCACCTAAAAAGGTTCTACACTTAAATCAGCTGGGGTATCCTATCCTGTAAAATCAAAAAAATACAATTTTTTTTAAAAAAAATCCAAAAACAGTAAAGAGAAATAATTCGTCCTATGGTAAAATCCACCTTTGGTGGCACCTTGGATAAGTACGTTTGGTGAAAACCTGGTCACAGGAGCCATTCGTAAAGGGATTAATCATTATCTACCTTGCGTCCTAGTTACTCTATGCTTCCATCCATCCCAATCTCATATCTTATCATCCCACTGATCCTATCCTTTCATTCGCATTCATCACCCGATCACTTGGTATATTTTGGTTGAGCATTGGATGATCTTCATCTGCTATCTGTCATCCTGAGCTTTATCCTAATCGGAGCTTGTGTCGTCTATTTTGTCATTTTTTTTGTCCTTCGCTCCCATTTAGATCCCTCCATCATGTCGGTCTCCATATAGATCCCATCTTGTCATGTTGATCCTTTTAGTCTTTTTCGAACTATGTTTCCCCTGTGCTTTCACATAGGCAAGGCTGGTCGTTTGATCCACCCCTAGGGAATTTTTTCCTTCCTATTTTGGTCATCCATCATGGTCTCCATTTTCCCCCTTTATGCTCTCATCCCTAGTCAGTCCTTTTTCGAACTATGTTGCCCCTATGCTTGCACGTAGGCAAGGTCGATCTTTTGATCCACCCCTAGGGCTTTGCTTTGCTTTCTTTTGTTTTGTGTTGTCATTTTCCTCCATCACTCATCTCCATTAGTCCTCTTTCTTCTTTTATCCATGGTCATTTTCTTGAACTACGAGGGCTTTGTGCTTTCACATAGGCAAGGCTAATCTTTGATCAGCCCCCGAGCCCCTAGGTCGTTAGGGTGTGTCAGTCTTATGTCTTGTGTCTCGTGTCTTCTTTCATGTTCTTAGGTATGTCCTTATCTAGCTGGTTCTTCACAAATGAGCTCCACTTGTATCATGAGATTCAATTAGTTTTAAAATCTCCTGCATCATAATCGATCTTTTAGTTTAGTATCCATCTTTGATCTCAACAGGATGCATCCTTCCTAATAGACCTCATCAACCCCATCCATCATCTTGATCCTATGGCAAAGGAAATTTTGAAATTGATTGAAATCTTTTGATACTTTTGGTTTTTATTTATCATTTGAGCTACCTATCACAACTTGCTAGGATCACCATAATCTATCATATTATGGTGTGTTTTGATCGGTTAACATAGGGACATATCTTGATCTTTTTGCTTTGTTGTTGTCTTCTGGGTTGTCCCATGTAGTACCCGCCGAGATCCCCGAGGTCTTATGTTACACTAGGACATCCCTTTGTGCTTGTGGTTATCCCAATGTCTAGCTCGACCAAGGTCTTCGTGACTTTGGGGTGTTGGGATAGACTTCTTGTCTGTGGTGTTTGTTTATGCATCAGACACTCATCTTGCCTTGGTTTCCCATACTTTGGCACTTGGTGTCTTATGCTATAGCAACAATAAATTCTCTAAAGATGGAAAATCATATTAGGATTGCATTTTCATTTATCGTTGTATTGCATTAGCCTTCCCCCATTATTTCCCCCGCTTAGGATTGGTAATTTTGGTTGTGCAAACATTCCTACCATCTCCTATTCTTCTCAAGATTCCTATGGTTTTTTACAGGTGCAGTGTCACACCCATCCTATTTAGTACTTGGTGGGATGTCTCCATCACATCAAATATGATACAAAAATAAAGGAGACTTATTAATGATATGTGATCCATTGTCACACCTATCGTCATTCATTTTTTACATCCATATAGATTGTATTATTATCCTACTTTGCATCCACCACTATCATTCATATAGGTTGCATTATTATAAGTTGTTTAGTTTGGTTATGCTAAGCATCTTAGATTCATTATCTTCTTAGGTTTTTTAGATTAATCTTATTTGGTTATTCTAAACATCTTAAAATTTTAATTCATCTCATTACATTATATGTTCATTTCCTTCATCCATATAAGCATAGATAAATTTTAGATCCATATCATCACACATTGTATGCATACACATATATCACATCCTACATCACAAATCATTAGCCTAATAAATCATCACATATAACATCATAATCATCAATCACATCTTGCATCACAAGTGTTAGGAATAATGCATCCATATAGGTGTGAACATAAATCATAATCAACACATATGCATATCATGATCATCCACATATCATAATAAAATCACATCCATATATATATACATCATAAGCATCCATCACATAGTAACACATGGTGTCGAAATGTTCATCGCATATCATATAAAGTCTCAAAATACAGTGTCCATAATGATGTCCAGCATATCATCAAAATACATATACATCCATCATATACATCATAACCCTCAAATAAAGTACAAGTACAAGGCTCTACATCACATGTAATCTCTGCTACGTTGTACTTCCCATCCACCATGCACCTATCAAAAATTGATATCCTATCATCTACCCTCTATCCTCTCTATGGAGAGCTACCCACATTTGACCTCTGTAGTGAGTTAGGCATGGGTCCTCTATGCGGAGGAGTCGTCTGATAGTCACTGTACCCTCAAGTGTGTGTCCCTAAAGACTGGGATAATGCAGGCATCTGAGGCACCTGTCAGACATAGTGAGTTGTGCATTGTGCCTGCTAATAAGCGCACATCTAGTAGGTCACCTCCCTCATGTACTCATCTCTCTCAGTAGCCTAATACCTGGCTACATTCCACTCATGTATATATCTGTCTCAATCCCCACAAATGAATCTCCTCTCCTGCACCCACACCTCCTGAGCCACTAACAGTTGCTTAATCTCCGCCTGCATCCAATCTCTCACTGTATCTCTCCTCCTCTGTGGCCTATGCTCATGCCTCTATGACATCCCTCTCTCTCTATAGTGTCTGTACCTCTTCCCCTGTCTCACCACTACCACCCTACAGTGCATGTACCCATGCCTCTGTGACATCCCTCTCTCCCTACATAGCTTGTGCCTATATCTGTGCAGCATCCCTCTCTCCTTGCATATCCTATGCCTGTGCCTATGCTATATCCCTCTCCCACCATATGACCTATATCTATGCTGCTACTATGTCTCTCTCACCCCGAAGGGCCTGCACCTCTATCCGTGTTGTGTGTATCTCTCTTTGCAAGATATCTAGTCAGGCATCTGCCGCCTCTACCCTCACTAGTGTTGTCCCTGCATCCCTGAGGGCTACCTCTACTATATCCACCCTGTCTTGGAGCTCATCCTACTCCCTCCTCAGCCTATCTCGCTCCATCCTCAGCTCAGCCCTCTCCCTCAGTAGCCTTGTCACCTATCCCCTCAACTCTTCCATCTCCCTCTCTCCTTGCCACCAAACCTCTGCTGATACATGATTTGTTGCCTCTCCAGGCTCTTGCTATCCCCTAGCCTATAGAATATTCACCTCTGCCTCCAGTCGGTCTTGATTCCAACTCACCCCAACCATCTCATCATGCTCTCTCTGCATCTTAGCTCACAAACCATCAGCCTCACCCCATAATCCATTCCTCTCCCTCTCCACCTCTCATAGCTACGAGGATAAGTGGTCGAATAGAACTCCATAATCCCTATGTACCTCTGCCTGCTCATCTCAGCCCCAAGTCTGCACTCCTTGGCCTTCACAACTCAAAGCCTTTGCTTTTTCACCCACAACCTCACCTGGGCCCCCCTTAGCAATACGGAGGGGTCCTCTGGTGGTACGTATGCTACTACCACCAATGGATCAACCTTGAGAGCGTCCACCTCCATCGCATCTTCCTATAGCTCATCTCTCCCCTCATCTGCCTCAACCTCCTCCTGGCCTCTCCTCGACTATCCTATCCTCTACCTCACTTTCTACGGTCAGTCCTCTCTACCTTCATCAACTTCCACTTCCTCTTATCCCCTCTTTTGTGGCTCGTCTCTCCCTTCATCTATCTCAACCCCCTCCCGACCTTTCCTCGGCTATCATCTCCTCCGCCTCACTCTCCGCAGTCGACCCTCTCTGGCATCATCAGTTGCCATCTCCTCCTATCCTCTCCCCTACTATCCTTCTCTCCTCCTCTCTCTCAACTGCCTCGCTAACCTCCTCTCATCCCATATCCCAAAGCTGAGTGCCCCTACAATTGGTTGGTCGGTAGTGATCTGTGATGACATGTGGCGTAACCACCATGTAGAGTATCTCACTATCACCCCTGCGCCTACCTAGGTAAGGCTCTAGTCGCAACTACTCCCACTATTGTGTTGCATATGCAGCATCAATATACTCTCCCCAAGGTCTCTCTCACATAAACCATTTGAAATGCTCTTGTCCTACAGGAATGTCCTGCGCAACTCCAAACTGTCACCATACTCAGTGTAGCCTGTGTAGGTCTACTATGTAGGTCTCTCTCCCCACCAAGTAGCATCTCGCACAGAAAAATCCTCTGTGCCTCTCCTCATCATCCCTCCATCCTCTGAACCACCACATCCTGTATGACCTCCATACTATCTCATCCTCTCGTAGATCATCTAACATCCTCCTCCAGTAGTCCAGATCACCTCTATGTGGATAACTCAATATCCATCCCCCCTCCTGCCCAAACCACCATGCTACTACCTTTCTATCATCCTGTCGCCCTCCTTCCATAACTCCCAACTGGGCCACACTAATATTCTCCCATGCCCATACCTGCAAGAGTGTCACATGTGTGATGCTAACCACATCTCGATAACACACCATGTGCATATCTCTATAGATTTGTTCTAATACACATGACCCCCATGTGAACTCTCCATCCCGCTACTCCACTATGTGTCATATCACCTCCATGTAACTAAGACTGTAGAAGCACCCACTCCTATCAGGTATCAGCAGTCCACTAATCAAGCCATAGAGATATAGGGGTAGTGGAGGTACCCCCAATCCCAAACACTTGTCTATATCCAATGCAAACCCCTGGATGGGTAGATCCTCTCATCCAAACAAGACCCATAGGATCTAATCCAAATCCTGCCCCTTTGGCCTTGTCCAGCTGACGAGGTGCTCGGCTATCGGTAGCCGAAGTGTCCACCAAACATCCTCCAAGGTAATAGTCATCTCCACTGTCAGGAGATGGAATGTTGATGTCCCTAAATCCCAATGCTCTATCAACGCTGTCATGTGCTTTGACCGTCGGATAGTACAAAATGTGTAGCAAACCTGCTCATGCTAAGGCAGCATGGTCCTTCCCATTCATCGCTCTGATCATCACCTGCAACACCTTTTATTATCTCTCCAGTGTTCACAAGCTCTCATACCACTACATGTATATTACACATGCAAGTCTTTTTCTACCATCTTCTCCCTTTTCCCCATGCCTTGGGCTGTCTTCTAGACATCTTTTTTCCTCCCTTTGGGAAACTTTTCCTAATTTCTCCTCTCTTTAGCCTTTTGGATGAATTCGCCCAACTTGGACAAATTCGTCCCTGCAACCCCCATCCCTACCCCTTTCTAGAGCATCTCTACCTTTTTCTTCTTCTCTCTTGTTTTTTATGGGAGCCCTCACTAGATGGGCGAGCCTGTTTGGCGGGATCACTCGCTCAAAGACATGCATGCCCGCCCCGGGCGGAGCCGCCTGTCCGGAGGGCAGCATTGCCCATCCAGCCAATGGGAAAACCTGCCCCCTAGACGAGTGAGCCCACTCTGGGATGTGGTGGTCATGCCCCAAAGGAGCATGTTCACCCAACTAAAGGGAAGAATCGCCCCTTTGATGGGTGTACTCGCCTGTCTGCTAGGCATGGTCGCCCTTCCACCGTTCCCCTCCTATTTTTGGGTGAATTTTCCTGATACATGGGTGAATCCACCCTTTTATTTCCCTCTCCACCCTTCAAATGGGAAAATACACCCCCTTTCCCCATCGCCCCTAAATAGGAAATTCCACCTCCTAACTAGGCAAAATTGAAATTTCGCCACCCACCCATTTCACTAGCCTACCCCAATCCCAAAACCCATGTTTTCAAATTGCATCAAAAATTAGACAACATGCTTAAAATCATAAAGAGGGTTTTGGGACAAACCTGGTGTGGAACCACGTGCTCGTGAAAGAATGCTCGCACCTCATCCCTCCAATGTATAATTGTGTTAGCATAGTCGTCTAGCATCCTCGCCTTTCTCCTCGTCTCTTTCCTCTTCTTCTCTCTTCCTCTCAATTGCCAGGTGTGCAAATGAGGAATAGTAATTCTAAAATTACTATAAGTAACTTTCCCCCCATTTTTAAAATTCATTTTAAGTGGGGTATTTTTCCTTTTTATTTAACCTTTTTTGGCCTAAATTAATTCCCAATCTTCCTGGGGCCGCCATTTGCAAACTGTATGTCTATTTGACTCCATTGAAAATCTGATCTTCATGGTTTTTTGAGCTCTATCCAACTGTACCTTCCATTTCATCATATTGAGAAGTTGCTTAGGGCCCTTTTTTATTCCCCAACCACCCTCTCAAGGGGGCATACCCTACCATTTTCCTCCATTCCTCTGTCATGTTCATTTCCTTGTGAGATTGGGACATCTCCCTTCATTTCCCTTAGTTTGGGAAGCTTACACAACTTCTCCCACATTGGGGCATGATTCTCTAGTCGCTTCCTCTATAGAGTCATCTGCATTTTCTTTTCTTTGAAACACTGTTATTATAATAATATTTTGAAGAGGGGAAAAATGTAAACATCCAAATTTGACCACTCCCACATGGTCAAACCTGTTTTCATTATTCATCCATTTCATTGATATTAATTAAATGATTTATCTAATTAATACCTCACCTTTGCCTAAGGTTCCTAAAGTATTTAATTTAACAATTAAATACTTTACCTTTCATCTTTTCCTCTCTAAATTAAATAAACGTATCAATTTATTTTATTTAATCATTTGACCTTTTTGAATTTTTTTTTTAAATTCTTCTTTTTCTCTCTCCTTGTCACATCCTCCATAACCCTCTTCTAATCTTGATTAATTTAATTAATCCATGATAGGGATGTGCACACCTTAATCAGGATTAATGTCACATTCTCCATATTCTCCCACTTGCGTCTAATCCCTCATTAAGTTTCTTAATCACCTATTTGCAACACCTTAATCTAATCCCCTTGCTACATTTAATATACCTTTTTGGTCAACCTTCACAATTTCCACATTTAGCCTAGACCCTCTTCCCCATGTGAATTTAAAATTCACATTTATCCCTCCAAGACTCTCCTCTTCCCCATGCAAGTTGTTAGGAGTTCTAGAACTCCTCACTTGACACATCAAACACATGGGGTCAAGAACCTTCTATTATAAGGACCTTGTCTTATCCACATGGTACTTTTTAGCTTCTTTCATAAGAACCTTGTCATATCCACAAGGTGCTTCTCATATGAATTTAAAATTTATATTTATTCTCCCAACCACCTTATCCCTTCCAATCATGTGAATTTAAAATTCACATTTATTTCCCCAACCACTTCTCTCTTCCCCATAGAGATTTTTGAGGAATACTAAAATTCCCCATATGTCACTTTCCTCCCATATGGGAACAAGAAGTTCCTTTTTGAGGAAATCTTCTCCTCAACCCAAGGTACTTGCAAGTACCTTCACCTCACATGTCTCTTTTCCAACTCATTTGTCCTTGTGACACTTCTGTTGGATCTTAGTTGTGTTTATGGTTTGTCCTTGATGACAAAATCTTTGATCCACTTTGAAATGTCTGAGTTGCCTATCGGCAAGACATTTTAGATGTCATGGTGATTGAATTTATCTTACAAGCTATTGTTGGCAAGACTTCTCTTTTGTTTCGGCGACAAAAAAGTGTTATCTATCGGCAAAGGAAATCATCTTCGGAGTAATGTTTCATCGAACATGCAATGTCACACTGACCCACTTTAGAATAAGCATATCGGCATGAGTTTGGCCGTCAGGCTGCGGTCATAGCAAAATCATATTGTCTCCCCGACTAGTGCATGTGGAAGTCTATCGGTGAAAGTTGTGGCATTGTTATATGGTCTTGGCGAATTCAATTTGTTACACCGACCGAAAACATGAAGGTAGTCTCTTCGGCAAGAGCTAGGGTTTTTGGTGAGAGGTCTCGATGAGTGAGCTCTGGTCTTGCCGATGGAACACAAAAGAACTCTTTCGGCATAGGATCTATCATGTCTCAGCGACTTCGAGTAAATGAAGATTTTTCGGTATGACTCAAGCTTTCATCAGGAGGTCTCCCCGACATCATAACGTTATAGCGATGCACATAAGGAGAAAGGTTTATGTCGGTTTGAGATCTTTAATGTCTTGGCAATCTATTGTGAGCTCGGGATGTTTCGGTAAAACAAGCGGTAGTCTATATAGTGCCTCCCCAACTATGTATTGTCTTGGCGACTTGGACATGACAAAAGTCTTCGGCATAGGTATTGAATTGTCATGACGACAATGTGTTTCAAGTGACTCTCGGCAAAACATTATGAAGTCTACAAGAGGTCTCTCTGATATCGTTTAGTCACAACGATAGTGAATGAAACTAAAGGAGATCTCAGTGAGAGACTTGCTGATGTCTCAGCAAATGAATAATACTCTAAGGAATCCTATCGAGACATGATGTATTCGCTATGTGTTCTTCCCGACTCTAATGGGTTACAGTGAAATCGATAACTAAGGGGATTGTCTGGCATTAAAGTTGCCTTCAGCATAACATTACAGCGATGGAAAAGGAGAGATTAGGGAAAAGATGAAATTCATTATTGTTTCTGTAATGAATGGTATGGTTGCTAATGATTGGTGCACCTCACTGGCTGGAAGCTCGACAGTGGTTGAAGGATATCATGGTAGCAGCAAATTCTGTTTGATATTCATGCATTTCATAGTGCACTTACTGGTTTGTATTCACCATTTTAAGGCTCTCTACATTTCAGTTACGAATGTGGCAAATGATGCCCTGACTGAATATTATCTTTCATGCATTGGAGGTTATTTTTTTTGTGGTGGACAGTTGTGCTTTCTATGCTGTAAAATGAACGCATATGTTACAAATTTGTTGAGAATGGCTCTTAGCTGGGTTGGTTGTTCTGTCGTTACTCCTGAAGACAATTACCTATCTGGCATGTAAATCAAGATGTATATATAGAAGCAGAAAACTTAGTTTTCCATTGGACTGTTGATGTAATTCTGAGATAATCATTCCTTGGCTGTATGAAAAATATATGGATAAAACTCTGCAATAAAATCTATATAACAAGATGCAGAGATTGTGAGTTTCTTCTCTATGAGGTATTTTAGGGATTCAGTTATTGAATCTTTAAGGTATTCTATAGATGAGAAAATAGAGAGATATGTGCTTAACTAAAAATAGAGAAACCCTCTGAATCTTTATTATTGTTCAAAACATAATTTGAGGGGTTGGTACTCCTTGAGATAGATATCTCTAAATGAGGGGTTGGTGCTCCTTGAGTGGGTGCTCAAAAATCAGCCTATAAGGCATTGTGAACAGTTGATTTTAAGATTAAGCCAGGAAGGCAATTAGGGAGTGGTTTTTATACCCCAGGAGGGTTTTCCACTTGGCAAAATATTGTGCCTGTTTGTTCTTCTGTGTTCTCTCTGTTTTACTATGCTGTTGTTGTTTTAGTTCACTGTGAGTTATTATTTTTCTCAATTATGTTTATGAATGATTACATTCAACTCATGAATGCTTTAATCAGAGTGATAATGAGATCAAATCTGAGCTATGTGTTTGAATATTTGAAAAATTGGTCAAATAGTTAAGACTCTGATTCACCCCCCCACCCTCTTAGTGTCATTTTAACTCCAACAATTGGTATCAGAGCATAGGGTCCTCTGAATTGTTTAATTACCTTGGATTGATCTTGGTCTTGGAGTTTGTTTTTAAATGGCACATTCTCAAGAAGGTGCCTCTATAACTAGAGCTCTGTTATTTGATGGAACAAATTATGTGTTCTGGAGAATAAGAATGGAAGCTTTTCTTGTTTCTTTTGATGTTGATGTTTGGAGCATTATTTTAGAAGATTACAACGTACCAGCCACTATTCCCACTGATGCTACTGAGAAAAAGAAGTATGAAACAAATTCCAAAGCTAAACATTCCATCTTGTGTGGATTAACTAAAGATGTGTTCATTAAAGTCATGCATTGCAAATTTGCTCATGGAATCTGGGAAAAAATTGAAACTATATATCAAGGGAATGAGAAAGTCAAACTGTCAAAAATCATTACTCTCAAACATCAATTTGAGGAGTTGAAAATGAAGGATGATGAGAAAGTGGCTGAATATTTCCTAAGAGTTGATGAAGTTGTCAATGGAATGAAAGGTCTAGGTCAAGAGGTTAATGAATTTGATGTGGTCACAAAAGTTATTAGGTCCTTACCATCTAAATTTGAATCTAAGGTTTCAGCCCTAGAAGAAAATAAACACTTTGATAAGCTTACCTTAGACAGCCTGCAAGGAATTCTTACTACCTATGAAATGAGAACTAGCAAAAACAATTCAACGGGAAAAGAAACTACCTTTAACTCTGAAAAGAAAGAAAAAGTCGATGTCAGTGAATCAGAGTTTTCTAATTCTAAAGAATCTCATTTTGTTAGAAGATTTAAAAAGGGATCAGGAAAATATAAGGGAAAACTTCCCTTTAAATGTTTTAACTGTGGAAAAATAGGTCACTTTGCTGCAAAGTGTCCCTATGATGAACAAATCTATGACAACAAGACAACTGAAATACAGCCTAAGAAGAAGGCTTTCAAATCTAAATGAAACTTCAATTATAAAAAGAAGAAAAGTTTGTTTAGTAAGGATGAATTTGATATTGAGTCTAAAGATTCATCAGCTGATGAAGTTGAAACTTTGTTCATGTCTAAAATTACTCAGCAAAATGATTCTAACACCATTGACATTGAAGAAGGTGAAGTTGATCTTGAAAGTGAACTGAAATGTGCTTTACAAGAGATCAGAAAACTCAAAAAACAAGTTCTTGCTCAAGAACATAAACCAGATCAAGAATTGATCTCTCTGAAAACTTAGCTTGAAGAAGCTAAAAGAGTTGAAGTCTATCTTAGAGAGACTATAAGTTGCAAAGATCATGAAATTCAAAAACTGGAACAAGAAGTAGTCCTTCTTAGGAAGGAAATTGAAAAATATGAAAGCACTCTAAAACTGAATGAGATGCTCAGCAAACAAAAGGTGTATAAAGATAAATCTGGTGTTGGTTTTGAAAAGGGTGAATGCTCAACTGACATAGCAAAACAAAACCCCTCTTCTGAAGTCAAAAATTTAGGTTCAAATCTCTCAGAATCTGGTAAGGATCATGCTAAGTTTTTTAAAGGTAATAGACCTTCATACAATGTCAATTCTTTTTTCTATGGTTATTGCTTTTTCTGCAACAAATTTGGTCATAAGGTGAGCACTTGTAGGCTTATGAATTCTAGAATACCCAGGTTTGGTCTTAGGAAACACTATGGTTTTGTTAGACATATCAGATGTTTTAAATGCAATACTTTAGGACATTCTGTCAAACAGTGCAGAACTGATCTGCAATCTAAACAACAAAAAATTAAAAAGGTTTGGAAACCTAAGACTGTCAACAACATTGAACAAACTATGTTGGTTCAAACTATTTTTCATTCCAAGAAAAAGGACTTATGGGTCCTGGACAGTGGATGTTCTAACCATATGACTGGCGATAAGGACAAGTTTATAAAACTTGAAGATTATGTAGGTGGATATGTCAAGTTTGGTGATAATTCTGGTATTCAAATTAAAGGTAGAGGTTCACTTCTTCTGAATGAAGACACTCCTATCTATAATGTGTACTATGTGGAAGGTCTCAAGCACAATCTTCTAAGTGTTAGTCAAATCTGTGATAGTGGTTATCATGTTCTTTTTAATTCGCAAGGGATGTGAGATTAAGAACAAGCTTGGAAAGGCTATTGCAGCTGGAAGGAGGACAAAAGGAAATGTGTACAATCTCCTTGACTCATCTTGCAATGACAATATTCAAGGTATGTGTCTAATGGGCCAAATTGAAGAGAGCTAGGTTATGGCATAAAAGATTAGGACACATAAACTTTGAAAATCTGGTTAGAATCAGTAAGAATCAGAATGTTAGAGGTTTACCAATTCTTAACAAGCCAGAAAATTCTGTGTGCAAAGAATGCTTAAGTGGTAAACAAACTAAAATCAGCTTCAAGACAAAAGAACATTCTTCTTCAAAACCTTTACAGCTTGTGCATACTAATTTATGTGGACCAACTAGAACAAGGTCTATTAATGGTGAAAAATACTTTATGCTTTTTGTAGATGATTATACTAGAATGGTTTGGGTCACATTTCTTAAGCACAAATCAGAAGCCTTTGAAAGGTTCAAAATCTTTCATAAAATGGTTGAAAAGGAATCTGATCTGAAACTCAAATGCCTTCGATCAGACAAAGGAGGTGAGTTCACCTCTCAAGATTTTATTGAT
This sequence comes from Sequoia sempervirens, assembly GCA_007258455.2. Lineage (NCBI taxonomy): Eukaryota > Viridiplantae > Streptophyta > Pinopsida > Cupressales > Cupressaceae > Sequoia > Sequoia sempervirens. The sequence goes on along the minus strand of VDFB02047397.1, from coordinate 68,446,953 downwards.
TACTGTGAACAACACAGTATTAAAAGGCAATATGCTGCAACTAAAACACCTCAACAAAATGGGGTAGTTGAACGTAAAAATAGAATTGTAAAAAAAATGGCTAGAACCATGCTCGATGAAGCTAAGTTGTCTGATATGTATTGGAAAGAAGATGTTCATACAACTGTATACATTTTGAATAGAGTGCAGCTTAGGGTGAGATCTAAACACACTCCTTATGAACTGTGGTATGGAAAATTTGCTTCTGTCAAATACTTTAAAATTTTTGGAAGTAAGTGTTTTATCAAAAGGGATGATGATAATCTTGGAAGTTTTCAATCCAAAAGTGATGAGGGTATCTTTTTGGGATACTCAACTCACAGCAAAGCTTATAAATGTCTCAACAAAAGGCTTAATAAGATTGTTGAAGTTGTTAATGTAAAATTTGATGAAAGACCACATTTGAATGTTGAATCTTTGTAAAATAATGAGGAAGAACTTGAATTCGAAATAATTTCTGAAGGAGCTAGAACAACAAAGTCTATTGCTGAATCAACAAGCCCTAAAAATGAAAATGCAAGTCTTGAAAAGGTTGCATCAAATGATCCTTCGAAAACTCTAGCTATATACCACCCCAAAGATCAGATTATTGGGGATAAAAATGCAGGAGTTCAAACTAGAAGAAAGACTGCATAATCTGATGAAAAGGCACAAATTGCTTTCTATCTAGTTACTCAGTTTGAGCCTAAAATTTTTAATGAAGCTCTCACAGACTCATGTTGGCTTAATGCTATGCAGAAAGAAATTGATAAGATTGAGAAAAATCAAACTTGGGAGTTAGTCCCAAGACCAGATAACAAGAATGTCACTGGAGGAAAATGGATATACAAAAACAAGGTTAATGAAAATGGTAATGTTATTCGCAACAAAGCAAGATTTGTCTACAAAGGCTATGCTCAACAAGAAGGTATTGATTTTCATGAAACCTTTGCACCTATTGCTAGACTAGAATCTATCAGAATATTCTTGGCTTATTCTGTTTACAAAAACTTTACTATTTATCAAATGGATGTCAAAACTACTTTTTTTGAATGGCTATTTAGATGAAGAGGTCTATTTTGAGCAGCCTGAAGGATTTATATGCAAAGATAATCCTAACCATGTTTACAGGTTGAAAAAGGCTCTCTATGGCTTAAAACAAGCACCTAGAGCTTGGTACTCTAGGTTGGACAGTCACTTAATTTCTAATGGCTTTATTAGAGGAGGTGTAGACAGTAATCTTTATGTTAAAACTGAAGGTTCTGATATTTTAGTTGTTGAAATTTATGTTGATGATACTATCTTTGGCTGCAATAATGTCACTTTGAGTAAAAAATTCTCTCAAATAATGGAATCTGAGTTTGAAATGTCAATGTTAGGAGAATTAAACTTCTTTCTAGGTCTTCAAATCTCTCAATGTGAGAATGGAATATTTCTTTCTCAATCCAAATATGCTAGAGAGATGCTTAAGAAATTTTAGATGGATGAATGCCATCCAGTTAGCACTCCAATGGTTACTGGTTGCAAACTTACTAAGGTTGATGATTCTCCTGATACAAATCAAACAGAATATAGATCAATGATCGGCAGTCTCTTATATTTAACTGCCTCTAGACCTGACATTATGTAGGTAGTTTGCACTGTTGCACATTTTCAGGCATCCCCCTAAAGACTCTCATGTTACTGTTGTTAAACGAATCTTTAGATACATTCAGGGCACTCTTGATTATGGTCTTTGGTATCCTAGGAACAATGATTTCTCTTTGATTGCTTATACTGATGTTGACTAGGCTGGTTGTTTGGATGATAGGAAAAGCACCAGTGGTGTTGCATTCTTTCTTGGTGATCGTTTAGTGGCATGGCACAACAAGAAACAAGTATCTGTCTCTCTTTCTACTACTGAAGCAGAATACATTGCTGCCACTTCATGCTATACTCAAGTTCTGTGGATGAGTTAGACTCTTTCAAATATGGGTATTGATGTTTCTAAACCTGTTTCCATTCTTTGTGATAACACTAGTGCGATAAATATTTCAAAAAATACTGTTATGCACTCTCGCACGAAACATATTGCTATTAAGTTTCATTTTCTTCAAGAAAAGGTTTTGGCTAATGAAGTCTGCTTACAATTTGTTGGATCTCAAGATCAGGTGGCTGACATTTTCACTAAGCCCTTAGCAAAAGAGCTATTTGAAAGGCTGAGACTTCGATTGGGAGTTATCTCTCAATCATTACTTCACTGAATCTCCAAGCTACTGCTTAGGGGGAGCAAATTAAATATTTTCATTCACTTACTGCTCTCCTACAATCTTGGTTGTTGTACTACTATTTTTTGCAGTTGTTTCTCATGATATTTTGGTTGGCTTCTCAGTTGTGTTTCATGGAAATGCACATTCTTCTCTTCTATTCTTTGTCATTGAGGCAAAAAGGGGGAGAGTCATTTGTGTTTTTCCATCAAGGACAAAGGGGGAGTTTGTTGGATCTCAGTTGTGTTTATGGTTTGTCCTTGATGACAAAATCTCTGATCCACTTTGAAATGTCTGAGTTGCCTATCGGCAAGACATTTCAGATGTCATGGTGATTGAATTTATCTTACAGGCTGCTGTGGACAAGACTTCTCTTTTGTTTCGGCGACAGAAAAGTGTTATCTATCAGTAAAGGAAATCATCTTCGGAGTAATGTTTCATCGAACATGCAATGTCACACTGACCCACTTCAGAACAAGCATATCGGCATGAGTTTGGCCATCAGGCTGAGGTCATAGCAAAATCATATTGTCTCCCCAACTAGTGCATGTGGAATTCTATCGGTGAAAGTTGTGGCGTCATTATATGGTCTTGGCGAATTCAATTTGTTACACCGACCAAAACCATGAAGGTAGTCTCTTCGACAAGAGCTAGGGTTTTCGGCGAGAGGTCTCGGTGAGTGACCTCCGGTCTTGTTGATGGAACACAAAAGAAATCTATTGGCATAGGATCTATTCTATCTCAGCGACTCTGAGTAAATGAAGATTTTTTAGTATCACTCAAGCTTTCGTCAGGAGGTCTCCCCGACATCATAATGTTATAGCGATGCACATAAGGAGAAAGATTTCTATTAGTGTGAGATCTTTAATGTCTTGGTGATCTATTGTGAGCTCGGGATGTTTTAGCAAAACAAGGGGCAGTCTATATAGTGTCTCCCCGACTATGTATTGTCTTGGCAACTTGGAAATGACAAAAGTCTTCAGCATAGGTATTGAATTGTCACGGCGACAATTTGTTTCAAGTGACTCTCGGCAAAACATTATGAAGTCTACAAGACGTCTCTCCGATATCGTTTAGTCACAGCGATAGTGAATGAAACTAAAGGAGATCTCAGTAAGAGACTTGCTAATGTCTCAGCGAATGAATAATAATCTAAGGAAGCCTATCGATGAGACATGATGTATTCGCTATGTGTTCTTCCCGAATCTAATGGGTTACAGCGAAAGCAATAACTAAGGGGATTGTCTGGCATTAAAGTTTCCTTCGGCATAACATTACAGCAATTGAAAAGGAGAGATTAGGGCAAAGATGAAATTCATTATTGTTTCTGTAATGAATGGTATGGTTGCTAATGATTGGTGCACCTCACTGGCTGGAAGCTTGATAGTGGTTGAAGGAAATCGTGGCAGCAGCAAATTCTGTCTGATATACATGTGTTTCATACTGCACTTACTGGTTTGTATTCACCATTTTAAGGCTCTCTGCATTTTAGTTACGAATGTGGAAAATGATGCCCTGATTGAGTATTGTCTTTCATGCATTGGAGGTTATGTTTTTTTGTGGTGGACAGTTGTGCTTTCTATGCTATAAAATGAACGCATACATTACAAATTTGTTGAGAATGACTCTTAGCTAGGTTGGTTGTTTTGTCGTTACTCCTGAAGACAGTTACCTATCTAGCATGTAAGTCAAGATGTATATATAGAAGCAAAAAACTTAGTTTTCCACTGGACTGTTGATGTAATTCTGAGATAGTCATTCCTTGGCTGTATGAAAAATATATGGATAAAACTCTGCAATAAAATCTGTATAACAAGATGCAGAGATTGTGAATTTCTTCTCTATGAGGTTTTTTAGGGATTCAGTTATTGAATCTTTAAGGTATTCTATAGATGAGAAAATAGAGAGATATGTGCTTAACCAAAAATAGAGAAACCCTCTGAATCTTTATTATTGTTCAAAACATAATTTGAGGGGTTGGTACTCCTTGAGATAGATATCTCTAAATGAGGGGTTGGTGCTCCTTGAGTGGGTGCTCAAAAATCAGCCTATAAGGCATTGTGAACAGTTGATTTTAAGATTAAGCCAGGAAGGCATTTAGGGAGTGGTTTTTATACCCTAGGAGGGTTTTCCACTCGGAAAAATATTGTGCCTGTTTGTTCTTTTATGTTCTCTCTGTTTTACTATGCTTTTGTTGTTTCAGTTCACTGTGAGTTATTATTTTTCTCAATTATGTTTATGAATGATTACATTCAACTCATGAATGCTTTAATCAGAGTGATATTGAGATCAAATCTGAGCTCTGTGTTTGAATATTTGAAAAATTGGTCAAATAGTTAAGACTCTGATTCACCCCCCCTCTTAGTGTCATTTTAACTCCAACAACTTTATCCTCCACATGGCAAGATGTGAGGGATTTTGAGTCCTTAACTCACCACAACCCTTCATCTTGCCCATGTTGGAAAAATCTCAACTGTTCAATTCTCTAGAGAAATAACCTTTAAAATGAAATATTTTCTTTCATTTTCATTCATTAGGAATTCACACATCTTGCATTCAAGCTCTCATACTCTCACACTTGCATTCTTGCATTCAAGAAAACCTCCATTGTTGCATGCTTTGAAGATTTTATCATTTGCATTTGCACTCATCAATCCAACTACCCACATAGCTAATTGCATTCCTCATTTTTTTTAGAGAAGTTTTCATCCATTTGCATCACATCTTACCATCAAAGGAGCACACAAGACATCAATCATCAAAGGGGAAACCGAGGAGCAACTCTTGCAAGGTAAATATGCTTTCTTTTATCTCTATTTTGTTTTAGTTAACGTAGCCCTATCTTGAGGTGTTAAGTGTTGTTTTTTGTCTTTTGCATTCTATTTTGTGTCATTTAGATAGGCTAACAATGCTTGATCACACATGTAACTCCTTCCAATTATTAAATTATTATAATGTGATCACACAATAATTACTATGTGTATCCAATACTCATAAAGCATAATATATATACTCAACATACATTTTAAGATGGAAAATATGCATTCTATGCTACATGAGTATCCTCTTTTCATATACAATACTTGATAAGCAACATGTACAAAGTTATTGGGTTGATCAAGCCCAATAATAAGATACAATAAAATAAAACATGATAATCTTGGTATAAATCTTAGCAATAATAGAAAAATAGTAACTATTAACATGCATAGACCACTTTATACAAAATATTAGGTCTAATCTTTCCTATTTTTTTAATTTAATCCAAAGATGAAAATTGATGATATGACTAGAAAAATGATAAAAAAATATTTTTGTTCTTTATCTTGTATTTACTAAATGATTTTAGGACCTGTGGATTATGAGCCCACCACACTTCCACTATGCCACTCTAATAACATATCACACTCATATTTAAATAGAAATCCCAAGTCTTTATTAAATATACTCTTATACTTGTACTTCTTTTAAATTCATTAATTCTTATCTTATTTAATATTGTACAAGATAATTAGAATTGATTAAGAGCAACCCAATACGAGAGCTTTTTATATACTCTAAAAATATTTATTCTTATATCAAGGCTTCTAATCACATGCTTCTCTTGTCAACCATATTTATCCTATTTTTGATCTTTCTTCCAATTTTTCCCCCTTAACCATACCTTTATGGTTATGTGATTAAAAAATTGTTTTATTTCTAAATTACAAATCCTCTAAATGAATTTTGATAAGATGATCCTTCCTCAGAACATTTTGAACCATATTAAATTTATTCTTTTTTGTCAAGTTTTTTATGCCGTCTATTCATAAATTTTTCCTATAGAATAATAAATTATTGTTGAGAAAATGTGTCTCAACCTTACAATTCTAGAAGTTACTATTGATACATAAGGTACTATTCCTTTGATGATGACCGGGGGAGGGGGTGTTTGGGGGGATCATCCCTCCAACTAGGGTCCAAGGGTAGCACACCCTAGCAGGGGCTAAGGGGTAGTGCCCTCGAAAGGAAATTTTTATTTATATTTTATTATTGTAAATCTAGACCTTTCATCATTATGTCTCATATCTAATGGTTGATATTTTATTAGCTTGACTTACCCTAGAAGGAAACCCTATTTTATGTGTGCATTGTATTATGGCTATGTATTGTGATGTATTATGAGAGTCTGATAGCGGTCATGTTGCCTTTGGATCTCTAGTTAGTGATACTCTTGTGAAAAGCTTGCTCTGCAAGCATATTGTAATCTTTGTGATTTTTGAATAATATATTCAGCGGCTTTTGGAGTGTGGGGTTTTTCTCCTGAAAGAGTTTTCCCCACATAAATCATTGTGTTACATGGTATGCATGATATTTGTGTTTTTTTTTTTTTAAGTTTCTATAACTGTTAAATATTTGTAACTTTTTTGCATTATTCTCCTCTTAAGATTAGTGTAGGAAGTTGGTCCACTACTTTAACTTCCTTACAATTATACCCCTATATATGAAAAATCACATGCTTGTTGCATAGTCTCTATCTTTGATTTATTTATGCTCTTGCATTGTATTTTATTGCATATCTTAAACCAATCATACGAAATCACCCAAACCATATATCATGGTTTATTTGAGGCCAAAAAATATGTCTAACATACATAGTGTGACCTAGCATAATAAGGTGGCTTAATAATTCTCCTTTTTTACAAAGGTTGTCGCTTATAATCATAAATCTCTCTTTTAAAAGAATTTTTTTAAATTCTTCATTGCTCTATTTTTATTTTATTTTAATTTAGGAACAAACATCTATTAATATCATGAGAAAATTTATGTTATTGTGCAATTGATAAAGCATTATTTCGTTCCAACCAATGTATTTAAACAACACAATATTTTCATGTTTCAACATGTAGAAATAACTTTCACCTATTAGTTTATATCCTATAAATATGTTATTCTCAACAATTCATTCTAAAAATATTATTGTTTCTCTAAATTTAAAACATGAATCTAAGGACTTGTGGGTTATGGGTCCATAATGTAACTTAAAATAGATACATATAAGAAATCATAGTGTCAATTTTAAAGACATATCAAGCATGGTAAAACTATTTTCTCAAATAGATAAAAGGGAAAATGAAAATTAGTTGATATGATACTATCTTAATTATGAAGACAAATTCCTTATCTAAGAGAATACTGATTGAATAGAGATATAAATAAATTTCAATTCAATATTTCTAAAGAACCTTAAGATCTTGTGATTTATGATTATGTTTGTTGGTATAATGTTAGGTGGGGCCATTACAAAGTGCCATATAAATTTCACAAAACTTGGCCCATCATCAACAAACCAAACACACAGAGATTTGCATACACTATATTGGGGAGCTTATCCATGGAAAAGCCATTGATCTTCACTAATGTTTGTTCTACAAACTAAAGTGTGTGATCTATGACTAGGAATAGATCTTGGTTCAGATTATTATTTCTTGTAGAATCTAGCATGATTTTCTATTTACCATGTGATTCACTAGAGATTTGTGAATTCCCCAACCTTTTCATCTATAAATAGAATCTAGGTAGTCAATTGTAGGGAAAACATGTAGAATTATTTTGAGAATTATTTACATTTGTTCTTCTTGGAGGTTTCCTACCAAAGTAGCTCTACTTTCCTAATAGCATATAGTATTATGGACCATGAGCCATCATATACATACTAGATATCCACTATTTAAATTTTAAGTATATGTTTGCATTGGATTAGATTATTTTTTCTATTTTGAATATCTATTTCAAATGGAAATGGATTATTATTACCTTTTGTACTATCTTTTCATTGTACAATATATAATATCTTAATAACTACAAACTCATGAAAGGGTGAACTTAATCATGTATCTTGTTATCCCTCGAAGGGGAAAGATGCAAAATGACCTCCCCTACAAAAAGGAACCCCTACTAGTAGTTGCCTAAAACAAATATATTGGTCTCAATTTCTACCACCACCACAATTAAGAGTCATGCATGCCAAAAAGAATAGATCAGAAAGTGCTCCACTTGCTATTAAAAAGATGTAAAAACTAGAATTGTGAAAATTAAAGATCACTAGGGTCTTGTTTAAGTTGTTATAATTGTGGGACCTAAAGATCATAATCATCCTATTTAAGTTACTTGTCATCACTGTATTTCTCTACATGCGTGAAATTTGGATTATAGTACATATGACTTAAAATAGAGAAAATGATGATAATCCTAAATAGTTTGATCATAAGTAGTTTTAAAATCAATTTTTGAATTCCCCAATAAAAACTAAAACATATGGAGACTAAGAAGTGATCTAAAGTGGTGGTAAGAGAAGAATTAAGCAAGAGATATGACACTTGGATACAAAAAGAAAAAGTACATGAGAAAGAAGGGAATTAGCCTACATGAATGCTCTGATATAAAAATAGGAAATCAAAAATATGTAAGAGAATAATGCAGGCTAACCATGTGGACAAATATTCAACAGAAATCGAGAATACTACCCTTATGAATCCAATCATGTGTATGAGCACCATTACAAAGTTTATATAAGAGCGAAAACCAAGTGAGAAGTATAGATGCAAATTGATATGATTCTATTTCTATATACTTATTTACATAAGAATCATATATTTGTAAATTAAAAACATTTGAATGAACTTCCTAGTAGCCTAGAATTTTATTTTCCAACTATGATGTTTTTATTATTTTTTGTGTGGGCATATGTAGACAACTAAGATAATGATTATTGAATATGGTTTAGAATGGAAAGGTCGATATTGCAATCCTGAAGCTACTAGTTCAACAATGTATCGAAAATGGTTGGCTACGTACAGGCGACCTCTACTACATTGATAATGAAGGCTACGTATTTTTAGTAATTAAGTTGAAAGAACTGATAAAATACAAAGGTTATCAAGTATTAAGCTTCATTTGCTTCAATATAATTGACATAGTTTGATATTTTTTTTAGTGATAAAAAATATGGGTTTGAGAATTGTTGGTTTAAATCATTAAAGTGTTATAATGTTGTCTTCTTCTATAGTGAAATATGTGTGCTTGTTTTTATTGACACCATTTTTCATTGGTTATGGTCTTTTTTACTCCTATAGAGTACATTGGGCTCTAATATTCAAAAATCTCAAATCTTTTAAAATGGTTCGGAACAATCAGATGCAAATAGATTCAATTAAAACCAAAATAACATTAAATTTTATAACAATATGTGAGCAAAATTTGGAAAATAACAAGATATATAGAGCAGCAAAAGTGACAAGGAGATTTTCAACCTTAAGAAGATAAAAATGCAACGTAATATTCTAGGTTTAGAGTTGAAATTAAAATTTAATTTCCCCCCTTAAAAACCACAACTACTCTCAATTTTCTTCACTTCAAAAACAAAACTTCCTTTCTAACATTTGGGAAAATGGTGCGCATAGAAGTAGAGTAGGTGCAAAGTTATGTAGAGGTGGCGTGTACAGGCGAAGGTGGAGAAGGTCATGGCATGACGAGGAAGGAGCAGGGTGGTGAACCTCTAGGGCATGGGCTCAAGGGTGTCCATGTTGCAAGCTCTGAGCAGCAAGATATTGGATGCCTTGTTTCACCAAGGAACATTGGGAGAAATTCAAATTTTTGCAGGCATCCAAATGGTGGGAATGGTGGTCAAGGCTAGCAAGGTTGCAATCCTAGGTGTCATAGGGCTCAGCATGGGGCTGGAAATCCCCTCAACCTAAATAATGGTGCAAGGCCATTTGGACAGAATTGGGGTGGTCTACGCCAAGAAAACGGTGCCCAAAACTAGTCAAGGTGGGAAGGTTTTGGTGACAAACAAGCCTCAAGAAGAAGGTGAACTATGGTTTTGAGTTCCCTCAAACTCCAACGAAGAAGGATCGCCTCAAAAAGGTGGGGCTGATTATGAGGTGGTATGGAATGTGGCTCAACTGGGACAGTTTCATGCGCTAGTGGCACAGTAAATGGGTGAAAATATAGAGTTTAAGGTTTTGGCGCGAGGATTATTTGTAGTCATTTTTCCTTCAGAGGAGATTAGGGAGAAAATTGAGCATGGGATTTGGATGATGAATGGGTGCAGCTTTTATATTTACAGATGGTGGCTTGGTTTCGATCTACATCGTCACGCTCTAGACCATGTCCAGGACTGGTACAAACTATAAATTTTCCCTTTGAATTCTGGGCCCTAGGTATCTTAACGGACATTAGAAATAGTTTGGGAGACTTTGTTTGTGTAGAGGAAAGATTGGATGCTAATGGTATAAGCTCCCACATAAGAATCTGTGTTGAAAATTCTCCTAACAACCAGACCTAGTGAGAGATTGAAATTTTCACGGACTGGGGAAATTGGGTACAAGCATTAGCCCTAGAACCTTACTCGAGTAGTGCCCTAATAAGAACCATAAGTTGGAAATATTAGTATCTAGAAGGCAATCGGGATCTCGCCCTCAACCCTCAGGGTGGGACGGGCTTAGAGAGCCCTCATAGGTGGGCTTCTTCGGTGGGCTCACAAATTCCAGAGGAGAAGGAAGTGGAAGGTGCGTCAAGCAAAGTGACAAGGGTAGGTGAAGAGGTGTTAGTGTCGGGAGATCAAAAAAGGGAGATTGATCAAAAGGTGTCAAACACTATCAATTTCCTAGGAAAAAAGGCAAGGGAAGATGAACTTAATTCCCTAATGGAGGTTGGCATCAAATTGTTCGAGCTCACCAAGGCATCCAAATCTAGGGTGATCAACATCAGAAATGATGATTGGTTTGAGGACTAGACCAATTGTCTACATCTTGACATCGATGAAGGAGATCAGAAGGAGGCAGGTCTGGTTAATAAATCAAGAAAATGGTAAAGAGTTGATAAGTAGGAGCAGGGTTCTCTAGGAAAATTGGGCATAGCATAGGAGTACAACATAAACTCTCCAGATTGTGGTGAGTGCAAAACTCGGGGGAGAATCCCAAACAAAGAGAAACTCAAATGGGACAAAGAAGCGATTGGGTAGATGAAGATTAATGAGATGCTAAAAGAAGGGAAGGGTGATGCCCTTCTTGAACAACCATGAAACTCATAACTTTGAATGTTAGGGGCTTAAATTCCCCTAACAAATGATGTTTGACTATGAATCAGGTAGACTCAATGGTAGTAGATTTATTTATGTTGCAAGAGACAAAGCTCAACGATAAAGAGTAGGTAAATCTGGGTAAAAATGTGAAACATTGGTGGTTATTTGGGGTTAATGCTTTGGGGCCCTTAGGTGGGTTCATGATCCTCTGGAAGCCACTGAACATTCTTCTGGAAGAGGTAGCAGCAAATAGATCTTGGATTGCTTGTAAGATAAGGAGTATTGCCTCCAATCTTAGTTTCCTTTTTATTAATGTTTATGGTCCAAATAATTTCCTTTAGAAAAGACAAATTTGGAATGAACTTCATATCATTTGTCATGATCTGGCTTTTGAGTGTTGTATTGTGGGTGGGGATTTCAATGCAACTTTTAAAATGTCGGATAAGAAAGGTGGTGTGACATGAAAGCTTCAATCTTAGCTGGAATTTGAAAGTTTTGTTGAGAGGAACATGTTTCTAGATGTGTATACGGGTAACAGCAGTACACATGGAAAAATCGGAGAAGTGGGTTTTGTAGCATTTATGAGAAACTCGACAGATTCTTGTTTAGAGGAGATTTAATCCTCTTTCCCTTCACCCTAGAGAGTAAGATAATTCCTAGCTCGGGGTCAGATCACTTTCCTATAGCCCTAGAAATTGTGGGGGAAAGGAGTCTGGTGTGATGCCCATTCAAATTTGAAAATGTGGTGGGAAAATTGCAACCCTAGGGGTACAAATTTGTTCAACATTTTCTCTATATTAAGAGTAATTAAACAAAATTTGAAGCTTCGGAACATACATCACTTCAAAACAAATTTGCAGAAAAAGGAAGATAGAAGAGGCTTTGGCTGCACTATTCATGGAAGTCATCAAGAATAGAATGGATAACCACCACTTCTTGGAAGAATAGGAGTTGTTGAAGAAACTAAATGATGTCTTGGCCAAAGAAGAAGTCTTCTAGTGCCAAAAATCAAGAGAAACATGGCTTGCAGTCAGAGATAAGAACACAATTTTTTTTCACAACTCAACCAAGGTGAGTAGGGAGATAAATAAAATTACCAGCATTAGACCAAGTGAAGGAAGGGTCCTGGAGAAGATAAAGGATCTAAAAGATTCCACAGTGGATTATTTTGAGAACCTCTTAAATGATTGGTCGGGAATAGGAGCTTCTGGAGTGTATACCCAAGATAATCATGAAAGAACAAAATTTTTTGTTGAACAGAAAGTTCTTAGAGTAGGAAATAAAAGAAGCCATGTTTCAACTTCATCCAAACAAGGACTCGGGCCCAAATGGCTTCCTTGCTATTTTTTTTCAGAAGTGTTGTGGAATTATGGGCAAAGATATCTATGAGGCAATTGAAGATTCCAGGTGTTTAGGTAAGGTGCTAAAGGAACTGAACAACTCTTTCATTGCTTTAATCCCTAAAAAGGAAAAACCAGAGTCCCTTGATGAATTTAGGCTGATCTCTCTCTATAACACCATTTATAAAGTTCTGACCAAAGTTGTGGCTAACAGATTGAAGAAATTCCTTCCCATCATTATCTTTGAGGAATAAACGGGTTTCATCTCAGGAAGATCAATTTTGGATGGTGTCATTATTGCTCAAGAGGCTATTCATTCCATCAAAACCATGAAGAAACCGACAATGCTAATCAAGTTGGAATTCAAGAAGACATATGACAAGGTTGACTAACATTTTCTATTCAAAACTTTGTAGGATTTTGGATTCAGCAAGTCTTGGTTGGACTGAGTCTTTGAGTGGATTGCTTGTTTGAGATTCTCTATCCTTTTGAACGGATCTCCAAAAGTATTTTTCAATGCCTCTAGGGGGCTTCATTAGGGGGACCCCCTGTCCCCCTTCCTTTTTATTATAATGACAAATGCCTTGGGAAAAATCATCTCTAAGGCTTGGCACAACGAGTGCATGGAAGGGGTGCAAATTACAAGTGGCATCCTAGGTACCACCCACCAACAGTTTGCAGATGAGATCTTGGAGAAATAATCTTTGGCTTCAGGTCAGGAGGTCAATGTGGAAAATTAAAAGTTTTTTCTTTAATACTACCACGCGTAATGAGGCTTAGATTCTAAGTATTTTGAAATTCAAAAGAGGGAAACTTCCCTATAAATACCTGGGACTTCCTCTTGCCAAGGGGGTGCAATTAGGAAAACTCTAGGATAATGTGATCAAGAAGGTGGAGGATTTGATCGCATCTTGGAAGTGCAGGTGGCTTTCTTGGTTTGGTCATCTAACAAAACTTAAAGCAGTCGTCACTGCATTACATTCCTATCTCTCTTCGTGTCTACCCATGCTAGCCAAGGCATGCAAAACTTTGAACAAGAAAATGAAGGATTTTTTCTGGCAAGACAATTTTGAGCGACGTAAATTCCCACTAGTGAAGTGGGAGAAGGTGTGTGAAAGCAAGGAAAGGGATGCGGTAGGTATGAAGAATCTCCTACTTCAAAATAAAGCTTTAGGTTCCAAATTGGTTTGGGCACTCCATGCCAGGAAAGAATTCTAAAATCAAAATGCATGGAAATAAAGGGGCATAGAATTTTCACTTCCAGAACCCACCCATTAGGTTCCAAACTTTGGAATTTTATATGTAGCTATAGAGATGTTGTGTTGGATTTATTGACTTGGGAGGTCAGAGATAGTAGTTGTGCATCTTTCTGGGAGGAATCTTGGGAAAGCTTTCCCAAATTATCTGAGGTGGGCGGGCTTGATAATGTGAGAAATGGCACCAAACAAGCATGGCGAGATAGGGTAAGAGATTAATTGGTGGTCAGAATAGTGGATGGTTGGTCTAAATTGGAGTGAAAGAGTGTTCAGGGTTTGGGTCTTGATCCCAAGGAAGTAGCTCATTATGAAGAAACAATGAAAGATAGGGTCATTTGCTTCAGAGTTGGCCCAGACATCTTAAGGTGGGGTGCCTCAATGAATTGGGAATACAAGGTGAAAGAAGGCTATTACAGGTTATTGTCTAGTGTTGTGGAGAGCAAGCTCCCTAGAAATTTGTGCTAGAATAAGGCATACTTTCCTAAGGCTGATATTTTTACTTGGGCAGTTGCCTAGGGCAGGATTCTCATAGGAGACAGATTTTCCAAGCTTGGATTTTGTAGGCCACCCAAGTGTTGTCTGTGCAAATAGAGTGAGGAAACTAGTGATCATCTACTTCTTAATTGCCCCTATTCTCAAAGTTGTTGGCAATGGATACTTGCTAAGCTGAATTGGAAAACGGTGCTATCAATTAAACTATTGGATGTGTTATTGAGTTGGCCATCATTGCAAAAATAGGCATTATTCACCTGTGTTTGGACTTTCAGCGCCTCATTATTGCTATGGGAAATTTGGAAAGAATGTAATCGACACATCTTCCAAGAGAAGGAAATGATGTCTCAGTTACTTCAAAACAAGCTAGAGGCATGCCTAGTTGAATTGGTGAATTCTAGAGTTAAGGAGGCTAATTATAATAAGAGCACCTTCACTGAATGGGATGCAAGGTTGCGACACAATTTTAACGGCCTCTGGGTACCACCTATTATAGGAGAAAGGGGGTCCAACACTTTGGAAAAAATAAAGTCTACACATTGGTCCTCTCCGAAGCCAGGCTGGTACAAGCTTAACTTCGAGGGTGCTTCTCGAGGCACCCGAGTGACTCAAGGGTGGGCTACATTTTTTGTGATTGGAAAGGAAAAGTAGTTGGTCAGCTAGTAGAACCATTTCTGAAAGGAACAAATAATAAGGCAGAAATGCAAGTAGTGGTTCTTGGCTTAAGGCTACGCAAGGACTTGAAAATATCAAATTTAGCCATCAAAGGTGACTCCACTTTAATAATTAATGCCCTCAGAATGTGAAAGATGCTCAACTGGAAATTGGTATAAAATTTGGAAGAAGCTTTGATTTTGGTGGATATTTTTGATCTAGTGTCAATTTCTCACATGTTGCACGAAAGTAACCTTGAAGCAAATCAGTTATCCAATTTAGGGGCAGATGGGAAATCCTTAAAAAAATTGTCGCCATAATAGGGAGCTACGGCCTTGGTGGGTGGCTGGGAAGGCACCCTTCCACATTGGAATCTATGGAAGGGTCGGGGGCCTTTTGGGAAGATGGCATGCCTAGTTGGCAAGTCAAGTTCGATCTCCATGTGGGTGGTGGGCTGGATCTGTTTCAAGATTGATGTCATAGTTTTCCATATTGTCTATGGTGGTGATGCAATGTTTCATTATTGCATCACTCATTCAAATGTACCTTTTGCACCAGTGTTCACAAACTTATGATGGGAAATTTTTACGGATGTTCAAAAGGATATAGATCACCTCCCTGCTGGTGCACCATGATGTGACATCTTGCATATTTCTCTCTAGGTGGCGTGATTGCAGGAAATTTGGATGAGCACGATCACTTTTGCACAATGTAGTAAGTGCAAATTGTTGGGGCTTTAAATGATCGAGGGTGGCACAACTTTGGCATGACTTTGGCACATTTCAGTTTTCATTCTCTAGTGTTGCTTTGTTTGTAAGTATGGCAGAAAAGTTGAAGTTCATTGTTGAGTTTTCATTGGAGGCTCTGGTCTGTGTGGGGCTTGATACCCCCATCCAACTAGATTGCAAGACCCCATAGATGGCCTTCAAGGTGATCACAGAACAATAGCTGAAGCAGATCATGCTCCAGATAGACACGCCTGTGGTTGTGGCAATTAAAATGGTTTTCGAAAAGGAACACTTATCAAACCGAGAGACATTCCGGGATAACAACCACATTGTCTCTAGGTTCCTAGCCTCAATGTTGGATGTTCTTACTCCAAAAGTTGAGGCGTGGGTGATAGTATGCAAGCTCTTCAAGAAAGAGCTCCTAGGAAGATTGGATGAAATTCTGAGAACGTCTCTTTTGGTTCATGGTGCACCTCAGTCGAGAGACCTCCCTCTAGTCAAGGTTCCTGATGAGGTGATTAAGGTTTACCCATTACTTCTGGAGCTGAAAGGCATGGCCTTAGTAAGGTATCAATAGATTGTTGCATATGGGGTGAGTTTTATAAATAAGTTAATGATTGAGTTAGTAAATGGTTTCAAATGGGTCTCTAAATTCGACTAATTTTCTAAGATGAATGGTTTCTAGGTGGGGGTAGGTTGTTTGGGAAGTTTTTAATGTTTACAGTATAATGCTTATAGTTATCTTGTAGTGGGAAGTTTGTATTATTCACAAGCTATGTCTGTATTTTGGCTTGTTTTGGATTTGGTAGGAAACTGGATTTTTGGAGGTTTCTAGTAGCTTGGTGTCTATGAAATTTTTTGTGGGTCATTCTAGTGATGTTTTTGGTGGAAATTCCTCTGGTGTCTGGGTGTTAGCTAGTGTTTGGGTGGTGGGTTTGGTTTTTTTTGGGTATTTCTTCTCCATATCTCTTGCTATGTAGACGTTTGTACTAAATCTTTTAATAGTAAAAGAAATTTCCTTACGAATAATAAAAAAAAAAAAGCCCCCCTGTCGCTTGTTTAAAGAAGTAAATCTAATATACTCTATTTTTTTTCTAATTTCTGGAATGGATTTTTTTTAATGAGATACAACATTTACTTCCTTGTTATAAGTTTACTTTATCTATAGAGTAAATATTAAATCTAAGTTAATTCTCCTATGAATAGATCAAAGGGGTAAAAAAAAATATTTTATTTTTTCGTTAAGTAAAAAGTGAATAGTTTATAGAAAAATAATTCTTTATGATTATTTAAAAAAAAAATTACTTCATTTAATATTTTAACCTTTGAGAATAATATTTAATAGCTAACAATTTTCAATGGATATGTAAATAAAAATTAAAGAATAAAATTAAACTATTGCAATTTCTCTTTTTAATTTAGTATATATATAGGTTTGTAGAAATGAAATGCAAATTATTAGGATCTATAGAGGTTCTGATACCAAATTGTGACATGACTAATTCACAATAATTTCTATAAAAAAAATTAATATAATATAATTCCCAAATTCAATAGTTTTGAAATTAAATTGAATATAATAAATAATTCAGCAATTGCATTTAATTACACAGAACTATGCAACAAAAGACATATTTTTCTCTCTAACAAGCTAGATGAGATAAGCTGGACAAAATCCAAAACTGGTCAGTACTTTGTAAAAGATGGTTACAATTCTTTGATCAATCAGAATTCATGAAATACTTGGCCTTCTAAGATATGTTGGGGCCCACATGTCCTACCAGAAGTAGGTTCTTTTGCTTGGTAAAGACAAAATCCTTACTGGTATGAGACTAGATAGATTGGGAACTACTCCTTTTTTTCCTTGCGTCCTTTGTGGTAATGCTTTTGAATTTGTGGACCACCTTCTTTTGAGTTCTAAATTTTCCAATAATTATTGGTCCTAGGTTATGAATAAACTTGGTTGTCAAGTCCCCTCCCAAATTCAATTCTCAGCCTATTTTCCAACTGGCCTTCTCTTTATTCCTCCTCTTCCTTAGCCTGCATTTGGGAAATTTCACCCTCCATAATAATATGGAATATTTGGCTTGAAAGAAATAACAGAATCTTTAGAAAAAAAAACCATCCTCTCTTCTTCAAGTCCTCCATAGAATTGAAAACTCCATCTCTGAGGTGACTTTTTCTGCCCTCTTTAAGTCCCTAAATTCATTTAGATCTTATTCTTCCTAGGATGCTTTCATTTTGAAAAATTGGAAATTAATTAAACTTCCTAGATCTGGTTCAGTTTCTTGTAATGCCTCTGTTATAAATAGAAGTTCTATCACCTGGTTCCCCCCTTCTAAAGACTTCATCAAATTGAATTTTTATGGGGCCTCAAGGGGTAACCTAGGTAAGTCTGGCATTGCTGCAATCTTGAGGCCCGACTAGAATGGATATTTTATCGGTGTTTGTGAAAAAATTTCTGATTGCACCAACAATATTATAGAATTTAATACTTTGAAGATTGGTTTGTGCCTTCCAAAAAAGCTTTCTATTTCTTGTCTCCATATTGAAGGGGATTCGATGGTTGTAATTTTGGCCCTGAAGAGAAGATGTTCTGATTCTTGGGATTTGAATTATATTCTATCCTTCATTTTACAACAAATTGATAATTTCCCAAATATTCAAATTTCTCATTGTTATAGAGAGGCAAATGAGCATTCCAACTCCTTGGCCAATAAAGCAATTGATGAAAGTCTTACTTATAAAGAATTCCTAGCAGAGGAATGTGCTTAGTTATTTTTCAAGAAATAGCATTTCCTAGTCACTCGTGTTCCTTTTGTGTTCAAATTTTAATTGGGGAAAAGGCTACTTTGTAACATTCAAATTTTCAGGTTGCCCCAATTTTTCCTTGGGACTTGTTTTGTACCACATGTATCCGCCTTGGTCATTTCATTGGGATTTTCTTACTTCATGTATTTTGCTCAAAATTTTGATTATATGAGGTTAGTGGTACGACCATATCTATCGCTTTCATCATTTTGGCATTTTCGCTTATGGCTTATAGCTCAGACAGGTTGTTTCTTGCTTTGAGGGTTGATATTTGTGTCACATGTTCTACACTTTCATTAGCTCTTCAGGTGGCATATTTAATTTACATGTGTTTCTATGTCATCATTTGCTTCTTATTGACATCTGGCATTCCTGTGCATTCAATTATTTTTCTTCTCTTGTTCATATTAAAAAACTCATTTCTTTATGCCCAACATTCGTGAGGAAATCTTGGAAAATTTTACTCATTGGAAATGATGACATGTAATGGCTTGGTACTTCCTTTTTCATTTGACGACTGTAGGTATACATGGATAAATTTGGAAAGTTTTCTCTGGTGTTCATCCTCAAAAGAATACTTTGGTTGGAAAACATTAGAAAAAAGTCTATTTGTTAAAAGATTAATCCCTCTAATGAATTTAGAGGCATCCTTTTAACACATTGTGATTTGATGGAATTAAATTCTCATGTGGTACTATTACTTTCAGTTGGCAGCTGTGGAAATGCTTGGATAAATTTGGTGAGCTCCCCTTGTGTTTGTCTTTGAAAGGTCTATTTTCGTTGGAAAACATTTGCGGAACGATTGTTTCTCAAGAAATTTGCAACTACCACTGTATTTTGTGGCATCCTTTACATGCTATATGATTTGAAAAAATTTAATCATACTTATCAAAGGTTATGTATTGCTATGGCACTTGGCATTTTTTTGCATCCTCGGGTACTAGATGTATTAAATCATTAATGGTTCCTCACCTCATTTCCGTACAAAGGTACAATAGAATTGCAGTCTATTTCATGTTGCCTTGTGTGAAGCCTTTTCAATATGCTTTGACTGCTCCATCTCTCTATAAAATTGGCTTCTTGGTGTCCTTTTTCCACACCATCTTTGATGCAGCTTCATTTTCTATTATTGATGCAATGGATAGACTTTTTTTGTGTGTTTTTTCCTCCTCGAACATATGAAGTTTGAGATTGTTCAAGGTTTACTTTGGGGAAATTACAGTGCACATTTGCAATCGAATGCAAACAGGTACACAATGCAATTGAATTGATTTTGGGATACGATTGGCTTGAGTTGCATGCTTCAGCCCTTCCTCATGAAGTTGCTTCAAGGTTTGTTTCAAAATTGATGGATTTCCTCTGGTTCACTAAGATGGTAAAGTTTCTTGTTGGCTCTTATATCCACCCTCATATTTACCCACACTCATCCTTACAGTCGGCTTTGGAGAGTTATGATATTCTCCAGAGCACAAATATTATGGGTGGCATATTTTGTAGACAACATTTGTTATCTAGTAGACTTTTTACTTTTCTCCTTTCTTCAATGGCTAATGGGTTATAGAATGATTCTCCAAGAGAATTTAATTATCGGCTCCTCAGGTTTTGGGGTCATTATGGTAACTCTTTATGTGACTCTATCCAAGAGTTGTATGATGCAGACAATTTTTTAATCAGGAATGCTCTCTTTGAGCCTCATACTAAACCATTTTTTCCTCCTCCTGCGGATTTAGCTTCCTCTGAAGAAAGTTCTACTTAAGAAGCTCTTCCCTTTTTGGCTTCTTGTCTACTCCATTTTGGACTCCTTCATATTAGGTTTTATTTTTTCATGCTTAACCTACTCTTGTTATGCTTCTCTTGGCCTCTTCATGTCTTCTCTTGTAGGATTTTGTTCTTTCGACTCTTGATGGCATGGCACTTTGGCTACGACTTTCCTCTGCGGGCATCCTGGAGCATTTCTTAAAGTCTTTCTTGTTGGCTTAGCAATTTGGTTTCCTTTGGTTGGTAGTCGGGTTGTGCCTATCTCCAATCAATTTTGGTTCACTTGGCTTACACTTGCTTGGTCGGAATTTTGGAGGATGCTTCTCCTCAACTATTTTGCTCGACTCTCTGTCATCTTTATCTTCAGTCAATTTTGGTTCACTTGGCTTACACTTGCTTGGTTAGCATTATGGAGGATGTTGCTTCTCCTCTACTATTCTGCTTGACTCTTAGTCTTTTTCTCTACTTTGTATATGGCCTTAATGTTTGGCTTCTTCTTTAGTTAGGTTATCTTTGAGCATTTCTCTTGGCTCATTCTTGACTTATGTAACCACTTTTTATATTAATAAAATCTTTTTGTGGCTCTGCCACCTTTTTTCAAAAAAAAATAATAATTCATTAATTACACTTCACTACACACAAAAAAAAAGTTCACTCATTAATTCATTCATTCATTAATTACACTTCACTACATTAATTTTTGGAACTAGTACATTAGCTCTATTTTACTTTTCTTCCTTTTTTCCACAGAAAAAAAGTCTCATAACATAAATTATTTCCAATTCATTCCTAAGACTCAAAAGGATCAGACCAAGTTTGATTGACTCACCTAGGAGGTTGAAAGTTAATCTATGTACATTGTTGATTTGCATCCTAATGAAATCATAAAAATGTTTGAATTAACCTTAGGTTTTGGAAACTAAACTTAGGGTCTCTCCCCATATTTTCTACATTTCATTTTGGTGAACTTGACATTTGAGATCATAAGCTTTCTAATTTGGTAGTCTTTCAAACCGTAGATCTAGATTTTGTATTTTTGTGTTTTGTATTCTTCATCTAGGGTTGCATATTGCATCTTTGCATCATAAATGGACTCATAAAAATCCAGAAATATTCCATACATTTTGCATCATTATTTGCATTAGTGTGTCCTTCAATCATATAGATAAAAATTCCATCTAAAATACACTCAAAATTGTCACTTTTGTTTACACGTTGTCATTGTTAGAATCCAAAATCACCTGTATGCAAGATGGATACCTGTCACATGCAAAAGATATGAAGAACCGAAAAAGATGTTCTGTAAACCTCTCAGTAAAAATGCATTCAGAGAATCGATTATTACAAAGTGATCAATCCTTATGAAGGAGATCAAGAAACCCTAAAAGGGAAACCCTAAATGAAACCCTAGTGTGCACACTTAATAATTAATTATTAATTATTAATGTGCCTAAGTTTAGCTTAAGTAATAAAGAGGAATAAGTGACTTAATTAATTAATCAATGTAATGTAATTAATTAAGCATAATAACTTATTACTCTAACACCCCCTTAAGATGAACTTAGGAAGAAGCTAAAACACTAGAATAAGATGCATTTACAAATGCAATAAGGAGTAAGAGAAGGAAAAACCCAGTGGGACAAAACCCCCCTTACAATGAGATAACATGCTGCAAAGAAGCACTGGAAGAACTCTGTAGAGTAACACTGGAACTTGATATAGGCAAGCAAGGAAATATTCTTCTGTATACTACTGAAATAGAATGAGAGTCACTGATTGACTCAAGGAATCATGATAAAGCAACAGAAGACCCGATGCCATGGAACACTCAAAAACTCCAAACGGGAACAACTCTAGAATCTATGAAGCAGCAAGAAATTATTGAATGATGTATTACTGAAAATGAAGTGCAAAGATGCAAGATGCACTCTCCCAACTGCCAAAATATCCAAGTAATCGCCAAACAACCCATCGGGCCAAATCTGGACTAATTGATAAACCTGAGATAGATACAGAAAAAGTGTATGGATAGCAATATAGAGCTCCTCAATACCTTTCCAATGCCGCAAACGAGGCAAAAATTGGAGATCGTGGCAAAAAGTTATGAGCTCGGAAGTCCAAAAATAACATCTGACTTCAAACAGCAATAAATATAGTAAAACAGTAAAATACTGAAAAATAAACTGCACCAAACAAAAGAGCTCAGAACCAGCTTTCCGGCGATATCTCGTTTGCCCGATTTCGATACCGTATGCCCAAGTTATGGCCAAAAGAAAAAAATTGCTCTTTTAGGAAAAACTAGGGTTAGGAGGGCAAAGAGGGGCCGTACGACTGATGACATCATGCTGACGTCAGTGAGTCAGGGGAAAAAATTTGACGGCCATCTAGCAGTCGGCGGAAAAAATCTCCCCCCCTGCAAAAAAAAATTGACGGCGGTCGGTATATTTTGCGTTATCAGAATATTCTCTACAACGGAATATTCCCAGGTGGATTTGTCGGCCGGGGTTTGCATGCGGGGCTCCTAGTCATCCATCGGACCACCGGCTAGCTGCATGGGCCCGGCAGGGGCTGAGTGAAGACCGGCGGCAAGTGGGTAGTAGAAGTGGGTGGCGGCGGTGTTTCGGTGGCCGCCCGGTGGCTGCCGGGCGGCGGATGTGTTCTGCACTGGGTGCGCCGGCACGGATGCCCAAAAAACACCTTTTTTTCAATTTTTTTCAATTTTTCGTGCATCGAAAGACGTGCTGGGGAGGCCGTACGGCCCCTCAGACAAAAATTTTTTTCCTTCCGGATCAACTGCTCCAAAATTGATGAAACGACAGGCATTTTTAGGGTTTTTGGCCGCTGCAAACGCGATGGTGGTGTCCGTTTGAGCCCAAAGTGACCCAAAAAAATAGCTACCCCCAAATCTTGCAGAAAAGATGCCTGTGGAAACCCTTGCACTTGAAACTCACTAAAAGGCCATATCTTCAGATCACGAACAGGCAGTTGCAGGTCTGGAGCTCTGATACCATGTTAGAATCCAAGATCACCTACATGTAAGATGGATACCTGTCACATGCAAAAGATATGAAAAACCGAAAAAGATGTTCTGTAAACCTCTCAGTAAAAATGCATTCAGAGAATCGATTATTACAAAGTGATCAATCCTTATGAAGGAGATCAAGAAACCCTAAAAGGGAAACCCTAAATGAAACCCTAGTGTGTACACTTAATAATTAATAATTAATTATTAATGTGCCTAAGTTTAGCTTAAGTAATAAAGAGGAATAAGTGACTTAATTAATTAATCAATGTGATGTAATTAATTAAGCATAATAACTTATTACTCTAACAGTCATACATTTGCACTTGCATTTCATCAAAAAATTATAGAAAAATAGTCATTGTAAAACCACTTTGCAAATAGAAACAATAGTCATAAACAATAATTTAGATATTCGGATTTTTATTTTTCAAACCCTTGTATAAAGACCCATTCGCCCTTGGGCAACCCTATCCTTGTATAGGTGTTCAAACAGATTTTTGCATACATTTTTGTCTTTGTATTTGCATTGTGTTTCTACTATAAAATCTCTATTTTGGAATTCTGAGATAGCATCTTTGCATGTTAAATAAAGTGGTTCTTTTGTTTAGTTTGAAAGCATTTTCCTTCTCAGCATTTCAAAAATTTTAGATTTGTAGAATCATTGTTTAAATTTTTTGAATCATTGCATAGCTTGGGTAGATTAGTATTCAGTTTGCAAAAATTCAAAACCTTAAAGTATTCCAACACATTTCATAAACAAAACTTTAAAGTGTACATTAAAAATTAATGATCAACCTTGGAGAAAGCATAATCATCTGATTATGTCAGATCTCTTTCTTTACAAGTTCATATATCTCTCAATTCATTTAGTAGCGATGAATTTGACATGTATTAGATGAAGCCCTTGAGGAATTCATCTCACCAAAATCATCCATTAAGGCTTGTAACAACACACATAAAAAATAGTAGTCAATGCAATTACAACTCAACTCATAGTTTACCCACCTTCACAACAACTCCAATCCAAAATAAAACATGTGCTTATCTTAGGACCACCTAAAAGAAAACCAAAACCTCATGGTCATATCTTAAGTTTTGCAAAACAACTCACTAGTAGCCATATGTTGCAGCAACCAAGTTATAATACCATTGGTCATACATATAACACAAGGAATAATAAGCAACCAAGACAAACTCAAGTCATCCCTACATCCATACTACTTCCACAAACAATCTTTCCTAGTGATCCTCACTTACCTTCGCATAGTGGAAAGTAGTATGATCTTGTAGAAAAACTCAACAATACTCCTGCTAATATTTCTTTATGGGATCTCATTCAAATATTATCCACTTATCATGGAATGCTTCAAAATGCTTTGTAAAAAGTTGAGATTCCTCTTGGTGTGCAACCAAATTATTTAGTAGCCCTAAGTCAAAGTATGAACTCAATTAATATGGATATTATTTTTCATCAAAGTGAGCTACCTCCATTGGAAACACACAAAAAAATTATGCTTTGATGATAATGGATATCATTAACAAGTGTGGGATCAAGTTTACTCTTGTGGATCAGGGTTCAATGTTCAATGTTTGTAGTGTCAATCTATTGGATAAAGTAGGAGTGGACAAAACTAAGATTCAACTAGATACTTTGTCTATTTGTGGTTTTAATAATGTGAGAAAAAAATAACTTGGTATGAGAACATTACATGTTAAAACTGGTAAGGTTACTTTGCAGACCACTATCCATATCATGCCCCATAATCTTTCCTATAATCTCCTCTTGGGTAGACTATGAATTCATGAAATGCATGCAGTACCTTCAACGCTACATCGTATGTTGAAATATTTTTATAACAATAAGGTTTACACAATAAAGTTGATACAAAATCATAACTGTTTACAAACTGATAAAGGAATGGAAAGTCCTTTGAAGGCATTAATACCAACTTCAAAAGTGGAACCTTTGCAAGAAGAAGACAAGGGTGAGTGTCTTTCATCGGTATCAAAATTGTAAGAAGATGATTGAGGTTCATTAAATTTCACACCTACCTTTATGGACGAATACAAAATCACAATAACAACATTTGAATAAGGAAAAGATACAACTGAGATATCAACACAATCTATAACAGAATCATCAGAAAAATTTGAATCCATAAATTCTAGTAAAGAAGAAGACACAAATTACACATCCACCTATGATGAGATGGATCATGAGAAACCTCCATCTTCAAAAGAAATGGAAGATCTTTATGGAAAAGGATATCAATTATTAAAACAATTTGGTTACAATGGAAGAGGATGTGGAGTCAAAGAGAAAGGAATTAGAGTTCCCATAGAGCCTAACATACAAGAGACAACAAGAGGGATTGGATATTTCCCTTCAAAGATAATGAAAGCATTGAAAAATCCCTCACTTAATATCAATGTTATCATGCAAAATTATTCCAAAACAACCCTCAAATTGATGCATCCTAAATTAATAGATACCACAAGTAATGAAATGTCAATGGATAACTTTCAAAATGATGAGTCTTTGGCATAATTTTTGGGAGATTATTATGTTTTACCAAGTTACCATCATAATAAAAGATACACCTATTGTTTAAATACTAAGGGATACTTTGCAGAAGAAATCAAATCAAGTGATACTAAACAAGATGAAAATTAACAAATACCTGAGGCTCCAAGTCAAAGTGCATTACTTGTGGGAGATATTATAAACATACCAATGGATACATCTAATGAAGAGAAGGTGATTCAAATATGAAATTTCCTTGATGATGATGAACAAGAAGATCATGCAATGTTATTACATGACTTTCCTGAATATTTTTCTTGGGCTTATTCATATATGTCAAGTATTGATCCTAATATAGTTACACTCAACATTATCCTTGAAAATGATGCTAAACCGATAAGACATAAGATATGAAAGATGAATCCTAATATAACTTTATTATTTAAGGCTAAAATTTAAAATCTCTTAGATGTGGGCTTCAGCCACCCTATTGATTATTCACCTTGGATATCCAACATTGTAGTAGTCCAAAAAAACTCGATAATTGTATTAGAATGTGTACAAATTTTCATGATCTTAATAAAGCATCTTTAAAAGATGATTTTCCCTTCCTAATATTGATATGATAGTAGATTCAACCGTGGGACATGCCTTATTATCATTCATGGATGGTTTTTTAAGATATAATGAAATCTTTATTAATCCCCAAGATCAATACAAGATAACTTTTACTACATCTTGGGGAACATTTTGTTGGGTTGTTATGCCTTTTGGATTGAAACATGCTAGAGGAACATATCAAAGAGCTATGACATTAATATTCCATGACTTCATACGCAATAACCTGAAAGACTATGTTGATGATATTTTGGAAAAACCTATAACTCGTCAAGACCATGTTAAAATCCTTTAGCAAATCTTTGAAAGAATTCATAAGTACAATATGAGGTTGAATCCAAAGAAATGTGTTTTTACTATGGATAGTGGAAAACTTTTGGGTTTTATAGTGTCACATAGGGGCATTGAGGTGGAAATAAAAAAATATTGATACGATAATAAATATGCCACCTCCTAGGAACATTTCTCAATTGTGTAGCTTACAAGGCAAGATTTAGGCTATCTATCGATTTGTTACATCATTGGAATATTGGACTCTTCCTTTTACCCAGCTCCTTAAGAAGGAATCAAAATTTAGATGGAATGAGGATTGTCAAAAAACTTTTGAAATTTTGAAACAATATCTAGCTAATCCTCTCATCCTACAACCCTCTGTCCAAAGAAAACCCTTCATCCTTTACATATCAACATCACCCCAAGCTTTGGTTGTGTTATTGTCTCAAAAAATATGAGAATGGAAAAGAACATCTTGTTTACAACATTTGTCGAACATTGATTGATTATGAAACTTGATACACACCAATAGAAAAGCAATTTTTGGCTCTTGTGTTTTCTCCCAAAAAATTGAGATATTATTTATTAAACATAGAAGTGTGTGTTGTCACAAAATTTGATCCTTTAAAACACCTTTTTTTCTAAAATAGACTTATCAGGATGCCTTGCTAAATGGCTAAAAATTAATAAAGAAGAGAAGTTAGAGTGATGAATTTGTTTAGAATGTGCTCTAGAATGTGTTATGAATTTCTCCTATGTTAATCATATGCTTGTTTGGATCTGAAGGTTTGCTAATGGTGATCTTATGGTAATATATCTTGAGTTTTAACTTCTGGTGTGATGGTATGTGAAAGTTGCACTCATCGGTATGTGAACTGTTCTAAAAGAGTTGGTCTTTTGTGGACTAGGAGAAATATTTCTGCTCCACAGTCCTCTGCTATTTTTTTTAAGATATTATGGATCTGGGATATGTCTTGTGAAGGTTTTCTTTGGGTTCTAGCAAAGAATTCTAAGGTTTGGTGGTACAAAAATCATGTTTTAGTATTATTGTGTGTGTTTGCACAGTCAGGATGGACTGGTGGAAGGTGTTCAGTGTTTGAAGATTGTTTCACTTGGTGTGGATGTATCTGAAGTAATCTAAGATGTGATCTTGTGCATAATGAAGCGTGTTATGGCATTCACATGTCATCTTCTTGTTGGGAAGCATCTACATCAATGATCATTTGTGTTTTCATTAGGTTTTGCTAGCTTGGTGTTTACACTTCATTTGAAGAAATAAATTAATGAAGGAAGTATGTGGTTGATTCGAGGCATTATCTTTTGGTATTGAATAAATGTTTTATTGGTCCACTCTCATTTCTTTCCACTGTGGGAATGTTGAGTTGCCAACCTAATTTGAATTTATGAAATAAAGATTTTGTGGTTGACCTTGGAGAAAGATTTTAAAGATGAAGATGGTATAAATGCAAGTCAAATTGTGAAGAGTTATATGACAGTGTGATGCAAAGTGATGAAGTGAGCCACAAATAATAAGAGCAGAGGTGTGTGAAAGTGTGTTGAGGTATCAGTTCTTCATTTTGTTGGATTTTTGAAGGTAGTGAGCTAAAGGTTTTTGCAATGTTTTGATCAAGGCTGTGAATGTGTGTTAATTGTTGTGGTAGAACTTTTTTTCTCTTTTGTATCTGTAGGAAATAAGTGTCCTTTTGTAGGCAGTGAGCCTTTGTATTTGGACAGTGAGTCCTCTTCTAGGAAGTGAGCCTCTGTATTCGATTTTATAATCTCTTATTATTGTGAGTTAACCCTCACCGTGGTTTTTCCTTCATTGGGTTTTCCACATAAAAATCTGGTGCTCATTGTGTTGATTTACTTTTTGTTATTTGTGTTTCATGCTCTTACTTGATAATAGAATATTGGGGTTGTGGAATTGATAAGTGCTGAAGTTTTTAATTTTGAATTTTGTGACAACTAGTTCACCCCCCCTCTCAGTTGTCCTACGCCTATTTAACAATTGGTATCAGAGCTTTGGTTTCTTGGCGTAGAGCTTAACCACTTAAAGAAGATTTGATGGCACATAAGTTGGAAATCCCCTATGTTTGATGGATATGATTATAGTGATTGGAAAGTGAAAATGAGAGTATATATTGTTTCTCTTGGTTACAAGACTTGGAAGGCTATTGAGACGAAGTATACTCCTCCAATGAATGGTCCTACTTCTGCTTATGAGGAGAATGAGAGAGTGAGGTATGCTATTTTTAGTGCTTTATCTAAACTAAGTGAACTAAGGTTCTTTCTTTAGATACTACTCATGAAGTTTGGAAGAAGTTGGAAGAACTGTATGAAGGAAATGAAAGAGTAAAATTGACAAAGAAGTTGGTGGCAAAGAAAAAATTTGAAAATTTGAAAATGGAAGAAGGTGAAGAGTTTACAAGTTATTTCTAGAGGGTTGAGATGAAAAAAAATGAAGTTAAGAATCAAGGGGGAAAGATGACTGATGAGGATATTATTGAGAAGATCCTAATCATCCTACCAAATTTCTACTATGATAAGATCTCAGTTATTGAAGAGATGTATGATCCTACGAAGTATACTAAAGAACATTTGTTTGAAACTTTGCAAGCATTTGAGATGAGAAATTTTAGGAAATAAGAAAAGATAGAGAGAACATTTAAGGAAATGAAGATTGAAGATGATCTAGAGAGTGATGGTTCAGATGAGTTGGAAGCAAACTTCACCAGGAAGTTGAAGAAAGGTACCAAAAATTACAAAGGTGTGTTTCCCTTTAAATGTTTTAGTTGTAGTAATATTGGTCATTATGCTTCAAGATATCTGAATAGAGTTGTACATAAGAAGAACACGGATTATAAAGATAAGGATAGAAAGGATAGGAAATACAAGAAATTGTATTATGTTAAAGAAGAAGTCGGGAGCTCTGATGATGAATCTAAAAATGAGGTTGATGATAGTGAATGCTTGTTCTTAGCTTTGGAAAGTAAATCTGTATCTGCTAACCCTGGAAAATGTGCAAGCAAGAAGGCTCCAGAGAATAAGAGGAATAGGATGGAAGGTACTTTGGTTACCATCACATGACCAGAGATAAGAGTAAGTTCACTAAACTTGAAAGGTATGATGGTGGCTTAGTCATGTTTGGTGATGATTCAAGAGCTAAGATTTGTCAGAAAGTTTCAATTAGTTTTGATGGAGTGCACAGTACTGATGATGTATACTATGTGAAAGGTTTGAGGCATAACCTTTTGAGTGTTGGACAGAAGTGTAGCAATGGTTTTAAACTTTTGTTTCAGAATAATACCTATGAAATCAAAAAAGGATCTGAAAATGGAGATATGGGTTGTGTTGGAAAGATAACTCATGAAAACATCTATCAGCTTAAGGGAGTTGATGGCCAGTTCAATGTATCTCAAGTCAGTGAAAGTTGGTTATGGCACCGAAGAATGGGACATGTAAACTTTGATAATTTGGTCAAAATCAATTCAAAAGAAATTATCTAAGGTCTGCCTAGAATCTCAAGACCTGCTAATACTATTTGTAGAAGTTGTCAATTGGGGAAATAGACAAGATGCAACTTTAAGGGAAAAGAGCACTCTACTATCAGGATGCTGGAGTTAATTCACACTGATGTATGTGGTCCGACTGGAACAGGAAGCCTAAATGGAGACAGATATCTCATGCTTCTTATTGATGATTTTTCTTGAATGATATGGGTTGTTTTTCTTAGGGAAAAGACACAGGCTCTGGATAGGTTTAAAGTGTTCAAAGAAAGAGTGGAAAATGAAGTAAATTTGAAAATCAATTGTTTGAGATCTGATAGAGGTGGAGAATTCACTTCTAGTGAGTTTAATACATTTTGTGAGAAACATGGCATAAAGAGACAATCTTCTACTCTGAGAACCCCTCAACAGAATGGGGTAGTTGAAAGGAGGAACATGATGGCACAGGAAGCTACAAGAACCATGATGAAAGAATCAAATGTACCAAATGTGTACTGGAGAGAGGCAATACACACTATTGTTTATGTTCTTAATAGAGTTCAAATTAGAAGCAACAACACAAAGACTTCTTTTGAGTTATGGACCGGTAAGACTCCTACTGTAAAGTACTTCAAGGTATTTGAAAGGAGATGTTACATTAAAAGAGATGATGAAAATTTTGGAAAGTTTGATGCTAGATGTGATGAAGGAATTTTTCTTGGGTACTCTACTACTAGCAAAGCATATAGATGCTTCAATAAATGATTGAGAAAGATTGTTGAAAGTGCTAATGTGAAAGTTGATGAAGACATACGCAGACCTATTGAGATCAGTGAAGTTGAACCTAATGATCCTATCTGTGGACATGTACCTAAGGAGAATAAGGAAAAGGAAGAAGAATAGAAAGAAGAATAGACTGAAGATGAAGAAGAGAATGAATCGAAACCTACTGTTAAGACTCCTAAGTATGTACAGAAGAATCATTTGAAAGAAAAATTAATTGGAAATAAGAGTGAAGGTGTGAAGAAAACAAGTAAAGTAGCAGCTGAGGTAAATTTGTGTTTACTTTCTAAAAATGAACCTAAGTCTGTGAGTAAAGCATGTGAAGATGAGAGTTGGATGAAAGCCATGAAAGAAGAGTTGCAGCAAATAGAAAAGAATCAAACACAAGAACTAGTCCCTAGGCTTGTGAATAAGAATGTAATTGGTTCAAAATGGGTGTTCCAGAATAAGCTGAATGAAAATGGAGAAGTTGTAAGGAATGTAAATGATGATTTTGGTTTTCCCTCACAATACTTTTCTCCTCCTAGGGTTTTTCACCTAAAAGGACAAAGAGGATTGAATGGGGAAAAAAATGCAACGGTTTACACTCAAATTCAATGTAAATGAGATGTATTATGCCTAATTAATATGTTCTAATGATGAAAAACTTAGTAAATGTAAAGTGTTGGAAAACACAGTGTGATATGAAAAAATGCCTAATAATGCAACAAAATGATGAAATAACATAACAAAATGAAAGAGATGCACCTAGAATCTGAAGCTTGATGTTGGGATATTCTAGAATCCTGAAGAATTGATTGAAAATGTTGACTAGGACACTTATGCTAGGCTGGGTGACTTAGCCCCAGTTTCAAGAAACTTTGCCAAAACGAGAATCTGCCAAATGGGTATCTGGAAATGTCAAAATAAGTTTTTAGGCTCGAAAGTGGGACTAATCCGCCACTAGTGGAAACTTATTCCTCCTATAGATTTTGGGAATCTTGGGACAGAATCTTGTAGCCTCAGGTCTGCACTTTCTTTTCTAATAGGTGCCCGCACTTGATTCTACAAAAAATGGGGTAGAAAGCCTCTCCAAGCTTGAACTAGGGTTGTTATGACTTGATTAACTTTGAAGACTTCTTGACCACTTTTCAATACCTATTTGCTTGAAAAATCTGCATACAAAATTCACATGCAAAGGGGAAAAATCGTTGAGGGTTAGAAAATAGAAGTTTTCCTTGGTCAAACCCCACTTTGGTAATCAAACCCTAAAAAATGAAATATAATGAAAAGAGTATGATAAATAGAGAACATGCAAATGAAAATGTCATAAGCTTACCACACCTTTCATGTTCAAAATCTAAAGATATGCAATGAATTGCTCCAATAGATTGACTTGATAATGCTTGATTTGCTTGGATGCTTGTGAATAACTTGATGAATGCTTGAATTCTTGTAAACTAGGAGAGTGTATGAGGAGATAGGAGATAGGAGATGTAAAATGAAGAGAAAATCCCTTATTTATACCTAATTTTACTAAATTTTCCTAAAAGTAACACATTATAGGCCGACCTCAAGGGTTAGAGGACAAAATCTGGCTAGAAATTTAAAATTATTTTGAGTGTTGTGCCAAAAAGGACTAAGTCACCCCTATTGGCAACTTAGTCCCACTTAAGAAAATTAAGTGGGTGTTGGGAATTTTGGGGCATTAAAGTTTTCCAACGGGGATATCCTCAAAAACACACTTGAAAATGGTCAGAAAGTGCATTAAGGGGTCATTTAGACATGAGAAAGGGTTGAATTAGTGAAATTAAGCCTAGAAAAGTGTGAAATCTTGTTACAAGAATTTACAACACTTCAAAATAGGACTTAATAAGTGATGAAAAGGTGATTTTTAGGTGAATTGCAATGAATAGATTCTAGAAAAGTGTAGAAATGCTTTACAACACTTCACAACACCTTCACAAGACATCATAATTTGAATGTTTAGGACCTAATGTGAATGTTTTGACCACATTACAACATTATACCCAGGAAAAATCAAGCCAAAGCCCATTAGAAAGACTCAAGTGAGCATAAAAATGTCAACTATACATTTTTTGGCGACACGTTAAGCCCCCACTTTAGTGAGAGCATGAACTTGCTTCAAACTCTCGCTAAAGTAGCCCAACATGTGCATCAAGAGGGATCCTAATGCACTTATGTTGGTAAGATGAAATAGCAATAATCAAGAGGGATGATCAAGCCCCTAGGATCAAGATCTCATGGAAAACCAAACATATAAGAACAAAGGAACACACATGATGATAAAAAGGAATGAAAGCTTTGATCGTCTATCTAGCTCGTGGATTAGATCTAGGCCGATTGTTTGAAATAA
The DNA here is from genome assembly GCA_007258455.2 of Sequoia sempervirens. Lineage (NCBI taxonomy): Eukaryota > Viridiplantae > Streptophyta > Pinopsida > Cupressales > Cupressaceae > Sequoia > Sequoia sempervirens. Next base: position 68,413,522 of record VDFB02047397.1, on the reverse strand, counting down.
TAAATGTGTACTCACTTTGGGGTGATGAAACTTACGGTTGTCCGCTAGGTGAGAAGTCCCAAGCATACTCACTTTGGGGCCATGAAACTTCCATTTGTCTGTGGGGTGAGAAATCCACAAGTGGCTATGGGGAAAGTCATGCCTCAAAATGGGCTTCCTGTTCAACCATATCAAAGTTATCCCTCCTGATAACTTTAATAAGGTGCCACAAAGATAATGTTGGTTTGTGCTTCATGAGACAAGAAAAGATTTTTATGCTTAGAACTCATGAAAAAATGAAAAGGGTACCACAGGCATGCAAGTTGTATTATGCAAGGTGGAAAAGATGTAAAAGGGTAAAATGAAAAAATGAAATGAAATGTAAAATGCAAAAGATGTTCAAAGGAGTCTTGTTAATTTCATTCAAGGTTTATCACTTAGGGAACATTGTGTCTAATGTCTCCAAGAGAGGACCAATCAAATAATAGAATATTCACAACTTAGAGGATGTAGTGTGTTGCATCAGACCACTAAGAGGAATGTAATATGCTAGGATAGATCACACTTATGAAGGAAATCATGCCCAATGTCATCCACAAAATGACAAGTGCATCATATGAAGTGACAAGGATACACAAAGAATGCAAATGAAATGATGTCAATGTATGGCCCCCACTTTAAAGAAACTGCTACACACTGTTATGTGAGCAATTACTTTAAAGTAGCGAAGAAAAGAAAATGCAAAAAGAAAACAAGACATGAGAGCCAACTTGGAAAGCCCCTATGCCAAGTCATATGTTTCCAAGTAAGACTACGTCAAGTAAACGAAAAAGAAAACAAAATAAAGGAGGCTTTCCCACTAGAAAAGAACACACCAAACACATAAGGGATCTATGGATTTGGGGTCAATATGTTCATTGCTACACTGTTTTTATGAAAGAGCTCATAACTGTCATCATTCCCAAAAGACATAGAACTAGAAGAATGACACAAAGAGAGTGAAAAAAAAAAGAAAAAAAAAGTTCGTTTTGGGTCAACATGGAAAAGACATTGCAGTCTTCAACACTTTGCATCGTCCCCAAAAGGAGGAACACAAGCGAAAAGAAAATGAAAAGGAAAAAGAAAGGAATTTTTTTTGGGTCAACATGAAGGATACATTGCGTTCTCAATGCCTCACGCCATCCCCAAAAGGAGGAACACAAGCAAAAAGAAAATGAAAAGGACCTTATGGGTCAACATGCACTACTGTATTTGACTACAAATTCTGACGAATGGTTGGTGACATATCGACAAAATATTGTCGACTTACCGATGCAACACTGATTTAAATTTTGTCACTTGATTTTTATCGCTTTAACAACCAATTTTTATATGTTGAAACCATGACCCAACATCATCGGTTAACGCCATGGAAAATGTTGGTGGTTTCCATCAAAAATCAACGTAACTTCGTCCATCTATCAACACAAAAAATCATAAAACGTTGCAGAACATCCATTTGAAATCATTGAAAAAACACCAAATGTTCATCCATTTTCTGATGAGGTGGATGAAACCATCATTGCCATTATGACGAAAACTGATTCGCGTGTACAACCTTGTTACAAATTTTTGTGGTTCGTCAAGCTATTTTCATCGAAATTGTGATGAAACCTTGCAGTTTTAAAAAAAAAAATCGTTCAAACACCTTCCCTCCCTAACACAATTATATGTATGGGTTTTGTTCTTTGCATGAATAATTTGGTCGATGTATCTTTCGATATAAGTCACTCTAACAAGTATTTTTCTTTCCTTGCATCCTTTATCGGTGTAGCTTATTCGATGTAATCCTATTGGAGAGACTTCATTTTATCAAGCCCAAAGTTATTGATTACTTCTAATGGTGATACTCCCACCGATGAATTCCATCAACACAACTTTCACTTATGGTGCCTTATTTATCCACTATGTCAGCGTAACTTGAGATATGTTCTCCTGACAAAATGTTATTGGTGTAAGATGTGTCATTAGGCGGTCCATTTTCTGTTGTTTTGATATCAATTTGTTCCTCTAATGAAATATATCAGTGTACCTTGTGTCGAAATCCTAAGTGAGTCTATCTTTTACTTTCTTGAATAACCCATCGGTAGAACAAAAAGAATGTGTCCCCAATACGAGCATTTTATCTTCATCGGAGTAGTATATGAGATCAAAATTGTCACTTGTTAGGCTTCCGATGGCCAATGAGTATTTTTTCGGGGAAACTTTCATGAGTTATGTCGATATGCATTTCATGTGGTGCTACATTCTCTATTTGTTCCTTTTTAATCAAAATATATAGCCCAATTTCTTCGGTCGATCAGTATGAATGCAATGTGCCTATGCTGATATTGTACAATGTTCTTCCTCATTCACGTAGGTCATTCCTGCAATTTTTTTTATTGATGAAGCTTGCTAGTTGTGTCGATATATTGTATCATGCCAATATAAACATAAAACATGATTGGGGTGACATAGATATTGCTTGGCCGATATGTTATATCTCTTCAATTTGAAATGTGTGAAAAATGGGTCTTGGATACATATAGTGAGTAAATAGCTTATAAGAACAATGGTAGAAGACCCAGCAATGAAGACTTGGGAAAAAACTACCATAGAAATTGCTAGATACGTCTCAGATGACCTGCAATAATGCAAGTCCCAAAGCATATGCACATAGTGTTGAAAACCCACACATGGAAACCAGGGACCCAAATTTGTGTCTTAAGGTTGTGGAATCCCTACAAAAACCCTCATTAACCAATCAAAAAGTAAACAATTGTCTACTAATTTGAAAGGATTAATCACAAAATTAGTTTTAATAGTTGAGACAGGTGTGAATGAAAAAATGGGAGACTTATGGTAAAATTTCAAATATGTGAAGATCTCCTTGGGAAAAAATCTAATATTCACCTTCTTCTCCTATAGTGGAATAAAGTAAAATATGCTCTTAACATTTTACAAGAAAAATTTAGTGTAAAGACAACATACAAGTATGTTGATGCCATTATTGAACTATACACCAAGCTCACGAATCAAAACAAGTATTGTTCCCGCAACATATGAAGCCCACCTGATTACAATTGAGTTCAAATAGAAATTAAATCCACAACTAATGATTTCCAAATAGTACATTCTATTTTTGGTCAGTTCTGTGTGTGAGAGAATGAGAAAGTGAGTGTGTGTGTGTGAGAGAGAGAGAGAGAAAGTCACTTTTTTTATGGATCTCTAGAAAAATATGTGTGTGCTTTCTCATATGATACCTGGGAAAATAAAAATAACAGTTAAACCCAAACCAAAAACCAAACCAACAACATATAATACATAACTGTATTAATTCTATCCAATGAAATTATTTTATCATCAGTGCATGAAGCACATGACAGGTGATTACTAGGAGAAATCCATCCACTCACTTATTCCATTGGTCACTAAATAAGAGAATCATCTATAAAATTGTTACCCAGATTGAAGGGTGTCCCTCATATGGATCAAATGGCATGTAAGCAACTAGAGATGATTATTGGGAGCAACTACATAATCAATAACCTACCAAACAATGGCATGACATCATCACCAACTACTCATCACATAGTGAATTGTGGATGATTCTAGCATTAACCACATAATTACAATATCTATATGTTTAATGATTTAATATCAGGTGTGTTATAGGGCTCTCTCCTAGACCCATCATACCTAGACCTAGTTCAAACCATGTACCAGTCTCAAGCCAATTATTGTGTTGAAATGGATGGGCTCTTCTCTTTTTTTTATGCACTACATGAGTACGTCCCAAGTTTGTCTAATCCAAACTTGTATATCCCCATACGCGGGATCCATCCGTGGATAGCTTCCCTTGCAAAAGCTACCATCAAGGGTACCTAACATATGAGATGTGTTAAAAAGTAAAATAAGTACAAAGGGTAACATATTGAAGCAAAGAGAACTAATGAAAATCTATCAAATAGATAATATAATTGCATAACTCATACATGCAAATTCTATTATGTCTCATTGCATTGTATTATGCTTACAATATGAATAAACTGTGGTGAAGGTGGAGTTTTGAAATACATTTTCTAGATACCAAGAATGTTTCAGCATATAGAATCAAGCTTCATAGTGCCTATAGATCAACCTTGTTCCCAAATGCAAGTGTGAAACAGTAACATTCATTGTTCATTTCAACATAAAGATGCAACCACATGTAACCATATACATATTTCTAAATGGTGCTAAGCTAGCAGATAGGTCAAATGCAAGTGCTTTCTTGGTGATAGAAAAGGGGTCCACAAATGGGAATTGAGTTCATTGTCAAGTGTCATTGTGACTATGTGGTAAGAGCTTTTGGATAGTATGTTAAACTTTAACAATGCCATGGAGAAAATTAATGAAGTTCATTTATACATTTCTCACTATTGTGTGTATATGAAATGGAAGCTTTAAGCTATGTAGAGGAACAATGCTACCAAACTATGGTCATGACAAAGGAGACAATATTTTTCAGGATGTAACATTGTAAGAAAGAACATATATTCGCTTAATATACATTCAACAATATGATGAGGACAAAAGGAGAAAGCATAACTTTTTTGTTTCAATAAATGCTTAAGGAAAATCAAATACAATGCAAGCTACATACAATATGCACAGGTGTATTGAGAGCAGTTAAGAGAGGCAACGTACATAAGACTTACATGATGTGGAAGAAAAGGTTTTGTCCAAAGAATAAGGTAAAGAAGAATACAGTGTAACAATTCTTATTCAAAGTGCATTTGGAGACAAAATTATTTCAAAAGAGCAATGCTAGAATGTGTAGATGTGGCCCACATTCAATGTGTGCAATCATGAAAATGCAATTTTTAGGTCATTTTGCATGGAGAACATGAGGCATATGAAGCCTCGATATGAATGTAGAAGGTGAAAATCTTCAGATGAGTTTATATTATTTTTGCAAGAAAAAATAAGATTATGCAAAAATGTAAAGGTTCCATAATTCTAGAATGACAATAAAAATTCAAGCAGCAAATGAAGCCACGGCTATAGAGTGCATGGAAAATATAGAGGAGCACCAAAAGTTTGGGAAATGATAAAATTGGAATACAAAAGTGAGCAAGCATCTTTTATTTTGCTTTATCGACCTTGTTTTGTGTTTCATATTTGCACAAAATAAAAAAAACCCCAGATTTGCAATCAAAGAAAAGCAAACAGAGATGGTGCAGCCATAAGGTACAAAAGGATCACATAAATGAAGAAAGACAAGCTGAGAATGCAAATATCTATGCTCAAAATGAGCCAAAAACACAAATATTCAGTATCTTTTCTCTATTGAATTCGAGTTAAGCCGTATTGAATGGAAATGAAAGAAAATGCAAGGTCGACTAATAGAAAGTTCACCTGGTTTCTCCATTGAAGGAATTCCCCCGAACCCGCATTCAATCATTCTTAGAGCTTGAGATGGAGGAATCATGGTGGCCACATAAAATATAGAGAATCTACATTGAAGGAAACAAACAAAATTCATCAAAAAAAGTATCATGGTCGTAGCCAAGAGGCCTCAAAACCCCTCAAAATGGAGTCAAAATGTCACCAAATGATCAAGAAGCAACTTACCATCAGGTTCTAGAAGAAAATTGACACCAAACAAAGAGGAATCAATTGAAGAATGTAGAAAATGGTCTCGAACCCTATTTCCCATGGTGCAAAGGTAGGTCACTTTTCTCCCAAATGTCAAAGAGCAAAATGAGAATGAAAACCTCAAGGAGCTCGCTATTTTGGTTTAGGGTTTTTTCCCTAATTCAAAAATGGGTCTTTTTAGCACATTATTTAAGCCAAAAAAAATGCCTCAACTTATACTTTGTTTCCTAGGCCCAAACCCTTTACCTTAGCCTTTTTTTTATAGAAAATCAAAACTATGCTCTTGTGTGCCTTGTGCATTCTAAAAGAGCCTCTTAGGACCTTGGAGAATTTTTAATGCAATCATAACAATGACCTTAGGCCTTTCAATTTTTCCCCTAAGTCTTAAACATCTAGGGTTCCCCTTGGATTTTGAATCACTTTGTGTGATGGGGACTTTTAATTATTTTTATGATTTTTTGTAGAAAAATCAAGTGTGTAGAGAGCTTGTATAATATTTTTATTTTTTTGCAAATATTAATACAAAAATCAAAATATTTGGAGATAGAAAAGAAAAATCAAAGTATCTAAAGAAGAAATGTAAAAATTTGATGTAACAAGAGAGGCTTTCTATTTTGTAATTCAAAAACTGCAAGCTATAAAACATTGATTAAGCAATGTTTCTATAAATTGCTTAGTTAGTTGTTATTTAAATGCAGTTAGATGATGCACTTGAGTTGACAACAAGAATTTCTATTTTGAGTTCAGTTCTTGGGCGGATTGGGAAAGAAGGTGAAAAATTGAAGTTTCTATTTTCAGTTTCTAGCTGTTTGCACCTATTTTGGAGGAATTTTTGGATGGACCCTTTGGAGATGGAAGGTTTCCATCTTTTTGAGGCAATTTGGAGCAGATTTTTGACACTATTTTCCAGGCTTTTGTTTGAGCTTGAAAATGCAGAATGGCTTGCTTTTTGGAGAGGTAGTGAGCTATATTTTTCTATTTTTTCACCATAGATGTCACTTGATGCCTATAAGTTGGAGAAGTTTCAAATTTCTCAAGGTTCAAAATTTTGTTTCTTACTCTCTTATGCATTACTGAGAGTTTTGTAAACTTGTTTGAATCGAAGTTTGATGTCTTGCTCCTTGATTTGCAATAAAATCACCAGAGTTCTCCTTTCTCTTTTCTTGTCATGAGCTCATAGTCATAATTTGATTTTGTTTTTGATTCAAACTAGTCGATCCTTCCTTATCTTATTATTGTGAGTTATATTCAGGAGTGACAGATAGTTTAGGTTGCATATTGTATTCATTGTTCAGGAATTTTATTCAAAACACTAATGAGCTAGATGTTCTAAAGTGGATTGTGAGAGAAAATTGCTTTGAGAGAGGTGTTGTGAGTCAAGTTTTTTCAAAATATCAGATATCTAGTTGATCATCATTAGCTGTAGGTTTCATTTTCAGCTTTCTTCTTATCCCTTTCCGCTAAAAAGTTCATAGGTTAGGTGATTAACTAGAGGGAACCAACCCACTCTGGGGATTCTCTCCCACCAATTGATTGACCCAAAAATCAAGGAGCATTTCCATGTTGCAACAGGATAGCCAAGCCTAGCTTGACTGAGGATGCAATCCTAGTTACCAATAGTTTTTGGCACACCCGGTGGGACTCTGGAAGTCTGTTTTAGAGTCAAATTTCAAGATTTTAAGTTGTTATTTTGGTATGAACAATAGAGTTTCAACCTTTGGAGGTAGAAAAGAGCATACCTAGTGACTCCATTCTCTGATTTTCAAGTAGATCTAGTGTGAGCAGCACATGAGAAGTGCACATGTTGAAGGATTTGGTGTTTTCTTCAGTATTATCAGCCTTTGGAGGCAGGGTCATGAAACACCATGGCGACTCCATAAAGCATTTTTTTGGTTTTCGAATGATCAAGTGCTGGTATATTTATTTTAAATATTTTGATTTCTACTTTTTAGCCTTTGAATGAACGTGCATGTCTATGTCTCATGATAATATGTCATACCATCCACCATATCACAAAAATGCTACTTATTCACCTCATCATCAGTCATATTAGGCCAATTATGCTACTGATTTCAGTTCCATGGCTTTTCAAAACCAACATGCCCGATATAATTACCACCCAACCCTGCTCAACCTCCATCTCAGTCGTCATATGCTTAAAATCAGCCCAAAAATATTGAAGACTTGAGCTTCAGATATATAAGGCTAAACTACGAAAGGAAGATGAGTGAAATAGAAAAACAAAGAAATTGGTTAAATCAATAGGAAGAGATTGCAAACCTAAAGAGTGAGTTTCTTGAACTCATGCTTGATTTTGAAAGGTAGGTGGAGGAAGTCAAGAGGCAACATGAATACAATCAGCAGCAAGAAGAGAAATCGTTAAATATCAAATAGATAATATAATCACATAACTCATACATTTCAATGCCAATGATCTTCTTCTTCATCTAACTCTTTGTTTGTATCATCCAATCCAAATTCGACATTGTATGGATTGGTCATATCATCATCATCGTCATTGATATCAGTTTTGATAATGTCATCATCCACATGGATATCATCTTCATGAACATTAACTCCTACATCATCATGATTTAGTTCCTCTTCTTCAACATCTTTGTCAGACACATCATCAACTAATTGTTGATCCTGATCATCATCTACATCATCTTCTAATTCTTCGGTATCTTCTTCTTCCACCACATTATACTTTACTGGCCTTCCTCTTGGATCATGTCTAACAACAAATGACCAACTTGGTTTACCTAGAACCTCTGAGTAAAGTACATGCAGTATACAAATATATATAAAATATACTAGAATAATTACCTTAATGAAGATATGCCAATCATGTGTTTTCATCCCTGGCCCAAATTCACCTTTCTTTGTTATGATATTGTTTATGTTTGCAACAAATTCTGTGGGAAATTGAATTTTTCGTATGACTTCTTTTATAGCATTGCTTCACTGCTCCATTAATAACCAAGGAAGGGCGATAATATGAATTTGGTCTCCATCGCTATTTAATTGAATGACATTTTTCATTACATGATTGGCTTCCTGAATGTCACTACAAATTTTGAAATTTTTTTCTTTGGCATGCCCTCCATCCAATATTTTCCATAACCTTTCTGTTATATTATTTTCGATATGCATTGTATCAAAAAAATGCACAATTTGTAGCTGCTCATAGTAGGGCAACCTACTAAATTGTCTGGGATAAATTTTCAATCCTTGTGGAAGCCGACCATTAATGCCTTGACGACCTTCATAAAGCATATAAGTTAAACAAATTAACAACGACAATCATTGTCAATTACAGCATGAGTAAACAAAACACAATATAAAAATATAAATTCCAAACATATCATATATGATAGATAAACAATTTGATCCGATGTATAACCTTGACGATTAATTCTATTATATTCCAACTTCCATAGGCGAGGTATCATTCTTTGTGGTTTTGATGTAGTCTCTTCTTTCCCATTGAAAAGATGTATTTTAGTAGTTCAATACTTATGATTTTTGTGGAGGAAGTGCCTTATACTCATCAAACACCTGCTTTCCTAAACTTGTTGAATGATGAGATTTCATCTTTGGACCACAAACTAGACATGCAAATTTTCCCTTTGTTTGAAGACCTACAAGATCATATATAATTGGATTAAATATGTCAATTTTTATAATTATATATAATGAATAGATTATTTAAAAAACATGCATGATATCTACTTCATAAAATTAAATATCTTTAAAGTGTAGTCGAACGTTATAACATACCACAAAAATGTTTTAGCCCTGGGGAATCATGAATTGTCCATCTAAGCATTGCATGGAATTGAAATTGTCTTTGTCCTATTGGTCTAGAGATGTCATACATAGTGATGCCATTCCATAACTTTAGTAACTTGTCGATAAGAGGCTCGATATATACATTCATATCTTTAACTTTGTACTTACCTAGTTGAATGAACATAAACATTACATAATTATTATAACCATTTTACTGCAATATATATAAATTAATGTACATGACTATTAAATAAAAAAATATGTCATTATGCAACAAATAAGACAAATGAGATGCTACTACGTTAAAGAAAATTGATGTAAACAAATACCTAGAACAATCATTGCCAACATTATGTGCTCCCTCTTTATTGACATCCGTGGAGGAATGTTATTGTTCATAACAAAAATAGGCCACACTGAGTAAATAAATCTTAGCTCTCCAAATGGATTAACACCGTCCACTGCCAATGAAAGCCTGAGATTATGAGGTTCTTCCTTAAAGTGTTGCCATTTTTCCTCCATGTCCCTAAATGCATAACCATCCATAGGAATTCGAAGAATGTCATCTCCACTTATATTTTGTACATGGTAATCCATAAATTGTGCTAACCTTTCACACCTAAATAATCGTTGCATATGTGGAATAATGGGAATATAATGAAGAACCTTGCGAGGCACCTTTTTCTTTAGTTGATCTATTTGATATCTATTGATATGAAATTTTTGGCATTCTATTGCAAATTCATGTTGTTTATGATATATAATATGATCATTGGGGCATGCATCTATTGTTTGATATTCCATTCCAATATCTTTCATAATGGAAAATAAATCTCGATATGAGCAAGGTAAAATATTTTATGGTGGTAACAAAAATTCACCTATCAATCTACAACAAAATAACAATTTTTTAATATAAAGAATATTAATGGTACATATTTCATCCTTCATTTACTAGTGATGAACTAACAACAAAAATAGATGAAAAAAGATGACATGTATGGCATACCTTAACATCCATGAGATTGCTATGTTGGATAAACCATTCATAACCTTCAAGTTCACTAGCAACAATACCGCAAAGAGAAGAGGTGTTTGGGAGCCTTCATAAAGGGGCTCATATGCCTTCTCAAGTATAGGTAAATCATTAACATCATCAAATTCATCTTGATCATCATGATCAGTTGTGCCACTAAATGTGTCATGGATCAATGTATTTGTACCATCATCTTCATCTGTGCTTTCTGGTGCATGATCATCTTCTTCCATATGATCATTAACTTCATCTTCGATATTCACAGCTCCATGTTCCTCTGCTTGCAAAAGCACATTCTCCAGGCTGTGATAATCCATATCATGTGCCCTAGGGCACCCCAACTTTATAATAATGATTGACACAAATAAACCATGATCATGATCAAGTGATTTTTTATATATATAAAAAATGTTAAAACGATATAAACATTTACAAATTCAATCAATATAAAGACATATAATGAAAAACTTACCAATGGACGATAATCATGTCCCCCTTCAACTTGACCATGCTTCCTACAATGTTTCTCAACTGTTGCGATTAAAATTCTTCTCGTCTTTAAGCCCTTGCAATTATTACAAGGACAATAATATTTCCCATTACCCTTTATTTTCAATCTAGCAAGTGTTTCTTCATTTTTTTCTACACTAATATTATTTGACATGATTTTTCTTTACCAAACTTGAATATTTAGATCTTCAAAAAATATCAAACTCACACTCCAATAATTTTTAATCATAGACAGGTAACAAAATCTAATAATTCTAATATTTTGCACCAAAAAAAATTGGCTTATAACCTCCACAAATTGTCACAAGTATAGCAAATTTTCAAGTATAGCAAGATACTATCGCAAGTATAGATAAATTGTCGAACTCACTTTTATTTATTAAAAAAAATTTGTCGAAACCACGACAAATGCTAACTGTAAGTGTGGAAAATGTAAACTAAATACAATTAAATACACCTCTTAATGAAACATTGTATCAAGATTAAACATGTATTAAACTAATTTAAAACACGAAAAATCCTGAAAGTGTCTCATTGTCTCCTATCTCCGAAGATTTATCAAATTATAGAAGCTCTCAGATTTGTAAGCACCGTAACTATTTAAAATGCCTATCTAGAGAATGGAATGGATGCTAAATGCAATGATGTTATGATTGCTAATGATTTATAGATGATATGATGCTACTGTAAATGAAGCCTGATGGATGAAAGCTATAGTAAAAAGAAACTATGATGCTGTCATGATATAAAATCTATTGATGCCATGATGCTATGATACTAAAATGCTAATGCTAAATGATTATGATTGCTTGGTTGCTTGAGTGTTAATTCCTGCAGAGTAAGTTTGCATAAAGGATGATGATTCTCAGATCATTTTGATGCTTCAGAAGGATGTATATATAGATTCCTGACAGCACATTTGCATAGGGGTAACACAACAGAGGTTGAGATTAAATCTAAAGATTTTGAATGGTATGAGATGAGAAGGTGGAGCTGATCATGGAGGATTGTTCCTAAAAACACTAGGCAAGATGAGAGGAAAGATTTGAGGCAGAAGATTGAGAGGATTTCCTACAGGTTTGTCCCCGAGGCTTTTCCCATGAATGACAGTTAAATTAATTACATTTGAAAAATATAATTTTATTGGTGAGTGAATAGAGGGATTAGATTTATGCTTTTATTTAAATATTTTTGGTTTATTTAAATTAGCAAAAAGAGAGATAAATAATTTAATAAAACAAACTATAGAAGTTGTTTATTAAATTAAAATAGAAAGAATATGATAATTAAATTAAATATTTTAGGATATCTTTATTTAATTAAGAAGAAATGTGATGAGATAGAAGAATTAATAGTGAACTTAATATAAATAAATATTTCTATTTATTTACTAAGTAGATGAATTAAGATTAATTAATCAAATAAGTCGTATTTAATTAATTAGATTCTCCAGACCATTTTTAGGTGTCTACATTTTGCCCCTCTTTGAAGTGACGTGTTTATGCATTGCTTCAAAGAAATTTTTGTGTTGTTGCTGCTAGTATCGATGAGAAATTTTTTAGAATGCCCCATACATGTTTTCAGGTGATTGATGGATATATGCCCCCTCGGGAGATAAATTAATGATTTTTTGATTTTTTTGATTTTTTGGAATTTTTCAAATTTTTAATATTTTCTGATGATTTGATGAAGATTTGATGAAAAAAATATTTATCTCCCGATAATTGATGAAGAAAGTGCCTCTAAATGAGGTTTGAATTAAGCCTCCTTGTGTTTGATGATTTTCGATCGTGTTAGCCTTTGATTTGATATTGATTAATGCTCCTAATCAAGTAGATTATGTTCGACCTCATGATAGGCGAGGTCTAATGATTGATTGATGATAATTATCCTCATGATAGGTGAGGAATAATTATATTTTCATTGATGAACCTCATGATAGGAGAGGCTGATTTGATGTATTGACCTCATGATAGGCGAGGTTGATTTGATGTATTGACCTCATGATAGGCGAAGATCAATGATAGGTTGATGATTGTCCTCGTGATAGGAGAGGATCAATGATAGGTTGATGATTGATTGACCTCATGATAGGCGAGGTTCAATGATAATCACTCATGAGATTTGACCAAAGTATCACTGAAGCTGAATAGATTGATAGGCTGATTGATTTTTGATTGATTGATAATATTGATGATTTGCAATATGTTATGATCAGAGGAGGATTTTAGAGTTCTTCCCAAAGATGTGGGACATGATTCTGCATCTAGTGCAGGCCGATATAGATATCATCATTCAATGTGGAAAATCTATAATGCACATGCAAAACTAATATGAATGCAGTCTATTTTAACCATGCAAATCTACATATGCAAGCATTGGCATCTTAATAGTACTTTTGTGCTTTGTATCATCATTGAGTTTTTAAAATGTTGAAAGTGAGTACAAGCATCAATGGTATGAGTTAGACCATGATGACCTGAGTACTACTTCCATGATTTTTGATATTGCAAGTGAACACAAGCATCAAGGTATAATTAAACCGAGATGACCTGAGCATTTCTTGCGTAAACAAACAAGAATTAATCATTTTCCTATGTGAATTGGAATGTCATCCATGTTACTTTGCAGAGCACTTCCCACGACGATTCACACAGTAATTATGATTAATTCATAGACAACAGACAAATAAAATGCCATTTCTTCTTCCTAGCTTCTCTAGTTCAATACATCATTGAGTTGCTCCAAAGAAATGATAATAATGATCAAAAGTACAACTTATCCAAATTTTGCTTAAATTATTTCAATCATTATTCAGATTACATCGTCCATCTTGATTTTGTGATGTTTTTGTGTTTTTGAGATTTTGGATCAAACTAACCTAAAGACCTATCCTAGGGGCCTCAGGGGCTGATCAAAGATTAGCCTTGCCTACGTTATACACGTAGAGACCACGTAGTTCGACTAGCATAGACACATGTTTTTGACTTTTTGAGACTAACTTTTATACCTTTTTTGTTTTGGATTTTCTGTTGTAAAGTGGATGTTTGATGTGTTTTCGATGATGATTGATATTCCATGGTGGGTTGTGTTTTGATCACTCTTTCTGTTGTTTTTGTCCATTTGGTGAAGCTCAAAATTTATGTTGCCCCCAATGAATTTTAGATGTTGACCCCAAGCCAGGGTGAGATATGACCATGTGATAGGATATGATAATTGATGCAAAAATCATGGAGGAATCAATGACCATGAAATGTGTCCAAATAGATGGGAGAGTTGGTTTTGAATCACAAATAGCACCTGTTTCTAGGTTTTCACTATATGTTTTTATTGCACCTTTTCATTATTTTTTATTTTTTTTGTATTTTTCATGATATTTAAGATGAAATGAGATGATATGACTAATTGAAGGAACAAGATGCCCCACAATAGGGGTAATGCAACCATGGATAAATGATAGATCAAATGAAAGGTTCACTGCAAAACATGTCACACAAGCAACATATCTCTTGTCAAAAGATGATAATGGTTGATTGATTAAGATGTCGGGAATGATTGATTCCATAAGGAATGATGATGATAAGTACTTAGGATCACTGATTCCCCTAAGTATGATAAGATTGATGTTTTTTTTTATGATTGATTGAAAAAAGATATGAGGATTGGATAATGTTTTACAGCTAGGCTCAAATATGATTTGCATGATAAGATTCAAGGTTACAAAGGGACATGGTGACATGGATTTTAGGAGATATGGAATGGAAGAAATCAAGGATAAATATAATGAATGGTGATGATCGAGATCAACTAGATAAGATACAGACACAAGGCCCAAGTATTTTTCCCCTATTCCTCATCAAGACCAAGGAAAGGAAGAAAGGATGTATTTAGTAAGAATGATGGAATATGGATAAGATGAAAGATATGGTATGGAAGATATGGATAAAGTGTATAGGATAAGATATATGATGTTCAACATGTTGGAAATATATGCCTCAAACTATAGAGGCTGAAACCTCCATTAGAGCCAAGTTGGTGTGACATTTTCATTGTCGGGCCGACTAGCAGTTTGATTCATCATGTTTTGCACAGGTCACTGTGACCTTGCAGGAGTCTTTCTGAACGGTTACTGTGGAGTCTATCGTTGTGACAAGGAGTACTCATTATGACCTCATAGCGCTCAAGAGACCTTTGGCCGACAGGCCATTCAATCGTGAATCGAAGAGACTCGTGGCGACTAGGGTTTTAGAGTGACTTCAACACTCAGGAAGAAGTCTTAGCGAACAATGAATGTCTTACCAACAGGAATTCATATGTTGTCTTTGCCATAACAAAGAGTCTCAGAGAAAGGTCTTACCGATAGATGAAAGTCATGTCGACAGGGACACACTTGGGAGTTATCGATGTAACACTAAGGCTTCATTATGAAGTTTGGGTGAAAGCTAATGTCTTGCCAATAGCCGATGGCTATCGGGGTAACTCTTGGCGATGGATGACACTTCGAGGTGAGTCTTAAAGCTCGGTGTAAAGTCGTAGTGAAAGGTGTTTGACCTGGTGACTGCTGACGGTTTCGGTGAAACAAAAGATCTCGAAGAAACCTCTCGGTGAAGATGTGAGTCTTGTCGACTTCTACTTGGTGCTCGGTATGTTTGGGGACTTCGGTATAGCCTTGAGTGACTCGCTATGATCTCCTAGCGAATGCGATAGGTCTGGGCAACTGCTTGGTGACTCGGTGTAACTCATGGAGCTTAATAGAACGTCTTAGCGATAACAGAGTCTCTTGGCGACATCGATATGGAGTCTATGTGGCATCGGCGAGACACTATTAGTGTCTCACCGAGATGCGAGTACATTGTGAATTCTGTTGACCAAGTAAGATTGTCCTATGTGGAGTCTTGTGGATGAATCAGAGGAGCTGAAAGTGGAACCATTGGGAGTCTGTTTGTTGTGATGGTTCTGTGAGGAAGCTCGACGGACATGGAACAACAAAGATATACTCTATGATTTCATATTGTAATTGGTTGGTTGGTTTGATCAATAGTTGAGTGTGAAGAGTTCGAACTGTATTAGTGTGGATTCGATTCTGTAAAGACTATAATCAGAAAAGGTTCCTATGCAATTTGGTTAATGGTGAATGCTGTTGTATAATGACACCAGAAAAATAAGTCTGGAATTTGTATGTAATTTCATTACTGTAATACAAAGTGATTTCTCTTGGTGTGGTGGGTTTTTCTCCCGTAAGGGTTTTCCCACGTATATCTGGTGTTCATGTGTGATTGTCAAATACTTTGTTTTTGTTTTCTGTTTCATAGTGCATCTTAATTGGACTGTAATTGTAAATTTTAAAGTGTATCTACGTTCTTTCGTGAGGTATTGACGTTAGGAGAATTGTTTTTTGCATCTAATTTTCCTTACACAACAAGATCCTTAACCTTGTCAAGATCAAAGGTGGAAATGTAAGGGATGAGCATAGAAAGGATAATGACCATGAATGATAAGATGGATGAAACTTGTCCCTAAGTGTAGAGCGCAAGAGGAATTTGGAAGATAGGATATGGATGATAGGGAGATGGAGGAAGGACTTAAGCATCAAGTTTCACAACCAGATATCCCTCTAATAAACCATGGAAATGGGAATTAGACTCCTAGATGTTGGCAGATTAATGATATGATGGAAGAATCTAAGGACTTATGCAAAGGTTTGGATTAAGGGAGAATGATGGGGGATGAATGTTGGATAATGGATAGGAGGTTGAAAGGCCTATTGATGGATAGATGGAAAGGAAGCAAAGATCAACATTGGCACACACCTTGAAAGGTGGTGGAGTGTTGGCAGAAAAATGGATTTGGAAGGTGATAGGTTATTAAATGGAAAATTGGAGGAAGCTTTTGGATTAGCAAATTTGGATGCCAATTTAGATTTTATTGCTTCTATGACTTTTAGGAATCCACATGACTTTTGACTTTGATTTTTTCTTTGTGGGCCTTTGTGGCCTTTGACATTTTTCTTTTTGATTTATGGACCTTTGTGGTCTTTGAAAATTACCTTTTTGCTTTGATGGGCCTTTGTGACCTTTTGAAATTTTATTTTGATTTTGCATCAAATTTTCTTTTATTTTTGCATGTCTCTTCGAGGAGACATGTTGATCCTTTGATACATGTGGATTTTAATATAGAAGCTTTTGATATTTGGCACCCAAATTACTTCCAAGAGAAATGGGAGGGTTGGATTGAGATGAATGATATGGAGGTATTATGGATGAGTTAATGTGGATATGATTTTGAAAGGGAATCAAGGATGTGTCCCTTTGTTGTTCTTGAGAAATAGGATATGGACCTAGGATAGAGGGAAGGTTTGATGGACTAGGATGAAGAGCTAGGAGAGATGGAATGTTTGGTGGATTAGGGTGAGGACCTAAGATAGATGGTAGGTTTGATGGACTAGGACACTTAGGTGTATAACCAAGGCCATGGTGATATGGGTTTCTTTGAACAGAAAGGGGTTCTAGGATACCTTGCTCATGAAGGCCTAATCCTTTTCCTTTGTAATTCATACTTTGACACATTTGTTTACCAATGGGATATGTATTGTTTTTGAAACAAGATGCGAGTCCATTTTGGGGAGGATATGATATGGATGAGATGATAGGTGTTGGAAGTAAACCAGAATGGATAAAGGTGGAGGATCCCAATTTATAGGTGTGGGGTTCATGGATAGCTTGAATAGGTGTGATAGGCTCTTGACATGGGGATGATGGGGTGTTTTGATCTTGACTTGGAAAAGGATTATGAAGTGGTATGAAAGGAATATCTTGATCATGAGAAGGATAATCATCTTCATGGGATGAAAGGGTATCCTTGAATGGAAGCATATCTTGATCTTGATGAGGAAGGAAATTGTGAGATTTTGTACAAATCATATCTTGATCATCAGTTGGTAAGACATCATTAGATAGGATGGAAGAACTATCATGCTCTTGTGATGCAATAGAATCATGAGATGGTATGGATTGATTAGATGATGTGGAAGAAGAACTTGGAAGGATACTTGTCTCTTGAGATGGAAGGAAATTATTTTGGATGAAAAGTGAAAGGGAGGGATCATCATAAGATTCTTGAGAAATGGGATCTTGATCAAGGATTGGTAGATTTTTTGAAATTTTTATATCATTGGATGGAGTGGAAAGAATGTTTTGATCGTGATGTGGAGGGAAGTCTATACTAGCATTCTTTGGATTGAGAGATTGACATGAATCATTGGATGTTGAAGATATGATAGAAGAGGATGATTGGATGGAATTGTTAACTTGAGTGGGAGAATATTAAGGTTTATTTTGACTTATGGTGGATGGAGATAAATGCATTACATGACAATATTTCTCAATATCATTTGTTTTTGAGGATTTAGATTTGGGCTTATTGAACTTTTGCAAAAAATCAACAGCATTAAACTTGGATGATCTAGTTTTGGGTGAAGGTCTCATGTTCATTGTTTGGTCAAGAGGATATGGGTAGATGTCTTGTAGTAGATATCTTTCTATGTTTGTTTCCCTTTGTATGTCCTAGATTTGTTGTTGAAGTTTTTTCATTTGATGAGATGAAGCATTCAATTGATCCTCATCTATTTCAGCCATGGTGGTTTGAGTTTCAATTTCCTGTTCTTTGGATTTTTGACTCTTGTTGTGAGGGATTTCTTGACAAACGTTGTGGATTTCCAATCTCTAATCATAAATTTCACTGTTTGATTATGTTTTGACTCTTTTGTGTTGTATTTTTTTTTTTTGTTGGATGATCTTTATCTGGATTTTAATGATTTTGAAATACACAACACTCAAATAAAGACAGTTGTTTTTAAGAATTGTAATCTAAACAGATAGTGTATGTTCAAAAGAACCACGAATGGTCCTATTTTCACTAGTTTGATAACAATAAAGCACTTCAAACAGACTTACTCTTAATAGTCAATAGGTCATCGTTATACTCAACAACCCACATCTTAAAATTGCGTCAGCTCACACAGTCGTGTCACCCCCTAGAGGGCGCCCGTGTTTTTGTCTTTTCTAGGCATGTACTCAGAGTGACGGAAGTGGATACCGGATCCCCTGAGAAAACGGTCCTTGGCAATTATATGGTGAGTGTCTTGGGGGCAAATTCTTCCCTCCCCTTGCACTACGAGTATTACAATGTCTGGTTACTGACTCAGCTAGATACTACACTAGATCCTTACAAAGGGTTTCCATTCAGAGTGGAAATAATAGACTCCCTCAAGAGACCTCCCAACCTTTAGAACAAAGGTTTTAGGGATGGTTATCTTGCACACTTCCAGCAAAAGTGGGTTTCCCCATATTTGCTTTAAATTTTATAGTGGGGTGGAAAAACCTAGCTTTGGTTTGAACCCACTTAGGTTGTTCCTGTAGGGTGAGTACCTTTTCCCACTATGATAGGCCTTCTAAAGGATGTAATAAAACTTGAAGAATGCATAAAAAGGATGAGTCTAGCTTTTTTGGATCACCCAGTTAAGGGGAGAGCATATGCCTATCAACCATTCAAACACGGAAACCACTTGTTCAAATTTTAGAGCCCAAACGAAAAAATTTCTAATCTATGTGAAGATGTTGCTTCTTAGTGAAGATGTTGCTTCACAAAAAGACATGGTGTTCATTTTTTTAAATCCGAATTTTGCAAAGTTTGGTGACTACCCTAGATTGATAAATTTAAGTCCAATTTGAAAATGTGAATATCCTAGGATTGATCCATTTTAAACCAACTAAAGAAGTGTCTATCCTGGATTGATTCTTTTTAATCCAACTAAAGAAATGAAATTTACTGGCCGCGGAAACATCAGATCTAGAAAATGAGTTGCACATAAGTGTTATGACAGTGATCAAAAGTGCTATAGAAATCGATAGAAGCGCTATAGAAATCGACAGATGCGCTATAGAAATAGATAGAAGCGCTATAGAAATAGATAGAAGTGCTAAAATAGATGTTGAATATTACTGCCATTCTGTGCTGGATTGTGAATTGAAGTACTAAAACAGTGATGCAAAGTGCTATACTTTTCTCTAGAAGCTCTAGAACAGTCCTCAGAAGCGCTATACTTTTCATCAAAAGTGCTAGCATAGTCCTCAAAAGCGCTATAGAATCTTTTGAACGCACTAAAACAGATCACGCCAGACTCCTATATGAAAACTTTTTAGAAAAACTTGTTAAAAACATGGGGTACAGCCCCACGGTGGGTGTCAGAATGTAAGTATGGAAAATGTAAACTAAATACAATTAAATACACCTCTTAATGAAACATTGTATCAAGATTAAACATGTATTAAACTAATTTAAAACACAGAAAAGCCTAAAAGCATCTCATTGTCTCCT
Organism: Sequoia sempervirens; assembly: GCA_007258455.2. Taxonomy (NCBI): domain Eukaryota; kingdom Viridiplantae; phylum Streptophyta; class Pinopsida; order Cupressales; family Cupressaceae; genus Sequoia; species Sequoia sempervirens. Next base: position 68,393,169 of record VDFB02047397.1, on the reverse strand, counting down.
ATCTCCAAAGATTTATCAAATTACAGAAACTCTCAGATTTGTAAGCACCGTAACTGTTTAAAATGCCTATCTAGAGAATGGAATGGATGCTAAATGCAATGATGTTATGATTGCTAATGATTTCTAGATGATATGATGCTACTGTAAATGAAACGTGATGGATGAAAGCTACAATAAAAAGAAACTATGATGTTGTCATGATATAAAATCTATTGATGCCATGATGTTATGATACTAAAATGCTAATGCTAAATGATTATGATTGCTTGGTTGCTTGAGAACTAATTCCTACAGAGTAAGTTTGCATAAAGAGAGATGATTCTCTGATCATTTTGATGCTTCAGAAGGTTGTATATATAGATTCTCAGCAACACATTTGCACAGGGGTAACACAACAGAGGCTGAGATTAAATCTGAAGATTTTGAATGGTATGAGATGAGAAGGTGGAGCTGATCATGGAGGATTGTTCCTGCCCATAAAAACACCAAGCAAGATGAGAGGAAATATTTGAGGAAGAAGATTGAGAGGATTTCCTGCAGGTTTGTCCCCAAGGCTTTTCCGGTGAATAACAGTTAAATTAATTAGATTTGAAAAATCTAATTTTATTGGTGAGTGAATAGAGGGATTAGATTTATGCTTTTATTTAAATATTTTTGGTTTATTTAAATTAGTAAAAAGAGAGATAAATAATTTAATAAAACAAACTATAGAAGTTGTTTATTAAATTAAAATAGAAAGAATATGATAATTAAATTAAAGATTTTACGATATCTAATTAATTAGATTCTCCAGACCATTTTTAGGTGTCTACACTAACCATATACCCATTGGCCCACAAATTAAGGAGGCTAACAATATGTCAGCCCACAAATTGATGGAAGGGGATGGTTTAATTTAAGTGTATGTTGAAATAGTGATGAAAATCATGGAGCATCACAATTTCGATGAACGTCTAGTATAATTTTTTTAAAAAAATTGAAAATTTCACATTAAATACATAGGTACCTAACAATACATCTAATTATACATCTTTCATCAAAAAAATTCATCGTATTTTGCAATCAAATGAGTTAGTGATGGAAGAGACATAGGGTGTCTCAATGCTTTGCGTCATCCCCAAAAGGAGAACACAAAAAAAAATCAAAAAAGGAAAAGATGAAGTACGACATATAGAGGAATAGAGGGATGAATAGAAGTATACAAGAACATCAAACACACATCACGGGGGAAAACAATATGCACATAAAAGAACACTAAAGAAAAGAAAAAGGAAAAGGAAAATGTAAAAAGGCTAGCAAGGTGAATGCAATTCAACTATCTAACAAGTCATCTGCCTCACAATTATGTTCAGTATATCGTGAGGGTGGTTGATTGTCCAAATGAAGAATTGCAAGTGTCGAACTAGGAGATGTACTGGGTTCTTCACTTGGTGTAGAAGATTTATCATTTAAGCTCATGGTAGATGAAAATAAAGAGTTTAAATCATTATGCACTTATTCATCTATTCTTGTGATCTCCTCATCATCTTCATCATCAAGATTGATGACAACAGGGGGATGAAGGATTATTTCCAAGGAAGAATGTATCAAGAGTTGTGGCTCTTGAATCAAATCATTTTGTTGTGAGGGTTGGACTGTACTATCTTGTGGAAAGTCAAGAGGTGGAGGGTGATTATCTATTGCTTTTTTCAAAGGTGGAGGTTCATGTTCTTTGTTATTTTTTTTGTATTTGATGAGCAAGGAGATGATGACAATTCCTACGCTCTCTAGCACCGTGGTTTCGTTTAATTTTATTTTGAAGTTGTTGAGGTGTAAGAGCGGGTTGATCCACCATAGGGTCCTTTTCTTCTTGAGGGGGAAGAATGGAAGGAACTGAAGAATATGGGTCAATCACTTTCTCCTTGGCTTTATAAACTTGTTTAATGTGAGGAGGCATGATAGGATTGACTTCATTTTCTCTTGGACGTTTATACAAGGAAGGGGAGGTGTCAATGGTTGGTGGCTCATGAGTGTGTATTACTTGTTCAATTTCATACTTAGGCTAAAGAATTGTCTCATCTAGGATAGGAGAAGCAGAAGTGGACAAGGATGTGTTATGAAGAGACAATTCGATGATTCATTTGGCTTTGAACATTTGGTAGGATATGAAAAAGAAATATTTTCAAGGGGTGATGGGTTCCATAGGTTTAGGCCAAAAGGTTTCAAAAAAAAAATTACCTTTTGAGGAAAATGGATTAAAGCCACTATGGTGTACTGTGAATATCTCATTGCCATGTGGAAACTTCAAACATTTGTGAACAACCGAAGGGACCGCTTTCATCGAGTGAAGCCAATAATGGCCTAGCCGCAAATGAAATTGATCCGATTGTGGAATAATTGAAAATGGTACATCCAATGTCTTGGGTCCTATTTGTAAGGGGAGTATGATCGATCTAATTTTAGGGCACACAAAACAAGTATGTGTTTTAATCCATGCGGTTGGTTTATTATAATCTTCTTGATAAATTCCATGTAATACTAAATATTCTTCCATGATCACATTCTTGCCATAGGCGGGATCTATTAATATCCCATTGGTGGGCTTATCATAGATGTGGTCGGCTATGTAAAGAGGGCCATCAGGAAGCTTTTTAAGTATATCGTGAGGAGAATAAGTAATATCAAGAGATTTATTGGTTGGGCCCTTATGAGGGATAATGTCTATCGTACCCACAATTTCATCCATAGGATTAACTTGAGTAACATTTAGAGTAGTATTAGGTTGTGCATTATTTGTATCAATGTTCATCACATGAGGGTTTGAAGGTTCACTAGCCTTGACAAATGAAACATTGTGTTTAGGTATAGGGTTGGTAAAGATTTGAAAATTATGGTTAGGAGGTGCAATAGAATTATTGCCTTGATCATTGACACTCACAATGGACAAACGACCTGAATCAATGAGGTCTTGAACTAAGTATTTGAGATGCTTACATTTTTTGGTGTCATGTCCATTTTGGCAATGAAAATGACAATAAGAATTTTGTTTAAAGGTAGGTGGTAAAGGCTTAGTGGTGTCAAGGGGTTTAACTATAGGAAAATTTATCATCTATTGTTGCAACAGTTGATTCATTGTGTTATGGAGAGTATCAGGTAAGGGTGTAAATTGTCTCTTTGGGTTCCCATAGGTAAAGGGCACCGCGACTTTAATAGCTACCACTTGACTTGGAACAGGTTGGGTTGGTTGTGGAGAAGGTGGATTGAACTGCAAAAAGCCTTGGTTTGGTTTTCTAAAGTGTTGTGCATTGTGGATCAGGAATCTTGACATCAATTTGAGCATATAATGACTGATAACGTGAAATGAAATCAATAACTTTTTCATCAGTGTTTTGTTTACATCACATTAAATCAGCCATTGTCTTTTTAGGAGTCATATGGACTTGGAAATGACTTATAAAGGCATCCACAAGCTCATTAAAGGATCGGATTGAATGATTGGGTAAGTTGGAAAACCACTCCAGTGTAGTGTCTTTTAAGGTCCTAGGAAAAATTTTAGCTAATAATTTTTCATCAAGGAAAAAATCACTACACAAGGTTGTATAGGCATTGACATGATTAATAGGGTCTCCTTTACCTACATACTTCTCAAACCTAGGCATTCCAATTCCTTGTGGCATATGGTGAGTAAGATTTCTAGGGATAATGGGCTACTATGGACATGATATGTGGGTGGAGCATTTTGACTTTGGCTAATGGTGGAGATTTTTTTTTGCATGGATGAAATGGTGTTAAAGATTTGTGTAATGATTGGATTGGGGTAAGTGGTATAAGGTGGAAGGGAAAATGGTGATGGAGTGTATGTAATGCTAGGGGAGGTGAAAGGGACACTAAGAGGGGTGAAGGTGGAAGAGGGAATATTTGATGCCACAAAAGAACTAGGAATGCTAGTTGGAATAGTGAAAGGAGTCACATGACTAATGTGTTGCATGGTTGTTGTAACTTGAGGAGTGGTATAGGTTGGTATGGATGCTATGGTTGAAGGAGGAGGAATGTGAGACCCTCCTTGGCTTACAACAATGTTTGTTGGTTGGGATGTGGAAGGAACATGTTTGTTGTATATCTCAGCAATTCTCTTCATAACTTGTAATCCATCATCACTTTCAATCAAATGATGAAGGTTTTCTATGGCAGGTATGGCAGTGGTGGAAATGTTTTCAAGGGATAAGTCTTGTTGTAACTGTGCAAAATATTTGTGAATACTAATGAATTTATCTTGTGGAATTGCACTAGTTTGTGTGTCAACATGCATAGGATGGGAAGGTGAAGGCATGTGAGTGGTATTATCCATTCCTAATGCACCATTTTCCATACTAAGAGTAGGAGCTCTTGAGATCCCAAGGTCTGCAACGAAAGTGTTATTATGGGAAGTCATGAGTCTCAAACTTTGTCTCACTAAAGTATTATCAATGGGGCACCAAACACTCATACAAGTACCATAAAATATAGGGTGAATGCAAATGCAATGCAATCTAGGATAAATAAAATGTGAAAAGAAATAATTCGATAAACTGAGATAGAGATGCAATACCAAAAAATAGAAGTACAAAAAATACCCAGAAATTACCAGAAAATACAATGCAAAGTATGCAGAAGGACTAAGTCACCTAGGGTGGCGATTTAGTCCTACTGATGATTTTTTTGTGTTTTTTCAAAAAAATTAAATGTAATTCTATGTCTTTTAGATGCACAAATGCAACTATGATATGTAAATTCAATTTTTTTGTGTTTTTCAATGCAAAAATGATGCTAGAATACAAGCTAATTGAGTTTTTTTTACTAGTGCAATTTTAAACCCTAGGATGCAATTAAACCAATGCAAGATGAAATGAAAATGAAACCTTGGATACACTTTAAAATCATAAAGGAATATCTTCAAAGTTTGGGTTCACCAAAATGTAAACAATGATTTTGGTTTGCCCTCACAATACTTTGCTCCTACTAGTGTTTTTCACCTAAAAGGAGAAAGGGGATTGGATGGGGACCAAAATGCAAGGGTTTATACTCAAATTCGATGTAAATGAGATGCATTATGCCTAATTAATATTTTCTAATGCTCTAATATGAAATTGAAATGTTCTAATTTTGCAAAATTAGAAAATGTAAAGTGATGGAAAACACAGTGTGATATGTAGAAATGCCTAATAATGCAACTAAATGATGAAATAACAGAACAAAATGAAAGAGGTGCACCTATAATATGAAGCTTGATATTGGGATATTATGGGATCTTGAAAACTTTACTGAAAATACTGACTGGGACACTTATTCCAGACTAGGTGACTTATTCCTAGTTTTAGGAAACTTTGTTGGAACGGGAATCTGTCGAATGGGTATCTGAAAATTTCAAAATCAGTTTTCAGGCTCAGAAGTGGGACTAATCTATGACTAGTGGTGACTTAGTCCTCCTACAAATTTCAGGAATCTTGGGACAGAATCTTGTAGCCTCAGGTATGCACTTTCTTTTCTGACAAGTGTTTGCACTTGATTCTACAGAAAATGGGGCAGAAAGCCTTTCCAAGCTTGAACTAAGGTTGTGATGACTTCATTGAATTTGAAGACTTCTTGGCCACTTTTCAACACCTATTTTCTTGAAAAATCTACATACAAAAGTCATATGCAAAGGGGAAAAATGGTTGAGGGTTAGAGAATAGGAGTTTGCCTTGGTCAAACCCCACTTTGGTAATCAAACCCTAAACAATGAAATGAAATGAAAAGAGTATGATAAATAGATAACATGCAAATGCAAATATCATAAGCTTACCACACCTTTCATGTTCAAAATCTAAAGATATGCAATGAAGTGCTCCAATAGATTGACTTGATAATGCTTGATTTGCTTGGATGCTTGTGAATAACTTGATGAATGCTTGAATGCTTGTAAACTAGCAGAGTGTATGAGGAGATAGGAGATAGGAGATGTAAAATGAAGATAAAATGCCTTATTTATACCTGATTTTACTAAATATTCCTGAAAGTAACACATCATAGGCCAACCTCAAGGGTTAGAGGATAAAATCCCACTAGAAATTTAAAATAATTTTGAGTTTTGTGCCAAAAAGGACTAAGTTGCCCCTATTGGAAACTTAGTCTCACTTAAGCAAATTAAGTGGGTGTCAAGAATTTCGGGGCATTAAAAGTTGTCCAACAGGGATATCCTCAAAAAAACACTTGAAAATGGTCGAAAAGTGCATTAAGGGGTCATTTAGGCATGAGAAAGGGTTGAATTAGTGAAATTAAGCCTAGAAAAGCATGAAATATTGTTACAAGACTTTACAACACTTCAAAATAGGACATAATAAGTGATGAAAAGGTTATTTTTAGGTGAATTGTAATGAATAGAGTCTAGAAAATAGTAGAAATGTTTTACAACACTTCACAACACCTTCACAAGACATCATAATTTGAATGTTTAGGACCTAATGTGAATGTTTTGACCACATTACAACATTATACCCAGGAAAAATCAAGCCAAAGTCCATTAGAAAGACTCAAGTGAGCATAAAAATGTCAACTATACATTTTTTGGCAACATGAGGAATAAGGAAAGACTTGTATGCAAGGGATATTCACAAGTTGAAGGTATAGACTTTGAAGAAACATTTTCCCCTGTGGCTAGAATGGAAGCTATTAGGATGTTTTTGGCATTTTCTACCCACAAGGATTTCAAAGTATATCAGATAGATGTTAAGTCAGCATTTGTAAACGGTGAATTGGAAGAAGTGTACATGGAAAAACTTTAAGGGTTTCAGTTATCTGAAACACCAGACATGGTTTGTAAGTTGAAGAAGGCGTTGTATGGACTGAAGCAAGCTCCTAGAGCTTGGTATGCAAGATTGGACAGATACCTAAAAAAGTAAGGATTCAGCAAAGGCTCTGCTGACAACAATCTTTATTTCAAACTACAAGGTAACAAAATGTTGATAGTATTTTTATATGTTGATGATATCATTTTTGGTGGAAATGAAGGCATGTGTAAAAAGTTTGTTGAAGAGATGCAAAAAGAATTTGAGATTTCTATGATTGGTGAATTGAATTTCTTTCTTGGTCTTCAAGTGAATCAAACTAATAAAGGGATATTCATTTCACAATCTAAGTATGTAAAAGAGCGATTGAAGAAGTTTGGGATGGATGATTCCAAACTGGTTAGTACTCCTACGATAACTGGATGGAAACTGAGCAAAGATGATGAATCTGCTAAAACTGATCAGAGAAAATATAGATCTATGATTGGTGGACTGTTGTACCTTACTACTGCCAAACCGGATATTATGCATGCAATGTGTCTAGTTACCAGATTTCAAGCAGATCCTAAAGAGGCACATGTTACAGTTGTAAAAAGGATATTTAGATATCTTAAAGGTACATCGGATTATGGCTTATGGTATCCTAAGGGTGTTAATTTCACCTTGAGTGATTATACTAATGTAGATTGGTGTGGTTATGTGGATGACTGGAAGAGTACCAATGGAGGCACTTTCTTTCTTAGTGGAAGATTGGTTTCTTGGTTGAGTAAGAAACAAGACTCAATTTCTTTATCCATTGTAGAGGCAGAATATATTGTTGCAGCATCCTGCTACACACAAGTTTTGTGGATGAAGCAAACTCTGAAAGACATTGGAGTAATATGTGATGAGCCTATTCCTAATTTTTTGTGACAAAACGAGTGCTATAAACATTTCAAAGAATCCAATTATGCATTCAAGAACAAAACACATATCTATCAAATATCATTTCTTGAGAGAGAAGGTGTTGGAGAATGAATTCAGACTGGAGTATGTGACAACAAAGGAATAAATTGTAGATATATTTACTAAGGATCTTCTGAAGGATACTTTTGAGCATCTTAGGGAGATGTTGGGGGTCATTGGCCCTCTGAACTAGGTGCACATGAAGGTGCATCAGTCCAATGAATTCATATATTCTTCATTTATCTAGACTAATAAATGGGTCTACTCCATAGGGGGAGTAGATAAGCTTTTCATCATTACAATATGAGTGTACTCCTAAGGGGGAGTAATCAAAGTTTTTGATCTTTTCCATTGATGTCAAAGGGAGAGAGAAAATCATGTGAAAAATAGTTGTAGAGGAAGAAAAGGTGTTCTCCTAGGATATTGTGAAGGATGTTGTCTTTGATGGTTTTTCACATCATGTGTTGCCATCAATGAAAAAAGGGGGAGATTGTTGCAAGTTTGAGCAAGTTTGGTGGTGTTGTCATTAATGTTGTTATTGATGTCAACACAATTCAATATGTTGTAGATTATACATGTATAGTTGAGATGCTTCTGAGATGTTGTAAGTACATGGAGCTATCTTTATGATGTTGTAGATGAGATGGTTTGATGAGTTTCCAAGTGCTTTTGAGAAAATTAATAAAGAAAAGAAGTCAGAGTGATGAATGTGTTCAGAATGTGCTCCGGAATGTGCTCCGTGTTTCTCCTATGTTGATCATATGCTTGTGTGGATCTGAAGGTTTTCTGATGGTGATCTTATGGTGATATATCCTGATTTTTAACTTCTGGTGTGATGGTATGTTAAAGTTATGTTCACCGATATGTGAACTATTCTGGCAAAGTTGGTATTCTATGGACTAGGAGTAATGTTTCTACTGCGTAGTCCTCCGTTGTTTAGTTTCAAATATTGTAGATCTAGGATGTCTTGTGAAGGTTTTCTTTGAGTTCTAGCAAAGAAGTCTAAGGTTTAGTGGTATGGAAGTCATGTTTCAATATTGTTGTATTTGTTTGCACAATCTGAATGGACTGGGGGAAGATGTTCAGTGTTTGAAGATTGTTTCACTTGTTGCGGATGTATCTGAAGTAATATGAGATTTTTTCTCATGCATAATGAAGCATGTTGTGGTTCCCATGTGTCATCTTCTTGTTGGGAAGTGTGCACATCAATGATCATTTTTTGTTTTCATTAGGTTTGGCCAACCTAGTGTTTACACTTCATTCAAAGAATTAAAATTAATTAAGGAAGCGTGTGGTTGATTGGAGACATTATCTTTTGGTCTTGAATAAATTTTTTATTGGTCCACTCTCATTTCTTTCCACTATGGGAATGTTGAGTTTCTAACCTACTTTGAATTTAAGAAAAAAAAAATTTGTGGCTGACCTTGGAGAAAGATTTTAAAGGTGATGATGGTATAAATTCAAGTTGAATTGTGAAGAGCTATATGACAGTGTGATGCAAAGTGACGAAGTGAGCCACAAATCATAAGAGTATAAGTGTGTGAAAGTGTGTTGAGGTAGCAGTTCTTCATTGTGTTGGATTCCTGAAGGTAGTAAGATGAAGGTTTCTACAATCTTCTTATCAAGGTTGTGAATGTGTGTTAATTAATGTGGTGGATCTTTTGTTCTCTTTTGTATCTGTAGGTAGTGAGCCTCTCTATTGGATAGTGAGTCCTTTTGGTAGGTAGTGAGCCTTTGTATTTGGATAGTGAGTCCTCTTTTGGGTAGTGAGTCTTTGTATTCGATTATATAATCTCTTTATATTGTGAGTTAACCCTCACCGTGGTTTTTCCCTCATTGGGTTTTCCACATAAAAATCAGGTGTTCATTGTGTTGATTTACTTTCTATTATTTGTGTTTCATTCTCTTACTTAATAACAGAATAGTGGGGTTGTGGAATTGATAAGTGTTGAATTTTTAAAGTTTTAATTTTGTGACAACTTATTCACCCCCCCTCTTAGTTTTCCTAAGCTTGTTTAACAGGCTAATCTCCCATACATTTTTCTACACACCCACAAGCTCAAACCTGGTGCAAACTACCTCTCTTCGACAGTTTGTTCACACACTCCAAATATTCTTTCTCTAATACCACTAATTTAGAATGGGATTGATACTCTCAAATCCCTCTCTAAAATCCTCACAACAATAGCTTAAACAGAATAAAGAATTTGCAAATGAAACTCAATAGACTATTTGCACATGAATTCACTAAATGGATCTATTAAAGAAATTTGGTTACAAATAATTTTTCAGTCATTAATGGACTGATGAAAAGCAAATAAAACCCATACAAAAATTTGATATGCAAATTAAATACATTTAAACACAATCTATGCTCAACTATGTGAGGATTTACAAAACTAATTCACTTTCCAATACCTCCACTCACCTACAACTCCTGTAGCTTCAACCTATTTTTATAGAACTTTAATGGACTATTGTAAATTAGTCGAAACCTGCAAAAAAACCCAAGAAATGGCATCTCATAGAATGCTACAGCCCCTTTTCCTCTTCCTTCAATTCCTCTTCAAAACCTTCCTTAATGAAAATTGACTTTTCCTTTTCTTAACTCCTACTATCATGGAATTGATTTCACATTCTTTATTTTTACCTCCCCAATATGACATGCCTATCCCTATCATTGCACATTAAACTCAAAAAAATAATTAAAATAATTAAAAATCTATTTCCATCAACCCACTAAAGATAAGAATTTAATTTTTTTTCCTTTCTCCTTTTGACTCCCAAAAAAGCAGAAAAATAAAAGCAAGCTTGGGTGCCCATATCCCCAGTCCCTACTTTTTAGGGATCATGGTGGGGTGTTTAAAACTCCATATTTTCAAATCCTAACACCACATACAACTTTTCAAACATTTTACAATTAAATGATTTAAAACTGTTTTTTGCTTTTTCACCCACTATCAACTTCTCAATGTGCAAAGGAAATTTATTTGACAAGTTTAATTAATCAAAGATAAATCATTTTCCACCTAACAACATGTATTTTAAACCAAAATTAACTCACACCAAAATTGAAAAAAATACTCAACAAAATTGAACCTCTAGATTGACATAGGATTGCCAACCACCATGGATGCTCCTGCATCAGTAGGAAGGGTGGTAGGTGTGACATGGTTGCACTCTCCATTCTCATGGGAAAATATGCTTGTTGTAGTCACTATATGCACTTGGGTGACATGAGGATGATATTTCAATCTCTCCTTAGGGGCATCTGCAATCTTTACTAGCTCATCAAGCTCCTCTCTTATAGGTTGTTGGTCCCCATCATCCTCTATCTCCTCTACTATATTTTCATTGATGTATCACTAGTATCTCCATCAATGTTATCATCCTCTCTCATCCCCTCAAAATGGTAATGGTCCATCATCACCTATGAGATAATCATCAGGGAAGACATGTGGAGGTCGTGCTCTCACCCACCATCGCTTATAGGATATAGTGGTGTCTACATCATCCAAGTCTAATGCTAGGAGTGAATCCTAGTCCTCATTGTCTAAGTCACTATAAATGACATCGTCAATGGTAGGATGGCGAACATCTCCTATCCTCGCACCACTGTATGCAACTCTCTAGAATCTAGGTCATGTCCTAGATACTACTTGAATCTATTTGAACTGACACATGACCCAATCATAATAGAATGGTGTCATAATGTAGTCATGTCATCTAACAAGCAATCTATCCTGGTGTATCCTGGTAAGTTATCATGTATGGTATGGCCATTGTGGTAGAGTCTTGTATGGTCTCCATACCATGTCATCCTCCTCAAGATAATCAAATCTAACTCTCTAGTCTAATAGATCTCCACACTGCCAGGCTCATCTCAAATTATAGTTTTAGGCTCATGGATAGTCGAGGGGTACCATAGTGGCATATCCAATAAAACTAGTACATGTGATGCTCAAAGTCCCACACCTAAATTAGTGTGCAATGTAATATGTTGTGAAGCTCTTGATATACGAACTAAACAAGATCATAATAAAGGTGAGCAAGCATGCTCTATCCCCATAAAAAAACTATTTAATGTCACTCCATCTCACATATAGTATGTATGAGGCCTCCCTCAATGTGTGTGCCTCATCTATAAGGTACAAGAGCTATTACAATGATCACACACATAATACATTGAATCAAAGGAACATAAGCATATAGAAGCCACTGCAACTTGACGTGTGATGTAGGCTCTCTACAGTGGCTAGTGTAATATTGAATATCACACCTCATTTTTTGGTGTGAGATATCCTCCTCAAAATGGATGGTCTCATCTTGGATGGGTATCCTAAGAATATGGTGCACATCCTCCAAGGTCATTGTCATCTCCCTTATTGGGAGATGAAATATCCAAGTATCGGCATCTCACCGCTCAACCAAAGCCATCAGCATAGCATCGTGATACCTCATGGGTGGCATGAGGTATATCCAAAATAATCTAGTAATATAAAGAGTCTCTTCCTCCTCCTTAGTTAGTCAGATAACTTGCTTGTGGAGAATGGAAAACATACTTCCTCTTAAACAATGAAGGGCGTGTGGTGGACTCTAAAAAAATCAAAAGAAATTATCAATAACATAGAAAAATTAGTTAACCAAATAGTTGAAAGCAAAGTAAAACTACCCTTGGACACTGTGGAAAAAATGGGACAAGGTCACCATTTTGGGACAGGGGGTCTAGGATAGGGTCGCCATTCTTGGACAGGGTCACTAAAATGTGTAAGGAAGCTAAGGTAGTAGAACAACTTCCTATACTAATCTTGAGAGGAGGATAATACAAAACTTTATAGATCCTTAACAATTATAGAAACTTAAATATTAACAAACATAAATATCATGCATACCACAACACAATGATTTATGTGGGGAAAACCCTTTTGGGAGAAACACCCCACACTCCAAAAGTCACTCAATATATTATTCATAAATAATAAAGATTACAATATACTTACAGAGCAAGCTTCTCACAGGAGTATCACACACCAAAGATCCAGAGGCTACACAACCACTATTAGACTCTCAAAATACATCACAATACATAGTCGTAATACAATGCCCTCATAAAATAGGGTTTCCTTCTAGGGAAAGTCAATATAATAAAATATCAACCATCAAATTTAAGATCCAATGATGAATGGACCAGATTTATAATAATAAAATATAAATTAAATTTTCCTTTTGGGGCCACTACTCCCGAGCCCTCATCACATGCAGCCCCTGGACCCCCTGTTGAGGGGATGATTCCCTTGGACCCCTCGCGGGGAAACCCACTTGCGTGCACAAACACTGATGTATCAAAAATACCTTATGTAATTGCAATGTTGAGACATATTTCTAACAAATCTCCCACTTTTTGAACACCTTGCAAAAGCAACGAGAGGGTGTATAAACATCATCTCTTAACTACTAGGGGTTGAAAGACCCATAGTCTTTGAACAACATCTAAACTTTTTTGTGCTCACAGGATTAGTTAATGAATCAACAACATTAATCAAAGTCTCTACCTTAACTAGCTTCACCCTACCATCTTCAACCATATCTCTAAAAAATTGATATTATCAATGTAATTAGATTTCCACAATCCATATCAATTTACATCTAAATGCTTCTGGATTTGATTGTGTGGAGTCTTTTTTCATCAACGTTTCGGATCACACTCAGTGAACCATCATCAGGATAGAGAGTTGAAAAAGATGAAAAGAGATAAGTTGCAAACCAAGCTTGTATAAGAGAGAGGGGAAAGAGGAAAGATGAAGGGGTTAGGGTGAGGCACGCAACACAAGGGAATTGCTAAAAAACCTAAAAAAAAAGATCAAATAAGAGGAAACCATTCAAATACTAAGAAACATAGAGATAAGATGTAAGTCAAGAATATATAAAAAACACGAGAAATTATATGAAACAACAAATTGTAGAATAGTAAAAGAGAAAATTTCTCTTTTACTATTCTACAATTTGTTGTTTCATATAATTTCTCGTCTTTTTTATATATGCTTGACTTACATCTTATCTCTATGTTTCTTAGTATTTGAATGGTTTCCTCTTATTTGATCTTTTTTTTTAGGTTTTTTAGCAATTCCCTTGTGTTGTGTGCCTCACCCTAACCCCTTCATCTTTCCTCTTTCCCCTCTCTCTTATACAAGCTTGGTTTGCAACTTATCTCTTCTCATGTTTTTCAACTCTCTATCCTAATGATGGTTCACTGAGTGTGATCTGAAACATTGATGAAAAAAGACTCCACACAATCAAATCCAGAAGCATTTAGATGTAAATTGATATTATACATCAATGTGCTTGGTCCTAGAATAAAATGTTGTTTTCTTGGCTAGACATATCACACTTTGATTATCACAATAAATTTTCACCAAACCGTGTTTAACTCTAATATCTGAACACAATACCTTAATCCAAATGGCTTCTTTACAAGCATGAGTAGCTACCATATACTCAGCTTCAGTAGTGGACAAAGCAACCACAACATGTTGCTTACTCATCCAACTAATTTCACCACCAAATAAAGTAAACACATAAGAATTGGTGGATCATCTACTATCAATATCACTTGTTCAATATGAATCCACATAACCATGAATATCAAGGTAAATTTCATCTTCAATCATATTACTATGATAACACAATGAATAATCTGAGGTACCTTGCAAATATTTGAATACTCTTTTAACTACATCCTAATGAACTCTACTAGGGTTAGACATATATCTAGAAAGAACTCCCACTGCTTTGGAAACGTATGGTCTTGTACAAACCATAGCATACATCAAACTTCCAACTACACTCTGGTAAGGCACTCTTCTCATGTCTTCCATCTCTGATAAGGAAGTTGGATAATCTAAAATAGATAGCTTTGTTCCAACTGAAACAGGAACACATAATAGTCTGCAATCTTGCATATCAAACCTATGTAAAATTAAATTGACATAATTAATTTTTCCAAACCATAGAATTTTTTCCACTCTATCTCTTCTAATTTCCATCCCAAGAATGTGTTTAGATGCACCAAGATCTTTTATTTTAAATTTAGCAACAAGTTGAGATTTCAGTTCTGAAATCATACCTTTCCCTTTACCAATAAATAACATATCATCAACTTATAATGCAATAAATAGGAAATGATCACCATCAATTTTATAATAAACACAATGATCTTATTTATAATGCTCAAATCCCAAACTCAACACATATGTATCAAATTTATGGTACCACATCCTAGGAGTCTATTTTAGGCCATACAAAGATTTCTTCAATTTGCAAACCAATTTACTTTTACCTTTCACCATATAGTGCTTTGCCTATGTCATATACATATCCTCCTCAAAGTCACCATGAAGGAAAGTAGTTTTCACATCCATTTGCTCAACCTCTAAATCATAAGTAGTAATAATGGAAAAAAAAAATCTAATGGGTGTCATTTTTGCAACAAAATGTAAAAATCTAATGGACATGCCATTTTTGCAATAGAAAGAAAAAATTTAATGGATGCCATTTTTGCAACAATAGAAAATATCTCACCATCATCAACACCCTCAACTTGAGAGTAACCTTTTGCAACCAACCTTGCTTTGTACTTCTCAATACCTCCATCTGATCCAATATTTTTCTTGAACACCCATTTGCAACCAACAAGTATTCTTCCTTCAAACAATGGTACAAAATCCCATGTATCATTCCTTTTTAAAGCTTCCATTTCTTCATCCATAGAAATCTTCCAGGATTTTGCATCATTCATACCTAATTCCCATTGAGAAAATGTGTCTCAACCTTGCAATTACATAAGATACTATTGATACAAAGGTATTGTTTAGCCGACGACAACGGGGGGTGTGGGGGGATCCCCCCCCCCCATGAGGGGTCTAGGGGGATCATCCCCCTAATTGGGGTCTAGGGGCAGCACCCTTGAAAGGAAAATTTTATTTATATTTTATTATTGTAAATCTAGACCATTCATCACTATGTTTCATATCTGACAGCGGATATTTTATTAGCTTGACTTACCCTAGAAGGAAACCCTATTTTATGAGGGTGTTGTATTATGACTATGTATTGTGATGTATTCTGAGAGTCTGATAGTGGTTGTGTTACCTCTAGATCTCTGAGTGGTGATACTCCTATGAGAAACTTGCTCTACAAGTATATTGTAATCTTTGTGATTTCTAAATAATATATTGGGCAGATTTTGGAGTGAGGTTTTTCCTCCCAAAAGGGTATTCCCCACATAAATAATTGTGTTGTGGTGTGCATGATACTTGTGTTTATTTCTATTTAAATTAATGTAACTGTTAAAGATCTGTAAAATTTTGCATTATTCTCCTCTCAAGGTCAGTGTAGGAATTTGTTATACTACCTTAGCTTCCTTACAATGCCTCTTCTACTAATCTGGGTTCATCCATGTTAGTATTCAAAGAAAAAATACATCTCCAATCATTAGGTGAATACCTTTTAGGTGGTTATCTATTCCTTGTAGACCTACGAATAAGTTGAGTTGGAGGTTCTTCCTCCTCTTCTGAAGATTCAGAGCTAGATGAGCTCTCATCAACTTCTTGTCTATCCATGGGCCTCGATTCAACTTTCTTCGATGTAGAAGGAAATTGATTCACATCTTCCTATTTACTTTGTTTTGGTTGCAATATAACATAAGAAGGTTTAGTTCTCTAAAAATAACACTTCTACTATGTATTACCTTATGTGCAACAGGATCTCAAAGCTTGTATCCTTTCACACCATAATTATATCTACTGAAAATACATTTCACAACCTTGTTCTCCAAATTTGTTTGCTTCTCTTTTGGCACATGTGCATATGCCTCACAACCAAAAACTCTAAGATGTCTTAATGAAGACTTCCGACCCAACCATGCCTCTATAAGTGTCTTATCAACAAGAGTTGATGTGGAAGATCTATTAATCAAGTAACAAGTAATGGAAACAACTTCAACCCAAAACCTTTGTTCTAGACCGACACCACTAAACATACTCCTATCATTCTCCATCAGTGTCTTATTCATTCTTTCTCCAACTCCATTTTGTTGTGGGGAATACGGAGTTGTCTTTTGTATATGAAAACCACAATTTTTTTAGAATCTATCAAAATCATTAGAGAAAAATTCACCACTATTATCAGTCCTAAAACATTGTATGGATTGAATCAAGCTCCTGAATATTTTAATGCAAGGTTAGATAAGTACTTGTTGCAAAAAGGATTAAGAAAAGGTACTACAAATAGTAATTCTATATTTCAAATTTGAAGATGAAAAAATCTTAATTGTAGTAGCATATGTCAAGATGATATAACCTGTGAAGGAAATGAAGATATGTGCAAGAAGTTTGTAGATGAAATGCAAAAAGAATTTGAGATGTCAATGTGTGGGGAGATGAATTTATTCCTTGGTTTGCAGATTAGTCAATCGAAGAAAGATATATTCATATCACAATCTAAGTATGTTAAGGAATTGTTGAAGAACTTTGGAATGGATTACTCTAAACCAGTATGTACTCCAATGGTTACTAGTTGTAAGTTGAGCAAGAATGATGAATCTCCTAAGACAGATCAAAGCAAGTACAGATCAATGATTGGTGGACTATTATATCTTATTATAAATAGATCACATATCATGCATTTAGTTTGTCTTGTGGCTAGATTTCAAGAAGATCCCAGAGAATCTCATGTTGCACTAGCAGTGAAGAGGATATTTAGATATTTGAAGGGCACTCCGGACTATGATTTGTGGTATCCTAAGGATAATGATTTCTTTTTGAGTGCATATACAGATGCAGATTGGGTTGGATGTGAAGATGACAAGAAAAGTACAAATGGTGGTGCTTTATTTCTTGAAAGCAGGTTGGTTTCATGGCTAAGTAAAACATAGGATTTAGTGTCATTATCTACTGCAAAAGTAGAATATATTGCAGTAGCATCATGTTGTACACAAGTGTTGTGGATGAAGCAAATATTGAAAGATATTAGAGTTTCATACAATGAACCTATTCCTATCATGTATCACAATAAAAATGCAATCAATATTTCAAGGAATCTGGTAATGCATTCAAGAACAAAATATATCTCAATCCAGTATCACTTCTTGAGAGAAAGTTGCAGAGAATGAGGTGAAGTTGGAGTATGTGCCTAATAAGGATCAAATTGCTAATATTTTCACAAGGCTCTTCCAAAAGATAATTTTGAGTATTTCTACATGGATAAGCTAGGGGTTATTGCCCCTCCTAATTTTAACTAAATACATAAGTATGTGCATCTATCTGGGAAGTACTTCAAGATACATTCTTAGTCTTGGACTAATGTTGAAGGCTACCTCTCAAGTGAGTAGGTAGTAATGTTTGTTGGTTTGTGTGCATTAAAGAGTGAGTGTAGTTGATTTTTGGTGTATACAGGTGTTTCCCTTTTAATGTTGTCAAAGGGGGAGAGAAAAATAGTTGGATGAGTTTATGGCCCTTTTCCATTGATGGCAAAGGGGGAGAGAGAATCTGAAAAACATATAGAGAATCTAAAAAACTTGGAGAGAGTTGCATAATTGAATATGGTCTGAAGACCATAGGGGGAGAGAGTATGGAAAAGTGTTGTCTAAGGAGCAAAGGAGAAGAGTGGTCTAGAGAACAAGTGTTGTTGGTTTTGCAAGAGAAGAATTTTGTGAAAAGTAAATTTTTTTCCCAATCAAGGGGAGTATTTCTTATTGTAGTATTGTTGTTGGTTGCTTTTGTTGTTGATGTTTTTTTTAAAACAAGTGTTGCCATCAATGACAAAGGGGGAGATTATTGGAAGTTTGGAGATGTTGGAAGCTTGAGTTGTTTTTCAGTTACTTGGGTGTTGTCATTGATGTCAACCCCTTGTATAAAGAGAGTGTTGGAATAATGTTGGTGTTGATGATGTCAACCCCTAGCATTGTAGTTGTTGGAAGTTTGGAGTTTTTGGTATTGATGTCAACACATGTTGGTGTTTTCATTGATAGTTGCAGAGGTTGTTGGTCTGACTTATGGTTGGGAATATTGTTTTATTTAGTGTTGCAAAGATGTTAGTAATGTTGTTAATGAATTTGGTTCACTTGGTTTCCAAGTTCTTTTGATAAAATTTGAATAAAAGAGAGTTCAGTGTGACAAAGTGGTGTTCAATGTTTTGCTCAACATTTCTTCATGGTTGAAGTTATTCCCATATAGTTTGGATGTGATGATTAAATATTTTCAGAGGATTTATATCCTAATATTTAGGTTCTAGATCATACTATAGTGGAAGATGTGTTTGACAGTATGTATGTCTGGTGAAATAGGGTGTCTAGGAGAAATGAGATTGCTTTGCATTTCTCCGCAGTGAAGTTTTTGGTGTTGTTGATTTAGGAATGTTCTTATATATTTTGTATCTACCTTCCCTTGAAGTTTCAAGTGTTTTGGTGTTTCACAAAGTTGTTTGGTGTGTTGGATGTTTGTGCCAATGTGTCTGGTTGAACAGAATGAAGGTGTTCTTGAGTTTTCAGGTGGTTACAGTAGTGCAAATTATTATGATGATTCTAGAATATTTTGAGATGTTGTATAGATATTGTGGAGTGTTATTGTGCAGTATGAAAGATGTTTTTAGACCTTGAGAGGTGTGTTTGGAGTCACTTGTTAGTGTTAGTGCAGGTTTTACTGACTTGGCGTGCTAGCACTAATTACAAAGGATAATTGTTGGTTGAGGAAGTGTTGAGAAGCATGTTGGTGTAGATTTAGGTACCAATTAAGTAGTGTCATGGCTCATCTTCACTTCTTTATATTCTAGAAGTGTTTAGTGTTGACATATTTAATGTTGCACAATTGAGGTTTTTACATTTCCTTTAGGCAAGCCTAATTTTGTTTTAGTTCGTGGAGGGTCTATGCAAGAAGAATTATTATGTGGATTAAAAGCATGGATTGTGTGATGCAAAAGATGCAAAAGTGATCAAGTGTGATGATCTAAGTGCAGGCCGTAATGCCTATGACTTCTTAATGCAGTGAGAAAAAGGTATCTACATTTTAGTTTGTTTGATGAGTTGTTTGTGCTTCAGTGGAACTATATCTTCGACATATGAGAGATGCATTATTAGCAGTTCAAATTAGTAGTGATCCAACCCTTCTATTCTTCTTTCTTTTGGGCATCGAGTTCTTTGGCAATGAGCCTTTCTTTATCTTTTTGGGTAGTGAGCCCTTGGTAGTGAGCCTTATTGTATTTGATGTTGCAATTCATATATTAGTGAGCTAATTGTCACTGTGGTTTTTCCCTTCTTAGGTTTTCCACACAAATCTGGTGTTTGGATGTGTTTCCTATAAATAGGGAAAATTTCAGATTTAAATGTTGAAAACAACAAATTAACTAAACCTTATCAAGCACCATGAAGCACAAACTAGAATGAAAATGCAAATAAACAAAGGAAATGCAAACCAATTTTCAAACTAGACTTGATTGACCTCCATGGCTCTTCTCCACCTGCATGAGAATGCAATATTTTGAAGGTTGATTGTTGAAGGAATGTCGGTTTCTCAATTCAGCAGCATACCATTGACATGGGGATGATAGATGAATGACAATAGATAGAAATGGATGAAAGACTCAAGAATGATTTTGGCAGCATAAGGACACTTGAAGAATCCACCCCCTAATGGCTTATGAGAGAGAGTTTATTTATAGGAAATGTCTGATTTGGATTGACGGTTGAGATTGAATGTCAATAAGATGTCTAAATCAATGGCCAAAATTGAAAGTTGTAGTATGGACTAGGGTTAGGTCAAAATTAGGACAAGGATAAAGATGAAGGGTTGAGATTGAATTATAAAATAATTCAATCAAGGGCTGAAATTAAATGAGATGTCAAGAGATAAGATTTGATGTGGAAGATAAGATTGACATGAACAAAGAGGTGATAGGAGAAATTAAATAATAAAAATTATTTAATTTAGGTGGTCAATGAATAATTAAATAATTAAAATAATTATTTAATTATAGAGGAATGTGACAAAGGGAATCATTTTGAATTAAATAATGATTTAATTCAAAATCAAGATAGTGGACCAAATTAAATAAATAAAATTTATTTAATTTAATGAGAGAAGAGGCTAATGAATAATTAAAATAATTATTTAATTATAGTGGAAAGTGGACAAAAATTAAATAAATAAGAATTTATTTAATTTTAGAAAGAAGAGGACTTAATTAGTGACATAATTAAATAAATAAAATTTTATTTAATTAATTAAGGACGAAAAAAGATAAAAAAAATGAATTAATTAAATAATTAAAATTATTTAATTAATAGAAGACTTATGACATTAGAAAATAATTAAATAATTAATTTATTTAATTATCAAAGACAAAAGGGGAAATGATAGAGAATTTAGAAATCGCAAGCCCAAGACAATTTTTAGTGTCTACATTTTGCCCCTCTTTGAGATGATGTTCGAGATAATGAGATTTGTGTCGAGTAACATCATTTCAAAGAAGCTAAGGTATGTATAGAGGAAAATTGTTGATGATAGAAAGATGGGATGATGATGAAATAAGAGTGGGATGATGATGCCCCCTCGAGAGGATAGGCGGGTTGGACAAACACGGGTATGCTCTCGAAATGAAATGATAAGGAGGGGCAAGATGAATGATGTAAGATAGGAAGTAGATGAAGGAGTTGAATGATATGTTATGCTACAAGAAAGTGAGCAACCATGATGTTTGATGTAAAACTAGACATGATGCACCAAGGTATAAGGACCAAGGTGATGATGTGTCTCGTGCCCCAGCGTAATACAACCTTGTCTAGATACAAGATATGAATATTAGCTAGAATAAGTCAAATTTGATGCAAATGCAAGATAAAAATGATAACACACACAAGCAAGCAAGCAAGCATGCGCAAATGATACAAAAATAAAAAAGGTATTGCCCCCGTCAAGTTATAAATCAATGAGTAATTGATTGATTGATGATGATGACTGATAGTGTTGTCATTGCAGGGAAAGACATATCCCTAGATCAACACAAGGATGACTGACTATTTGACTGATTGACTTTGATTGATTTGGTTTACAACAAGATGAGGATCAAGACCAAAGGATGTGATTGGATAATTTGGCAAGATTGATTGACTTGACTGGTATGGACTAAGGATTGACTTGCACTTGGATTATTGTTGAAGATGATTTGACATGGATGAGAGGATGTGATGAAGTGAATAGAAGAATTGATGTGATTGGGATAATTTGAAGACTGATTTGACATTGTTTTGGAAATTTGACTGATTTTGACTAGATGACTAATTGGACTATGTTGTATGTTGGTTAACGATTTAAATGTCGACGTTTCGATTGACTGACTATGTCTGACTTATTTGACTGATGTGACAAATGTTGAATTTTTTTGGGGATTTTTGAGAATTATTTGGATGTTTTGTGTTTTTTTGGATTTTTGGATTTTATTTTTATTTTTGACATTTTTTAGATTTTTGACATGTTTTGATTTTTTTTGGATTTTTGACATGTTATGATTTTTTTGGGATTTTGTACATTTTTTTTTTTTTTGGATTTTTGAGAATATTTTAAGGTGTCAATGGATGAAAATTTGGGTAGCCTTTGTGCTAGATACCAATGACAAGGGGAAAACCAAGTCTAGGTGCAAGGGTGGCTGATAGGATAAGGGGTAAAAGGCTCATGATAAATGGATGGATGGACATGATGTATGCATCATAAGAGAGCAAGGATG
This sequence comes from Sequoia sempervirens, assembly GCA_007258455.2. Taxonomy (NCBI): domain Eukaryota; kingdom Viridiplantae; phylum Streptophyta; class Pinopsida; order Cupressales; family Cupressaceae; genus Sequoia; species Sequoia sempervirens. The sequence goes on along the minus strand of VDFB02047397.1, from coordinate 68,370,670 downwards.
TGAATAACATGCCCCATTCTAGTTATAATAATTAGGATTTTTCATGACGAAGCTTATGACAATAGGATAATGATATGATTGGATTAGAAAGGATGAGGTATGTCAAGAGATACCCAAAACATGTTTCAACATTTTTACCCTATATCTTCATCAAGATCAAAAGGAGAAGGGTGGATAAGTGGACCCAATATGATAGGTAGGTATGATGGCTAAGATGGTAGGTAGGATGGAAATGATATGACATGAAAATGATAGGTTGGATAGATAAGACATTGTGCCCCCAAGTGTAAGTGACATAGAAGATCAACCTACAAATGATGCTTGTTTGCCATGTTTTCATCATGGTACTTATCCAGGGCGCTTGTTTACCAGGTTTTCACCATTGGACGAAGGGATTTCTCTTTACTTTTTTTTGTCTTTTTTGACTTTTTTGACTTTTTGACTTTTTGACTTTTTGACTTTTGGATAGGAGGGACTCAAGTGTCTAGTTGCATGAAAGGTGATAGTCCCACAAGGGATGGATGTCATTGCATGGACGATGTCAAATTCCATTATGCCCATAGATGTTGGTAAGGGATGACATGAAATGGAGATGGAGTAGGTAGATGATGGATTATGATGTGTATTATGGAGGAAAATAATGGATTATATGGGACATATGCAAAAGATGAATGGGGAGGCTTAGCCAAAAGCATGGACCATAGGAAGTTGATGGGGGGGATATGTAGGATAATGAGTGAAGGATGAGGGGATGGAGGTATGTGGAATTGGTGTGAAATGGAAGGGAACCATGACCAATGGTTGCACACATTGTGATAAACGTTGAAGCTTTTGATGTGGATAGGGTGTAGGAAGCAATGGAGATGTTTTCTTAGCATATGGTGGATGAAGTGCTTTAGGTACCCACATAGACTTAGTAGTTTTATGACTTTATTTTGCTTGTGGGTTTTAAGAATTTGAGATTTTTGAATGGAATGTGCATTTTGGATTGGGGGGGATGGTTGGGATTTTTGTGATGTGGATGCCTCGTTTGACTTGATTTCCTTTTTCTTAGGGACCCAAACCATTTTAGTTTTGGAATTTTCTTTTGGAGGTATGGGCTTATATAACTTTTTGACTATATTTTGCTTTGACTTTTTGTATTGATGTCCTAAGGCATAAGGATTTTTAGGATTTTTAGGATTTTTTACTTTATATGTAGAGGCATTGAAATTTTTGCTTTTAAATCCCATGGATATGGTGGAATGAGTGGAACCTTCTTGTTTAGACAATGTGTGAATTTGTTGGTCGTGATTATAAATGTTAGGGTATTTATGGATAAATGGATAAGAGAATTGGATGGTAGGGATATTAGGTGTTGGGAGTAATGGAGTTAGATTAGATGTAAGGATAATAGGAGTTGGAAGTAATGGTGGAAAAGTCAGTGGTGGTAGGTGTATGGTCACATGCTTTTGAAATTTTTAGGATGATGGAGGAGGGATGGCAACATATGTCTTAGGCATATGATAGGATTTATGATGGAAGGAGGACTTAGGAGGCATGGAGGAAGTACCGACATCCTAAGATTGGTTTCCTTGGGGTATGCAATGGACAATGGGACTAGATGTAGGTGGAACACTAGACACAAGTTCCTTATTGGATGGAGAAAATGACACAAGGGAAGATAATGGTTGTTGTTGTTCTAAGGAGGAAAATTCATGAATGAGGGTGGAAAGTCCAATAGGATATGATGGAGGATCATTAGGATCTTGATTAGCATTATGTTCACTTAGATCTAAGGTATTTGTTTGATCTTCTGTGTGTTCTTGGGAGGCATATGTCTCATCAAGGGAAGTGGATGTTGATGGATCATGGATAGGACTAGGTGGAGGTGAATTTTGAATATCTTTCTCATGGATGGGTATAGGATCAAGTTGCTCATGGATAGGCTTTTCATCATTATGGATATCATCTTGATCATAGAAAAGATATAGATTATGGATAGGTTGGATGACAATGATTTGATCTTGATTAGGACTAGGGCTTGATGTTTCCACATGCTTAGGATTAGGCTCTTGACATACATCTTGGGTTGCTTGAATGGAAGTGCAAGGGGATGACTCTTGAATGGGCTCGACATGTTCTAGATGGTCAACAACATAGGAGCATGAAAGAGGGTGACTTGGACTTACAAGGGGGGACTCTTGACTTGGCTCAAGGGGTTGTGGATGACATGGTTGACTTGAAGGACTTTGCATGATGTTTGAGGACTCTTTTGTATGTTCAAGTATATGAGTTGAATGAAATGGTGACAATTGATTCCTTTCTTGTAGCCCTTGGGTCACATCCTTTGTAGGTGGATTGGTAGATTTAGATAATGCCATCAATTTATATTTTAAATATCTAAATGTAAGGCATTGATTTGATGGAGGATTAGATGATGGTGGGGGTAATGAAGAGTTTGATTGGTTAGAAGGTGGAGAGGCCAATGGATTAGGACTAGAACATGGTGGATTAGGGATAGGCATTTGATTGGATGGTGGTAAGGGTGCATGGACTAGATTGGTGTTCCCCTTGTCAAAGGTGGCATTAAGACTTAAAGGCTCTTGATGTTGTTGCCAAGGTGGACTTGGGATCCTATATTCTTGTTGTGATATGGGTGGATATGTTGATGTAGAATTGACATGGTAGGTAAATGGGTTTGGTTGGCATGATGATGAAGGTGAAACATAGGATTGTGGTTGAATGTCTTGAGGTTGGAATGGTGTTTGGACTTGTGATATGATTTGTTGTTGTGATGATGATGGGGGGGTTGAATAGGATAACGACTGTGGAAAGGTTGATTGATGTGCATAAGGGTTGACATTAGAAGAGTTGTGATAGGTTGATGAAGTGGAAACTTGATGTGTGGATGGATGAGGTTGATATGATGATATAGGTGACACATAGGGTTGATGTGAAATGTGTTGATGTGGTGATTGGACTTGATAATGTGCTTGTTGGACTTGACAATTGGCCATGAGGTATTGGATTTGTGCTATGAGTTGTTGCATTTGAGGTGATTGGTTTGTTTGAAGTTGTTTGATAATGTTATGGGTGCTTTGAATGTTTTGTTGGGTTAAAGGCGCTTGACTTGTTTGAGCTACGTGAAGCATGTGAACAAGCTCTTGTGCTATGTCTTCCAATGTTCGCATGGTGTAAAATGATGTTGATTGGATTAAAGAGATGATGATGTGGAATGACGAGATTGTATGATTTGGATGATGTGGCAAGTGTTTATTGGAAGTTTGACTTGGGCAATATCAAACAAAATATCTCACATGTAAATGCATGAACACACACAGCACAATGATAAGTTTGTCTTCCAAGATTAAATGTTATGATTAAGCAAACACTTGAATACACAACAACAAGCCTTATGACTAGTCAAGTGGGGTATGGCCAATTAGGTCTCAAGTGAGTTTTCACAAGGTTGACTAGGTATAATTTGGAAGCAAAATCTTGCCAATAAGCTGGGAGAAAGGGGTAACCCAGCCTTCACCGTCACTTCCCAAAGGTATAAAGTTCTTTGGGGCTTAGCCCAGAGTGACAAGATTTCAACTCCCAAAGGAGCGTGTCTTTAGATTCACACTCGATTGATGTCGTCCCTTGGAGGGGTGTGTGCTCCAAGCAGGCCTCCTAAGAAGGGTATGACAAAAGTGAACCAAGTGAGGTGTTGTGGAGGACACACACTTGATTCACACTTGCAGTGATTAATTTCCCTTTAGAAATAAAATGTGTGTAAAACAATTCAAGCACTTGTTCTTTTTAACCCCAAGCCAAGATGTGTGATTGATGACATTGGTTTTTTTAAGCCTAATTTCAATGATGTGACAACAAACAAGATTTATTTTAGACCCCAAAATCCAAATGTGTGACAAACTAGATGTTCTTTTTAGGCCCAAATTGAAGTGTTTTGGCAAACAATGATTAAGAGATGAAAGGTGGAATGTGTGCACCTAGAATTTCTTTAGCTCCAAATCTTTGTCCACTTAATCCAATGTGTCCTTTGAAGTGTTTATTTTTTGCACATGCACAAAACCAACAACAAAGCCAAAACCCTAACAAGATAATTGATCACTACTATTAGAGGGTTACCTAATCAAGACAAATCTGATTTTAAGAAATTTTTTTGATAGTAAAATTAAAAATACAAAGAATAGAGCCTATCTAAAATTGCAAGATCTTTCCAAAAATGTAAATAAATCAGAAAAATTTGTTGTTTTGCATCTGAAATTAATTTTTTATGAAAAATCATAAAAAAATTATAAAAAATAAAAAAAAGCTCAAAAAATTCTTATTTTTGGACTAGAGTCATCTGATGTCATTCCAAATTTGCAAAAAATAAATTGTGATCAGATCTACAACCGTTTCTGAGATATAAGCAAATCTTTTTGAAACAATAATTTTAAAAGATCTATTTTTTGACTAATAATTGCGCATCCAAATTTAAAAGATAAAGAAAAAACCCCTATTAAAATTTAGAGAGCTTTCTAGAAATGTAAAAATATTTGCAAAATTTGATAATTTGCTCTCAAAATTCATTTTTCTTGAAAAATAGAAAAAAATTATAAAAAATTAAATACTGATCCAAAAATTATGATATTTAGAATGAAAGCGTGTGATGTTCTCCCCAATCCGTAGAAAATGTTTTGTGAGAAAATACATAGCCGTTTGAAAGTTATGGTCAAATCTTTGGAAACTAGGGCTTTATCCACAATGATGTCAAACCTACAACAAAAAGCAAACAAAACCTGCAACAAAAGAATCCAACTCCAAGATTTCTCAAAATGTGTTAAAATATGTCGGGTTCACCAATGTAAATAGGGAAAAATTCAGATTTAAATGTTGAAAACAACAAATTAACTAAACCCTATCAAGCACCATGAAGCACAAACTAGAATGAAAATGCAAATAAACAAAGGAAATGCAAACCAATTTTCAAACTAGACTTGATTGACCTCCATGGCTCTTCTCCACCTGCATGAGAATGCAATATTTTGAAGGTTGATTGTTGGAGGAATGTTGGTTGCTCAATTCAGCAGCATACCATTGACATGGGGATGATAGAAGAATGACAATAGATAGAAATGGATGAAAGACTCAAGAATGATTTTGACAGCATAAGGACACTTGAAGAATCCACCCCCTAATGGCTTATGAGAGAGTTTATTTATAGGAAATGTCTGATTTGGATTGATAGTTGAGATTGAATGTCAATAAGATGTCTAAATCAATGGCCAAAATTGAAAGTTGTAGTATGGACTAGGGTTAGGTCAAAATTAGGACAAGGATAAAGATGAAGGGTTGAGATTGAATTATAAAATAATTCAATCAAGGGCTGAAATTAAATGAGATGTCAAGAGATAAGATTTGATGTGGAAGATAAGATTGACACGAACAAAGAGGTGATAGGAGAAATTAAATAATAAAAATTATTTAATTTAGGAGGTCAATGAATAATTAAATAATTAAAATAATTATTTAATTATAGAGGAATGTGACAAAGGGAATCATTTTGAATTAAATAATGATTTAATTCAAAATTCAAGATAGTGGACCAAATTAAATAAATAAAATTTATTTAATTTAATGAGAGAAGAGGCTAATGAATAATTAAATAATTAAAATACTTATTTAATTATAGTGGAAAGTGGACAAAAAATTAAATAAATAAGAATATATTTAATTTTAGAAAGAAGAGGACTTAATTAGTGACGTAATTAAATAAATAAAATTTAATTAATTAATCAAGGAGGAAAAAAGATAAAAAAAATGAATTAATTAAATAATTAAAATTATTTAATTAATAGAAGACTTATGACATTAGAAAATAATTAAATAATTTATTTATTTAATTATCAAAGACAAAAGGGGAAATGATAGAGAATTTAGAAATCGCAAGCCCAAGACAATTTTTAGTGTCTACATTTCCATTATTGATTTACATGTTTACATTCTATTAATGCATGTTAATGGTTTAATGGTGGATAAGGTTTTAAGGGATAATATAGATTTGAATGTTAATGAGGGTTTTTGATGTTTTAAAGTATACAACTAGTTCATCCCCCCTCTCAATTTTCTTGTGCATCTAACACAATGGACACTAATGGATGTAGCCTTTGTATTTTATGAAGGTTTGATTTTTAGGTGTAGGAGATGCTACTAAACTCGGCACATTGCATCAGAATACTCAATTGTCAAATCCTTAGCAAATCAAGAGGCCTCTTGGTGGAAATACTCTTCACCCAAACATTATACTATAACGAACTCTCCTAGAAGGAATGTTTCTCCTCCAAAGTTGGATACCAGGAAGCAAAATGTGGAGAAGGTTAACGAGCTTTCTCCAAAGCCAAAGGTAAACCAAAAATTGCTTCATCCGAGTGACTCGTGCAACTTGGAAAGGGAAAACATTTGTGATGCATATTCTCAAAGGACCTCTCTTACTGTCACTTATAACCAGCAACAAAACAACATTTATATTCTCCCACTTTGGTGGAAGAATCATGAAACTTGGGGGATATGAGAACTCTTTCACCTCAAGCATCACATGAGCCTTCAAATGGGACAAGCAACAAGGAAAGTCTAGAAGAGAATATCCATCCAAAAGATCAATGGTGGAAAAAAGTAAAGAGGAGGAAACATACTCCACAACATCAAATGACTTTGAGATCCTCCAAGAAGGGGAAAAATGTGGAAACTTAATTAAACTTATATATTTGTTTGGGCAGAAAGGTAGTGTTTGGCCTCCTACTTAGGTGTAGGAGTGTTGATCTTTTCTTAGTATAGGTTATGTTACTGTAAGTGGCAAGAGTAACCCTTTTGTTTGAGTATCCCTAGTCGGGGACCTTTGGATGCACCCCTATTAGAGGGCTGATGTGATTCTCATTTTTATCATTTTTATATATGGGAGTAGACCCCATGTCCACAACTTCTTATGGAGAAAAAAATGAAAAGATACTTCGATTTCATGAGGTATTTTGTGATTGTCCAATCCTTAAATTTATCATGAGTGCTTGAAAAATTAACCCGGGCTCTAATGAATCATCCCTTTGCATCTAGCTTAAGTAGCATTATTTGTGTTATAATTTAAATTGATTCACTTGTCTCTTCTTTTTGTCCTGTATATTTTCCTTGTTCTTCTTAATATTAGAAGGTAACTCTTTTTGGTGTAAGTTTTTTCTTCTATCTCTTTATCCTTTTTGTGTACCTTTGGTGAGGGTCTAAAGGGTGGTAGATGGTACCCTAGCATTGGTTGAATGTTGATAAGAATCTCCTTCAGGAGGAATTCATTTTTTACTTTCTCCCAGTAGTGACAATGAATGACAAGATGTTATTGTTTTTATTTATATCCTTCTTTTTCCTCTTCTTCTTCTCTTTATTTTCCTCATTTATCTTCTCCTATTTCTTTTCATTCTACTTATTTCTCTTGTTCTTCTACTTTTCCTTCTTCTTTTCCTTATTATTATTCTTCTTCTTCTTAGTATTCTTATTCTTCTACTACTATTACTACTACTACTTCTCCTTCTCATTGTCCTTCATCATCTTCTTCATCATCATCATATTCTTCTTCTTCTTCTTCTTGCATGTTCTTCATTGGTAATAGGTTTTAAGATCCTAGATGAGTGTTAACATTTGAATCTAGATTATCTAAAATATATGATCCACCTTAGTTTCTCCAAAGAACTACTTTTGAGCTTGATTGATTATAAAAATTAAGTGTTGATGTTAGCCAATGTGTTATGGATATTGGATATATATCCTTTTATGCCAAATATATCTCTTATAATGGCATCTAGTCTTCCTAACAAGTGATGCATATCCTCCTTCATCTTGTTGGTTTCTTCTCTAATTATATCAATGGTTATGGTATTTATATCTTCCATTAATGGATTCTCTTTGTTAGAATTCTGTCTAGAAGTGATAGGATTTGTTTCTTTACATCTCATTGAATACCCCACCACTATGTGACAAAATAATTTTGTAATAAATTATAAAAAACAAATCCAATAAATCTTTAAAATTTACTATAACTTACCAAGGCCTAGATCTCACTTCACAAAAATAATTTCACTAATTTGTAGCCAGGGAATGAATTTTGTGGAAACCTTGAATTCATAATAAATACTTTAGTTCAACTCCAAATGACCTCAAATCTAGACTATAGTAGAAGAAAAAAAATCTTGATAAACCCTCTAGATATAAAAAAAAAATATGTATTTTAAACCTTGGGAGAAAATTAAATGGAAACCCTAATGTAAACCTAATTCTACAAAAAATCCTTGAATTTTCTCTAATTTCCTTAAAATTTATATTCTAGTATCTTCAATATGATCTTCAATAACCCTTTTAAAAATTAAAAAAAATCACCAAAATCAAATATATTCGTTTCCCAAAATGAACTCCAAAATAAAAAAATTGTCTTGCTTTCACAATGTTAACATCATGCTCTGATACCAATTATAATCAAACAAATTTTATTTGAATTAAAAATCCGAAGATAATACCTAGCGCACAACCTATGGTATTGCGAGAGTTTTCAAAAGAACAACAAACTCGAAAAGTGTTTTATGCAGCTCAAAAACTGAATTATTTACATTCAAAATGGGAATATGTACATAGCAAGAGGAATTTCAACATTCATCACATTGTTTAGAATTCAAAATTACAAAAATAAAGCAATAAAACATGAAATTTTCAAAAAAAATGTGTTATTTTCTACCCCAACTTGGTAGGGTCATAACTCCTAGCCCGGTGGTCAAAATCTTAACTTCTCTACCTCGTCAGAAAGGTATCAAAGAGATCTAATTTCAATCCCTTAAATTCAATGCTTGTGGCACATTCAATTTAAGGGATCAATGACACTTCTGACCCCAAATTTTGCTCTGAAGACCTCCAAAAATGTGATTTACTAAAGTGTAGAAAATACCAAAAAAATTGAATTTTCAATATTTTCCATCTATGCTTGCACCTTTGAATCACCCCTAGGTTGTTCTGGATCAAAACTACATAGTAGAATAATACTCTACAAATACTTAATAAGATGTCACTTCAAAGGGACAACCTCCTAATCCATTTTGAGCAAGATATCTCCAATAGTCTTCAATCAAAAATAAACTTGATATGATCATAATAACTAGTCACTAGATCCTATATACAACTAATTATTTCATGGATACCACCCAAGCCAACTTGGGTACTTAATTATAATCCTTATGATGAGCCAACTACCAATATATTACTATAATAATGATTATATAATCTATTTAATAGCTACGGTAGCCATAAGTTGACTACTCATAACCCAATACAAACTATAGTGTTAGGAGAGTAGTGTGGACACATGGAGGTTTGATCATTCTCTTCCTTTCTCTTTGTCATTTCATTATTTCACTTGTTTATCTTTAGTTCATCATTTCTATAGAAACTAGTATTCCCTAGTTTGTTGTTTTGCTTATTTTTTCTCCTTTTTGTGTAGGAAAGGTCAAAATCTAGTCATACAAACAATTTTTGTAACTTTTCAAAACAACATGGAACTTGGATGATAATGCATCGCAAATACATTCATACATTGTGGTTGCATCCTAAACAATGAGCATTTTTTTTCCAACAAATTCCTCTCTTTCTATTTTTTATAGTTCTAAATTTAATTTCTTATAATTAAATAGTTTCCATAAATTCAAATCTCTTTCTTTTTTCTTTCACATAGTGTAAGTAGGAAGGAAAATTTATTTGATAAGATTCTATTTAATTTTATGTTATTACAATAGTAAATTAAGTTTTTAAAATTAAATTATAAAAATAATCTATTTCATTAAAATTGTTTCCACATATTGTAGTGTGAGATTAGTTGTAAACATTCAAACACTTAGGTAAACAAAATATTTTTTCTCCCATTACAAGTGTAACAAAGTGCTATAGTTTGGAAAGTGCAACAAGGAATTTTTCTTTGCTACTCAATATCCAAGTTGTGCACTAAGTCTACTTTAGTATTTGTTTCCTCTTCCTCAACATACTTTCTTTTTATTTTGTGTTTGGTGCACTCCATGTCCTCCTTATACCCTTCCATTTGTTTCTTAGTGCATAAATATTATTTTCCAAACATGATTCATGGTCACTAACATCTTTGGTTGTTTTAAAATAAGGTGGTGCAAACACTTTTAAGGCCCATCCACTCCAATTTTTAGGTCATGAAAATTGAAGGTGTGTTGGAAGGTAATAAAATGTTTCTCCTATGTGAAAATATCTTGACAACACTCTTAATCTAGGTAACAAAAAAATCACAAGTCCTCATAGCTATTGGGAAAATGTGTCTCAACCTTACAATTATATATATATATATATATATATATATATATATACTAGTTACATCGATAGGTGTAATATACAATGGAAGTAATGGGGGAGAGTGTGATGCATGTAAAGAATGTTTTGTTAGTTTTTTCAAAAAACTTCTAAAATGACTGACATGTACATTAGATAAATGATACATTGTAAATCTAGACCGTTAAATATTAGGTTTTAGACCTAATAGTGGATATTTTGTTGGTTTGTCTTGCCCTAGAATGTAATCCTATTTATGAGGGTGTTGTCCTACAATTGTAGATGGTGATGTATTCTAAGAGTCTGATAGCAGTCATGTTGTCTTTGGATCTCTGAGTGGTGATACTCTTGTGAGAAGCTTGTTCTGCAAGTATATTGTAATCTTTGTGATTTCTGAATAATATATTGGGCAGCTTTTGGAGTGTGGGGTTTTTCTCTCAAAAGGGTTTTCCCCATGACATAAATAATTGTGTTGTGGTGTGCATGATATTTGTGTTTATTTTTTGTTTAAATTTATGTAACTGTTAAAGATCTATAAAAATTTTACATTATTCTCCTATCAAGATTAGTGTAGGAAGTTGTTCTGCTACTTTAGCTTCCTTATAAGCGGTATCAGAGCTTGATCACCTTTGGTTTCAGTTGTTGATTGTTAGGTTTTTTGAACTAATCCAGATTTGAGTGGGAGCTTGTGTAGAAGAAACTTTGTGATCTTGTTGCAAGAATTTTCATATGGCAAGTTCATCAGGGAGAATAGAGGTGGAGAAATTTTCTGAAAATAATTTTGAGATGTGGTAGTTGAAGATGGAGGATTTGTTGATAGATCAAGATCTATGGGATGTTGTTGATGAGAATGTTTCAAGGCCTACAGATCCTACTCAGGCTACTCAATATGATGTTATGGGCCACAAAGCCAAGGGTCTAATTAGATTGTGCTAGGAAAACTCTTTTTTAATTAATGTCCATGAGGAGATCTCTACACATAAACTATGGAAGAATCTTGGTGATCAAGCCAAATCTTTAGTGAACAATATTTTCTTGAGGAAGAATTTGTATTCCTTGAGAATGGAAGAGGGTGGACGAATCACAAATCACCTGCAAGCATTCAATATGTTGGTGGCTCAGTTGGAATCAATTGGTGTCAAAATGGATGAGGAAAAATGTCATATCTTGCTTTGTTCTTTGCCTGATTCGTGGGATTCTCTTGTTATGAATATTAGGAGTACTTATGTAATTTTGAAGACTGAAGATGTGGTGGGTTCTTTTATTTCTGAAGAGATGAGGAGGAAGGTATCCATCACTGTCAAGGAAGTCCTAAATGTTCATGGAAGACCTAAAGAAAAAGGTAAGAAAAATGAGAAGCGTGAAAAATTCAAGTCCAGGGGGAGATCTATATCTCCTAGAAAGTCCAAAGTTATTTGCTAGAACTGCGGTAAGCTTGGACATGTTCGTAAGGAATACAAAAAATAAAAGAAGAAAAAGAAGAAATTTTATTTTGATTCTGAGTCTAAGAAGGAATATGGTGATGCATTCATTGCATTTTGGCAACTCGTGCAGGTAATGATGCATGGTTAATTGACTCAGGTGCATCTTTCCATATGACCTTTAATAGAAATTGGTTTTTTTAATATGAAGAATTTGATGGAGGTAAGGTGTACTTGGGTGATGATTCTTATTTAGACATTGTTGGCCATGGTAAAGTTAAAATCAAATTTCTTGATGGTAGAATAAAAAGGATTAATGGTGTGTTGCATATCCCTAGATTAGCACGAAATATGTTATTTGTAAGCAAACTAATAGATGTGGGTGTACAAGTAGTATTTTTTTATGCATGATGCAAGATGGTTAAAGGTGTTATGGTGACTACTAGAGGTGTTAGATATGACACATTATATAATTTGGATGCATGCACTATTGAGTGCAATAGTACTTTTGTGAAAATCAAGTTTGTGGAAGAAGTGAGGGTTTCATCTTCAACAGATGGTCATGACTTTTAGGTACCCAAGGGTGCATGCACTATTGAGTGCAATAGTACTTTGTGAAAATCAAGTTTGTGGAAGAATTGAGGGTTTCATCTTCAACATATGGTCATGACTTTTGGGTACCCAAGGGTTCTCTTTCTTCTAAGTCAAAGTTACTTGAAAAGAAAACTATGTTATAGCACCAAATACTTGGCCACACTAGAGAAAAGGGTCTAAGGACCTTGAAAGATAAAAAAACCTTGTTGAAGGTTTGTCTGATTGTAATCTTGAATTTGATTTATGTGAGCATTGTATTTATGGAAAAAAAACTCCATTCAGTTTTACTCGAGTTCTCATAAATCTTGTGGTGTATTGGATCTTATTCATTCTGATGTGTTTGGTCTTGTAGATGTTCCTTCGATTAGTAAATCCACATATTATGTTTCATTTATTGATGATTATAGTAGGACATGGGTATATTTTCTAAAGAGTAAATCTAAAGTTCTCAGTAGATTTAAAGAATTTAAAGCAATGGTTGAGTTATAAACTGGAAAGAAAATAAAATGTTTGAAGATTGTTAATGGTGGTGATTTTTTCTCTAATGAATTTGATAGATTTTGTAAAGATTATGGTATTCATAGACAAAAGACAACTTTGTATTCTCCACAATAGAATGGAGATGTAGAAAGAATGAACATGACACTGATGGAGAAGGCTAGGAGTATGTTGAGTGGTGCTAGCCTAGAGCAAAGGTTTTGGGCTTAAGCTATTGGCACTACCTTTTACCTAATTAACAGGTCTCCTACATCAGATCTTGTTGATAAGATGCCTATAGAGGCATGGTCCGGTCACAAGCCTTCATTAATACATCTTAGGTTTTTTGGTTTTGATACATATGCACATGTGCCAAAAGAGAAGCGCAGAAAGTTGGAGAACAAGGATGTGAAATGTATCTTCATCGGATATAGTTATGGTGTGAAAGGATACAAGCTTTTGGATATTATTGCACAAAAGGTAATATATAGTAGAAGTGTTATTTTTAAAGAAACTAAGCCTTCTTCTGTTACATATCAGCCAAAACAAAGTAAACAAGAAGATGTGATTCAATTTCCTTATACACCTGAGAAAGTTGAATCAATGCCCATGGATAGATAAGAAGTCAAGGAGAGCTCATCTAGCTCTGAATCTTCAGAAGAGGAGGAAGAACCTCCATCTCAACTTGTTCGTAGGTCTACAAGGCATAGACAACCACTTGAAAGGTATACACTTGGTGATTGGAGATGTATTTTTGGTTTGAATAATAACATGGATGAACCCAAATCTGTAGAAGAGGCATTAGGTATGAATGATGTTGAATCTTGGAAGATTGTTATGGATGAAGAAATGGCATCTTTGAAAAAGAATGATACATAGGATCTTGTACCATTGTCTGAAGGATGAAAACCTATTGGTTGCAAATTGGTGTTCAAGAAAAAGATTGGTTCAAATGGAGGTATTGAGAAGTCAAATCAAGGTTGGTTGCGAAAGGTTACTCTCAAGTTGAGCACGTTGATTATGGTGAGATATTCTCTCCTATTGCAAAAATGGCATCCATTATATTTTTGTTTGTTATTGTTTTTGCTTATGATTTAGAGGTTGAGAAAATGGATGTGAAAACTGGTTTCCTTCATGGTGACTTGGAAGAGGATATTTATATGACACAACCAGAGCAATATGTGGTGAAAGGTAAAAGCAAATTGGTTTGCAAATTGAAGAAATATTTGTATGGCTTAAAATACTATCCTAGGATGTGGTACCAAAAATTTGATACATATGTGTTGAGTTTGGGATTTGAATGTTCTAAATCAAATCATTGTGTTTACTACAAAATTGATGGTGATCATTTCCTATTTATTGCATTATATGTTGATGATATGTTATTTATTGGCAAATGGAAAGGTATGATTTTAGAACTGAAATCTCAACTTGCTGCTAAATTTGAAATGAAAGATCTTGGTGCAGCTAAACACATTCTTGGGATGGAAATTAAAATAGATAGAGTGAACAAAAAGTTATGGCTTGGCCAAAGTAATTATGTCAATTCAATTTTACAGAGATTTAACATGCAGGATTGTGGACCATTATGTGTTCACCCTTCTATTGGAACAAAGTTATCTATTTAATATTGTCCAACATCTCCATCAGAGATGGAAGACATTAGCAAAGTGCCTTACCAGAGTGGAGTTGGAAGTTTGATGTATTCTATGGTTTGTACTAGACCATACATTGCCCAAGTAGTTTGAGTTCTTTCCATATATATGTCTAATCCTAGTAGAGTTCATTAGGATACAGTTAAAAGGGTCTTCAGATATTTGTGTAGTACCTCAGATTATTCCTTGTGTTATCATAGTAATGTGACTGAAGATAATATTTCCCTTGATATTCATGGTTATGTAGATTTAGACTGCATAGGTGATATTGATAGGAAACGATCCACCAGTGCTTATGTGTTTACTTTATTTGGTGGTGCAATCAATTGGATGAGTAAGAGACAGGTTGTGGTTGCTTTGCCCACTACTGAAGCAAAGTGTATGGTAGCTACTCATGCTTGTAAAGAGGCCATTTTGCTTAAGAGACTGTGTTCAGATATTGGAATAAAACAAGGTACAGTGACAATTTATTGCGATAGTCAAAATGTGATATGTCTAGCCAAGAACCCTACATTTCATTCTAGGACCAAACACATTGATGTATAGTATCATTTTGTTAAAGATGTGGTCGAAGATGGCAGGGTGAAGTTGGTTAAGGTAGAAACTTTGATGAATGTTGTTGATTCTTTAACTAAGCTTGTGAGCACAGAGAAGTTCAGATTCTTTTGGCCCCTAGCAATTAAGATACAATGTTTACTCCCTCCCGTTGCTCTTGTAAGGTGTTCAACAAGTGGGAAATTTATGTGGAAAATGTGCCTCAACCTTGTAATTATATAAAGGTTATTGTTGATAGGATATATATATATATATATATATATATATATATATATATATATATATATATATATATATATATTTCTTAGTTACACCAATATGTGTAATATAAAATGGCAGCAAGGGGAGAGAGTGGGATGTGTGTAAAGAATTTTTTGTTAACTTTTTTAGAAAACTCCTAAAATGGTTGAGATACATTAGATAAATGATACACTGTAAATATAGACCACTAAATAATATGTTTTAGATCTAATGGTGGATATTTTGTTGGTTTGTCTTGCCCTGGAATGTAATCCTATTTTATGAGGGTGTTGTACTACAATTGTAGATGGTGATGTATTCTGAGATTCTGATAGAAGTCATGTTGTCTCCGGATCTCTGAGTGGTGATACTCATGTGAGAAGCTTGCTCTACAAGTATATTGTAATATTTGTGATTTATGAATAATATATTGGGCGACTTTTGGAGTGAGGTTTTTCTCCTGAAAGGGTTTTCCCCACGTAAATCATTGTGTTGTGGTATGCATGATATTTGTGTTTAAGTTTTTGTAACTATTAAAGATCTATAAATTTTTTGCATTATTATCCTCTCAAGACTATTAAATTTAGTGCATCATAAATCCACAAGTCAAAAATTTGGCGCATTTTCATAGACCACAAAAAATTTCTTCACACCTAAAACATTTGAATCCTCAACTATAATTATTCTTTCCAACATTGTGGCCTTAATGGTTGCCACCTCTCTCTTTTCATCTAGGTGTATATTATAGTTGAAGCACATTCTACTTATAATGCATGTATGAAGGTGGTGTAAATTGATTTTGGGGTGCATACTGTGTTGTAAGGATAGGATTTATACAGTAGCATTCATCACCTGCTCTCCTCTAGATTTGTGCATGTTGTGCACCACCCTACAAGCATTGGTCATGCTTAGGGCTATCATATATCCCACACCTATAATAATAGTGATGACTTTCATCTTCTCTAGTAAGGCACAAGATCAGGTGGCATGCCACTCATGACATATAGCACAACCTTGGGCCTCTAGGGGTCATTAAGTAGTGTTAACCTCCCAAGCTCCCACCATCAAACAATCATTTGTTATATGCCCCTCTTTTGAGCACCACATAATATGTTTAGTATCATTTGCAATTTCTAGTTTCTCCATTTGCATAACCATGATACTCATCTTCTCTCCCAACCACACTCCATGTACTAATGTGGCTCAATCACTACTTCAAGGAAAAAGGTTTCCTCTAGCATAACTTTCTAAATTATGAAAGTCCTTTAGACTAACTCCATTATATATAGTCATTTAGCTTCCAATGAACCATTCTTGTTGAAGACTAGGATCGATGGCCTTTGTGATCTTCGCCACTAGCTCCATGAAGTGTTGGTCATACTTGGAAACTAGCTTGTTGAGTTTCTACTTCAACTCCTTAATGGTAGTTATGTTTGCATGCTTGAGCTTAGGGTACATCATTTTTTGTAAAAACCTGTATTTATCTTTTACTAATTTGACCTTAAAGGTGTGTAGATTGTACTTTGTATACCAATCCTATAATAGGCCTCCTAATGTGGCTACAAAGAGGCTTATCTTGAGCACAATTTTAGTGATGTTTTCTTTCCATGCTCTCTTGCAACCTTTTTGATGTTGAGAGGCATCTTCCTCCCTTGTACATTTTTTAACTATTGTTAACATTGGCTCTATCACTATTGCATGAACCATAATTCTACTATGGTATAAATTAACCAAATTTTCTACTTAATTAAATCAACTATCCACTTTATTATTTATGCAATCTACCTTTCGAAGAAAAAATTGCTTTCTAACTAGTACTAAAATAATGACAAGTTTGCACTAGATGGTGGTTTCAAGGTTGCAGTTGGTTCATATTCCTCTAATTTTGCATAACTAGCAATGTTTGACCATTGAAACATGGGTATTTAACCTTTTGTTGTAGCATATTTCCTCTATGGTTGATATGCATATCCCCAATATCTACTTCTAGCATATGTGTGTGATCTCTTCTATCAATGCCCCAAACTGTGTCACCTCTTTCACAAGTGTTGCACCCTTCTTGATCACTTATCTTACATGGTCACGATTGTAAGTTTATTTTCTTCATTCCACCTTCCATTATATTCCAATCAGCTTGCACTCAAACAACTACTTTCTACTCCTACACTATGATATTCCACAACTATTAATTGATCATCTCCCTATACCATGTATTTGGATTCACAAGGATTGACTACTGCATTGCAAGGGATTCAACATGTTTTCTAAAAGAAACATTTTCAACCAAAAAGCTACTTGATGCAACAAGTTCCTTCTAATTGGCATAACTGATTTCTATAAGGTCTTGTCAATATATTGTATGTTGAAATGACAAACTACTATTTATAGTTTCTTGCATAAAAGTATCCACTAATTTGGCTCAAACTATGTCTAGATGTTGTAGGTGTCCAAAATTTTCAACTATCCACTATATCTAACTTTGATATTCCTTTCTCCTTTGCTTCAACCACACCGCAAGCCCATCATAAATTTTTTCTAGTAATTTAGCCCTGAATTCCTTGTAGAGAAAGTCAAAAATCTCCTCACACCACTAGAATCAAAATGTTAGTTATGTATTATTTGTGTCCATGAAATGATAGCTAAGCATTTAAACTAAATATGCATTGGTATATCTTCATGTCTTACTCAAATTCCATTGAATCCTTTAACCCATTGCATGCTCTACACACTACCTATTATAGACTTATTGTGTCTATTAAAAAATCACATATAGGTGCATAGATAACACTCAATAACACATCAATCATGTATACTATTCTAAATTTATGTATCATTGACTATAGTGTCACAATGATAGTCATGGATACTTACCTTACAACTACAAGGGTATATATAGGTGCATGTCCATAGCATTGTGTAGGTGAAATATAAGTGCATGAATAGTTGTTAGGAATTGTAGGCAATAGCTTATCAATTAAATATAGATTTACAAAGTTTAAATAGTGGAATTAAATACACAAAAATGAATTGTACCGTAGAAGATAACATATAATTTAACATGGTTCACCTAGATTCGAACTACATCCACCAACAAAGAGTCAAATATATATTAATCTTCCAACAAATAATATATACAATAGCTTGCAACAACTGCTACAACTTGCAACAACGTTTATCAACATTTTACCACTACTAGTTTTTTTACCACACACTTTGTTGCATGTATTCACAGCTTAACTTTATTTTTTTCCAACCACACATCCATGACCTTCTGCTAGCAATTCATCATGCACAAAAGTGACAAAACTAATTTTCACAAATTCTATTAAACTTCCCATGTGCGCACAACAGTCCTTTCAATTCATGATTGTTCATTTCCCATGTGTAGCAATAAACTCTTCGTATTTTTGACAATTTTTTTAATTGTATTTTAACTTAATTATATATATAAATCTACAACAATTTCCTTTATTAAAATATTGTTTATTTTTGCTTCAAGGGCGCTATCCCTAGAAGCCCTTGCTAGGGGCGTTGTCCCCAGTCCCCCTTCAGGGGGATAATACCCCCCAAGCCCCACAAGCGGGGTGTTGTTCCCCTTGCATTCCCCCTTTAAAAAATTTGGGGGAAAAATGTACCAAAAAAAAGTGGAGAAAATTAAGCCTTCGAGTCTAATTGAGCTCTGCAATACAACAATCTCCCACTTGGAAACAGAATAGACTCCACACCATACCATCGCCCACTTGGAGACTGATCACAACACTGTTGCCCCTGCATATCCCACTAGAAATTAGCACCCTAGACCCTACTATTCTAAAATTATTTTAACCTTGAAGACCAACCGAAGCTAAAGAGGAGCTCAACTTCTCTCTTGTCACTACCTTCATAAACATATCCATTGGATTTTCATCTATTTGTATCTTTTCCAACTTTACCTATCCATCCTCCAACATCGATCGAATAAAATGATACCTCAATTGTATGTGTTTGGTTTTTGAGTGCAAGGAAAAATTATTTACAAGATGTATAGCATTTTGGCTATTCGTAAACAAGTAACTTTCAGCCTATTGTTTTCCCAATTCTTCCATGAAAAATTGCAGTCATATCATCTCTTTGCTTGCCTCTGTTGTAGCTACATACACTATCTTCGTGGTGGATAAAGCAACCACCTTTTGCAGCCTTGAGATCCAACTCACTACTATCCCACCAATTGTAAATACATAACCTATTGTACTCCACCTGGTATCAATATCCCTTTCCAAATATGAGTCAACATAGCCTTTTAAATCAGTATTAGAGCCCCAAAACATAAATTGTTACTAGATGTTCCTCTCAAATATCTGAGAATCCATTTAATCACATTCCAATGTTCCATTCCAGGATTACTCATATACCTGCTAACAACTCCTATTGCATGCACAATATCTGGTCTCATGCATACCATGGCATACATTAAACTGCCTACAACTAATGCATATGGTACCTTGGATATTTTTTCTTCCTTCTCTTGTGTCTTGGGACACATATGCTTAGTCAATTTGAAATGACTAGGAAAAGGTGTTCTAATAGCTTTTGCATTCTCCATGTAAAATCTCTGCAACACCTTTTCAACATAATCAAATTGAGATAGAAACAATTTTATGTTTTTCCTATCTCTAGTAATTCTCATACCAAAGATTTTTTTTGTTGCCCCCAAATCCTTCATAGCAAAAGAGTTTGCTAAATATTGTTTTAACTCCTTAATGTGATCCATGTTAGACCTCGCTACAAGCATATCACCAACATACAAACACATAAAATAATGTAGTTAGCATTATCCAACCTCTTAAAATAAACACAATGGTATGAATTACACCAATTGTAGCCTTACTCATCCATAAAACTATCAAATTTAATATACCATTACCGAGGTGCCTATTTCAAGCCATACAAACTCTTTTTCAATTTGTACACTAATTTCTCCTTACCTTTGACCTTAAAACCTTGTGGTTGTTTCATATATTTCCACCTTCAAATCACCATGGAGAAAGGTGGGTTTAACATCTATTGCGCCAAATGCAAATCTTCAGCAGACACAATATTAACAAAAATACGAATAGAAGTCATTTTGACAATCAGATAAAAGATTGCATCAAAATCTATGCCTTTTTTAATGCAAAAACCCTTTACAACCAGCCTGGCTTTAAATCATTTCTTACCTCCATCTTCCTCTTTCAGAAGATAAACCCATTTATTTGGTAAATATTTCTTACCTGCAGGTAACTTGGATAATTCCCAAGTCTGATTTTTCAGCAAGGAGTCCATTTCTTCTTCCATTTCACGCTCCCACTGAACCTTTTTGTATCCACCTGCATAGCTTCATCATACCCTTTTGGCTCACCAACATCAGTTAATAAAATAGAATACAAAGAGGGAGAAAATATTTCAGAAGGGCTTCTTATCCTTGTTGATCATCTAACATTCACTGGAGTTTGTGGTATTTGTTGTTGTTGTTGCAGAACATGAGGAACCATTGGAACATCATTGTTTGGAGTGTCATCCAACACTACATAATCATTTTCTTTCTTCTCATGCTACTGCAATTGATCTTTGTACAACACCTTGTCATTAAATATAACATCCCTGCTTCTCATAATTTTTAGATTTTCAAAATCTCAAAGCCTATAACCAAATTCCTAAATTCCATATCCAACAAAGATATACCTTTTTTAATTTATCTTCTAGCTTAGTTCTATTTTCAGAATCTACATGTACAAATGTTTCACATCTGAAGGTTCTGAGAAAAGAATAACTCACCTTCTTACCTATCCATGCTTCTTTTGGAATACCACAACCTAAAGAATAAGAGGGACCTCTATTAATTAAATAAAAAACAATGTTTATAGCGTCTAACCACATGTTTAAACGAATAAACAATGTTTATAGCCTCTAACCACATGTTTAAATGAATAAACAATGTTTATAGCCTCTAACCACATGTTTAAACGAATCACAACATGCAATCTCATAGTCCATGCACGCTCCATTATTGTCCTATTCATGCACTTAGCCACTCAATTTTCCTGCAAAGTCCTTGAAATCGTTTTCTGCCTACGAATTCCATTAGAGGAACAATAATCTTCAAATTATTTTCTGCAATACTTAGCACCATTATCAAATTTGAGACATTTTAACTTTTTACTCATCTCATTCTCAACCAAGCTCTTCCAATTTTTAAATGTTTCAAATACATCAAATTTTTTCCTAAGGAAATAAATCCAAACCTTCCTAGTTGAGTTATCAATGAATGTAACATAATATCGAGAGCCACCGAGAGAAGACACCTGAGCTAGTACCCATACATTTGTATGCAAAAGCTCCAACTTCTCATCTTTCGTTTACTTCCCATCCTTGAGAAAACTAACTCTATTTTGTTTGTCATACACAACTTTCACAAGAATCTATATTAACACATTTTAGACCTGGTAAAACCTTCTTTGAATGAAGTACTTTCATACCTTTTTCACTCATATACCCAAGTCTATTATGCCATAGTATTGTTTCTAAACCTGTAGCATCTATCTGATTTTCTATTTGTTGACTCGCAACAACTATTCATGAAATTGTTACAAAACCCACAACAACTACTGTCGAACCCGTAGCAACTGTTATAGTTGTTTTTTCTAGCAACTTCCTTGTTTTATTTTTATCTACAACAGCTAAAGTAGAAAGAATAGTATGACCTGCACAAAGATATAAGGTGCCTAATTTTACACCTTTTTCCACCACTAAGGCCCCTTTTGTAACCTTCCAGTTTTTATCACTAAATGTAACAACATAACCTTCATCATCTAGTTTCCCTACTGAAATTAAATTTCTAGTCAGCCTTGAAATGTGTCTTACCTCTTGTAGTAGCCAATGATTCACATTTTGCAACTTAATCATGATTCTTCCCTTTCCAACAACCTAACAAGGTTCGTTATCTCTGAAATAAATAAGCCCAAAATCCCCTTGGACATAATCAAGAAAATAACTTCTATGGGATGTAGCATGAAATGAAGCCCCTAAATCATAACACCCAAGAATCATCAACATTGTCAAGAGATAAAATCAAAGGATTATCTTTGTATTTATTACTTACCACATTTGCTTCCTTATTTCCTTCATTTTTGTCTCCATCTTTGTTCTTTCGAGACCAACAACCTTTCTTTAGATGACCTAGTTTCTTGCAATACCAACAATCCTTCTGTCCTCTGGATTGTGACCTCTTGTCTTTTGACTTTCCTCGTGACTTCCCACAACCTCCAAAATTCTTCCCTCTCCTTTGATCTACCCCTACTTTCTGCATTCAAAAAACTCTTTGATGTGGATGTTCCACCTAAGCTTTTCTTACGAATTTTCTCACTTGAAATAACACCAACATCATCAAATCTCAATGTATTCAAACCAGAAATAGAATTACTAACTGTCATTACCAAGCTATTCTAGCTTTCAGGCAAAGAACATAGAATCAAAAGAGCTCTAAGTTCATCAAAATTAACATTTACAGAAGTGAATTGACTGGTTACTGTGTTGAACTCATTTAAATGATCAGTAACTAACCCACTTTATACCATTTTTCATGTTAAATAAACACTTCATAAGAAATACCTTATTCGAAGTTGAAGGTTTTTCATATGATTTTGCTAATATCTGCATCAACTCTCCAATTGTCTTCGCTTTTGAAATAATAAATGTCACTGATTGGGCCAGACTTAGATGAATACGACCAAATGCCTTTCTGTCCAGAATATCCCAATCCTCATCACACATTGTTGATAGTTTTTTGGATTTCCCTTCCAGAAATCATTGTAAATCCTTCTAATAGAGATAATCATCTATTTGCATCTTCCATAACTAATAGTTATGCCCATTGAAATTTTCCACCTTCAATTTTCCCTCATTTTCCATTACTCCCACTCAACCGTGAGACATTCTTGTAGAGGATAACTAAACACAACCTGCTTTGATACCACTTGTTAGAAATTATGGGCAATAACTTATCAATTAAATGCATATTTATAGAGTTTAAACAATAGAATTAAATACACAAAAATAAATTGCAGTGAAGAAGATAACACATAATTTAACGTGGTTCACCCAAATCCAAACTACATTCACCAACAAAGAGTCCAATATATATTAATCTTCTAGCAAATAATATTTACAATAGGTTGCAACAACTGCTGCAACTTGTAGCAACGTTTATCAATGTTTTACCACTGCTGATTTTTTACCATGCACTTTGCTACGTGTACTCATAGCTTAACCTGTGTTTCTCTAGCCACACATCCACGACCTTCTACTAAGAATTCCTCATGCATAGAAGTGGCAAAACTAATTTTAACATGTTCTATTCAACTTCCCACACGCGCACAATAGTCCTTTCAATTCATGACTGTTCATTTCCCATGTGCAACAATAAACTCTTCATATTTTGGACGGGTTTTTAGCTGTATTTTAACTGAATTTTATATATATATATATATCCACAACAATTTCCTTTATTAAAATATGGGAGGTTTTTTCTTTTAGGGTGCTTCCCCCAGCAACCCCCAATAAAAATTTGGGGGGAAAAATGTGTCGACAAAAGGTGGGGAAAATTAAGCCTTTGAGTCTGATCAAGCTCCACAATACAACAATAGTTAAACTTTAAAGTAAAAATTGCTTTAAAGACAACTATAACTTTGTCCATAGATATAACTTATGCATGTTTTATCTTTATCTACAGTTAAGCATGTATAAAAAATTATTCACAAGCTATCTATAGATAGGCACTATATGGTGCTAATTTAAAATATTGCAATTTGATGCCAACATAAGGTGACTCATGGCATACCTACAATACTTGTAGATTGCATAGTTTGTGATCATGTTAGTCATGCCCATGAGGCTTATAAGGATGCTACATCAAAGTGTGCCACATCACAAATGGTGAGGGACATAGCTTAGAGAAAGGGATGCAACATTGCCAAGGTAGGCAACACTGTATATGAAGAGGAATACTATCCACATAAAGGGAGAGAGAGAGAGAGAGGGAGAGAGGGAGAGCACAAGCAAAGGAAAAGGAAACTATGCCCATGCTAAGAGTAGATGTTATGACAATTAACTTTCAATAAAGAGTGGCATAATAGATGGAGACTCAGCCCAAACAATTGAGATGGCCAACTTACATGATATTTGCAGGCTCAAGGGGATGATGATATCTATGCAACAAAGATGGAGATCAAGATATATGACAAGGACCTAAGATAGTGTGAGAAGTGAGGAAAGGTACGATTCATCAAGATAGCCTCCCTTAAGTGGTATGTATTACATCATGTTATTCTAATGAAATTTGATGTCTAAACATTTTGATATGCATATTTGAACAATTTTTCTTCTTTATTTTATGAGATGGATAATTTTGATGGCATAAACACTTACATGACTTCTATTTAGTTTATGATTCTTTTATTTTTCTATATGTTTGTGTTCTCTATTTGTTAATGTGTGTATGATATAGCATTGATAATCAATGCAAACAATTAATTCAGTAATCAATGAACAATATATGTAATAATAGAATCCATAAGATGAATCAATCAATTTACTAGAAGAAATCCTACAATCATAATCATAATTAGCATATTTATGACGAAATGAACAAGATGTGTCACTAGAGTTCAAATCAATTTAAACAATAGAAACTACTTGTTATTTTCTTTTACATTTTCATTCTTCTAACCACTACTTCATATCATCAAACATGTAACCAATACCACAATCTTGTTTATTTTCTTCTAATATTGTTGGTTCAAGTTCACCATATTCACATTTTCCAACTCATTTACCATGGTTTTGCATAATAGTAAAACTAGGACAATGTAATTGTTCAAGGGGTGCAACGAAACAAGAGGAATCAATAGTATAAGTAGCACCTTTCACATCACTACCACATACACAAGTTGTTTTCTCATCATTATATGCCTTAGGTGGTTTCCCATAGATGGATGGACCCTTGTAAAGATTAAGGATGTATTTTTTTGGACCAACATGATACTCTCTAACACCACAAGGCATATGTTTAAATTGGATCCATTGTCAACCATGAAACATTTACTGTTCAATTTACCATATCTTACCACAATGTGTAACAATAAAGCTTCATTATCAATCAACTCATGGGAGTTCTATATCATCAAATGAAATAATAGGATGTTCCTTATGACAAATAGTTTATATCAAAATACTAACCATCTATTGTGTGGTAACAAAATTTATTTAGTCTTTTCTAAGTATTTTTGCATGATATCCTTATACAAAGGTCATGTGAACATTGGTTACCAAAGAAATATATTAACTTGTTTTTTTTTAAGTTGTTGAAAATTGTCAAATTCCTTAGTTGCTTTAAATCTAAGCATAAGTTTAGGTGGGAGATCAACTACATTAGATAGTAAAACTTGTTGTCTAAGTGCAACATCATGGCCTCTAGCTAGCTTTTAATGTATATGTGATGAGGGGTTATTCTTCTACCATTGAATTCATTTTTCAATTCCACTCCTTGGTGTAAATTTACAAGTTCATACATGCTCATTTAGGCCAACTTACTAAAAATAACAAATGATTGTTTTTACCTTTTCGTACTTTTAATTGTCTTACACCCCTTAAGTGTTATTATGGGGCCCAAAACAACTAAAAAAAAAAGGAAACGTGTTTTTTTTTGGGTTGATGCAAGATTTCGGGCTTACACCACTAGATGCTCCTACATCAATGACCAACTATATGATCTCTATGAAATATCTTCAACATGAAAAGTAGGTATACATCTAGGAGGAAATGGCATCACATGGAAGGTAAGATGAGTAGAAGCATAAGCCATATGGATAGTAGAGGAAATAGGTAAAGCAAGTATCAAGAGAAATCATGAGAAGGCTCAATAAAGTCCATAATATCCTCAAGCATACTAGAGCTAGAAAAATGAAAAAGCATGACCTAAAGCCCTAAATGAATGATAGAAACAAAAAAATAAATCAACCACAATTATGTTCTACCACTCAAATAAATTCTAGATTCACTAATCAATAAGACATCATCATCTAAGTACTTATAATAGCAAGCAAGAAAGACTTTGCTTATAAGGATGTACTAATAAAACCATAAAAATTAACATATAATAACTCCTCACTAAGACCAACAATATCATGATGTAATGAAGACGGGTGATAGGAGGCAGACTGATGAAGAGCAGCGCACAGGTGTTTATGCAGGTTCATGACCATGTATAGGTCGTGGCCTGCATGTAATGTTTTTTCATTGTATGATGTGTGTTGTTGCTGGATCAGTTGGTTTAAGGAGTTTGCAAGCTTGGGATGGGTCTTTTTCGTGCTCGGGGGGCTATTGTTTTCTTTTCTAGTCATTCTTTGTGTCGTGTTGTGTGCTTGGTGGTCAAACTCGAGTGTTCGAGTTTGGAGCTAAGTATGGAGTCAAAGGTTGCTCCTTCGAGTTCGAGCTTGTTGTCTTTTTTTGATGTTGTTATGGGGGAAGATTTCTCCCCTTCTAAGCATGATATGGCTACAAATTTTTTGACCAATGCTTCAAATGGAGTGGGATCTTCGTGGGGTGGTTTTTCCCATATTCCAAAAGTGAATGGTTGTTTGGCAAAGAGTGAGACTCGCCCGGTTCTGGTTATCCAACCGATATCTATTGCAGAAGATGTTGAGTATTGGAGAAACCATGCATTAATTTGTAAGTTCATGGGCATCAGAGTATCTCTCCTATTTCTAGATTCCTTGGCTCATCGAACTTGGAACCCAGAGGGAGACATGGATGTTTTGTAGGCTACAAATGGTTATTTTATGGTGGTTTTTTCATGTATTGCATATCGTAATAAAGCTTTTGAGGGGGGTCCTTACTTCTACAATCAAGTGGGATTGTTCTTGAAACCTTGGCACATAGGTTTTAATCTAGCTGAAGAACTCCTGTCGAGGGTTCCAATCTGGGTGAGACTTCCTTGACTTCCGGATGAGTATTGGAGGAATGATATATTGCACATGATTGCACTTTTGTTGGGTAAGCCGGTGGGGTCGTCACAGCAGACATTAGAGAGGAGGGCCTTGTCTTTGGCCTATATTTGTGTGGAGATTGATCTAAATAACCCGATTCCTAGTTCATTAGAACTTCAAGTTGGGTCTTCATCATGGGTTCAACAACTGGATTATGAAATTTTACCTTTTTCGTGTCGAATCTACCATGAATATGGGCACCTGCAACGTAAGTGTCATAAACTTAAGGCTTTCGGCTCTTCCTCTGGTGGGGTTTTTGCTAAGATGCCTCCTCGCACAGCTCCATCGAGAGAAAAAGGGAAAGCCCCTATGTCTGAAGGGGAAACTAACAAAGAAGGTTTTGTTGCAATAAAATCTCGTAATAAGGGAAGAGGAAAAAAAAGAACCCTCAAGGACAGGGAAGATGATGCAAGTTTCAACCGTTTTGAGGCCCTAGAATATTTGGACTAGCAAGGGGTTTCCCTAGACAAGGGTAACTCTATTGATTCTACCCTAGTGGGAGAACAATTGATTTCTCAAAAAGATGGCAATGAGAATCTAGATGTTGAAATAGGTACCAAGTTAATGTCTAGTCACTCCCCGAATTTTTTTGCTTTACCTATTATTCCAGTGGAGGTAGATGTGAATGTTGGTCCATCCGTGTATCATATGGTTTCACATTTTGTCTTTGACTCAAGGTTCTGGGAGGGCTCCCTAGTCTCCTCATCCTTAGGGTTGCATCAGAAAAACTTTAAGAAGGGGAACTCAGAGAAGCCTACCAAGGCTGGGAGGAAGAAAGATCAAGATAAGATCAAGCTAATGGGTGAGAATTTGGTGGAGTTAGGCTCAGTGAAGCCTCTTGACTCCCATTTTTCTAAACCCCAAAAATGATTTTTCTCTCTTGGAATGTGATGGGTTTGAACAATATCCCTCATCAAAAGGTTGTTCAGGAATTGATAAAGGCTCATTCCCTTGATGTTTTATTTATCCAAGAATCTAAACTGTTTGTGGAGGGTATGGCTAAGATATCTTCCAAGATTTTGTGGCATGGTCAGTGCCAGTGCATTGGAGCACAGGGCAGTTCTGGTGGGATTGCTTGCTTCTAGTACAAGCAGAAGATCTCCCCCTTGTGGTGGATTGTGGGTTGATTGTCCTTGTCCTTGGTTGCTTCAAGTTTTGAGTCTAGTGAAATATTGCTACTTTCCAAGGTTTACGTTTTGACTGACTTGCTTGGCAAGGTTCATCTGTGGGACCATCTAAGGTATGTGAGATCTTTAGCTCCTTTGTTTCCCTAGGTTGTTGTTGGGGATTTTAATTCCATTCTCAGCCTTGATGAAAAGAGGGGTGGTTTGGATTGTTTGGAGCCCTCTTCGTCTTTGTTTAGTAATAATATAACTCAATTGAATTTGATTGATATAAAGTCTCTCAACGGTTTGTTCACTTGGAGTAATAGGAGATACGGGGTGGACTCTATCTCTGAGAGGCTGGATAGGTTTTTGGTCTCCATTTTTTGGTTAGGCAACTAGTGGATATCCAACTCTAAAATACTTGACTAAAGAGGCTCATACCACTACCCTATAAAATTTTCAACGCTTGGTCAGGAAAGTGCCAAGAATCCTACCTTCAAATTTTAGTTAATGTGGTTGTGTGAACCTTCTTTGCAAGATCTTATAAAATTTTGTTGGTTTGATGAACCTTTGCATGGGACAACCATGTACACATTTGTGAAAAGGCTTCATTTTGTGAAATTTCAGCTGAAGAAGTGGAATAGATAATGCGTTGGGAATGTCTTTAAGGAAAAATTTCCAGCTCAAAACCTTTTAGATATCATCTCTAGGCAGAACAGATATCAAGGGATTACTCAAGAATCCCTTAAAGCTAAAGCGAATGCTTTGGAGAGGCTATCTAAATGGGAGCTGAGGGAGGAGTTGTTTTAGAAGAAAAAGTCAAGGATTGATTGGCTTCAAGAGGGAGACAAGAATATTGCTTTCTTCTTTAACTCCGTCAAAGCCAGAGGACATGGGAATCTTATCTCCTCTATTGTGTCCTCACAGGGTGCTCAGTTATCTTCTTTACGTGACATCTCTCAGGAGGCAACCCAACATTTCTCTTCTTTATTCTTAGAGGAATCTCCTGAGAATTAGGAAGTAGTGAATAAAGTCTTGGCTTATATCCCCTCTATTGTTTCCTATGAAGTTAATGCTGCTCTTAATCGGCCAGTTTCCCTTGATGAGTTGGAGGTTGTTTTCAGCATGAAAAAAGGTAAGGCCCTTGGCCCAAATGGATTCCCTATTGTTTTTTCAAGAATATTGGTAGATTATCAAATGGGATCTTTTGGAGGTGGTGTAAGAATCACGAGTAAACAAATGTTGAAAGCCATGAACTCTACATTCCTTGCTCTTATTCTCAAATGTGAGGGTGCTAATTCTTTTGACCTATTTCAGCCAATTGCCCTTTGTAATGTTGTCTATAAGATCATATCCAAATTGATTGCTGAAAGACTGAAGCCTTGGTTGGTTAATGTTATCTCGAAGGAGCAAGCAGGTTTTGTGGCTGGTAGGCATTTCCATGATGGGATTGTGATTGCGGCTAAGGCTATCCATTCCACGAAGGTTTCCAAAGAGAAGGCCATGTTTGTTAAGTTGGACATGGCTAAGGCTTATGATCAGGTCAAATGGTCCTTTCTTCGCAAGGTTCGTTGTGCCTTTGGGTTTGGTGAGGATTGGATTAATTGGGTAATGAGCAGTGTCATGTCAGTGTTGTACTCAGTGTTGATTAATGGTGTGCCTTCTACTTTGTTTGGTGCTTCTAGGGGCCTTCGGCAAGGTGTCCCCTTGTCTCCCTATCTTTTCATTATTATGGCTGAAGATTTGGGAAGATTGCTTAAAGCCCATCTAAGTCAGGGGATTATTCGTGGATGGTCTTGGGGTGAAGACTTGTCTCCTCAAACCCATCTTCAGTTTGTGGATGATACCACTCTTGGGCATTGCCAGAATCTTGGAAGCGTGCAACTTCAGGAATGCTCTTGATATTTATCTTGTTGCTTCAAGTCAGAAGATTAATGAAGGGAAATCCTCTATTTTTTTCATCAACACTCCTTCGCTTATTCAATCAAGGATTGCTCGCATCCTCAGATTTCATATTGGTAATCTTCCTTTTGCGTATTTAGGTGTCCCCCTCTCTGTTTCCCCTTTGCCTAGAGGAACCTAGTAAAAGGTTTTGGATAAGTTTAGGGGTTATGTCAACCATTGGACTTGCAGGTGGTTGTCCTTTGTTGGGAGGATTATGCTCATGAAGGTTGTGGTTCAAGCGCTTCCTCTTTATAGATGTATGGTTCAAGTTGCTCTTGTTGGCTTCATTAAAAAGCTTGATACGTTCTCTAGGCAATTTTTATGGGCCGACGGTTTGGATACCAGCAAGTGGAGTTTGGTTAAGTGGGTTGCTATCTATAGGCCTATTCATCAGGGTGGCTTGGGTCTTCGACAGGCAACTATGACTGGTCAAGCCTTGGCTGCTAAGCTTTACTTGCATTGGTGTACTAGTCAAGATCAAGTTTGGGCTAAAATCCTCAAGGCTAAATATTTGAGAGGTGTTGTGAATAAGGATATTCCTAGATACTCTTTGGATGGTAAGGGGTCTATGATTTTGGATATTCTAAAAAGAGGTGCTAGCTTGATCAAGCAAGGTCTATTTTGGATTTGTCACAAGAGCGATGATGCTCTATTTTGGCTTGACTCCCGGGATGGTCATCCTCCTATCTTTACCACCCATCCTCATATGCAAGATATGGTGTTGAGTATTCAAGGTGTGTGTTGGTCAAAGGTCGGTGATTTCAAAGGTATGGAGCGATTGGGCCAGGTGGAGGTTCTCAAATGGAAAGGATGTCACTTGTGGCCCCCTGGAGGTTCTGATGAGGACCATGTTGAGTTGGCTAAGATTTTAGCAAAGATAGTCTATAGTTCTTTGTAGCAAAGGAATGTCTTGGCTTGGGCTTCGGATCCCAAAGGAGTGTATTCGGTGGCTGTTGGGTATTGTGAACTGGATTGTAGAAAGTATGGGGAGGATGAAGTCCCTTGGTGGAAATATGTGTGGAATAAGTTTGTGTGGCCTAAGTGCAACTTTTACCTTTGGTTAGTTGTGTGCACTTATGGTGGGCAGTGTGGAGACATTCTTGTGTGCATGGCCTCTCCCTCACTAAGTTTTGGAGGACTCTGGGGAGACCCCCTCCAGATGGCGTGGACCATTGGGCCTTCATGCATTCTTTGGCGGATTTGGCTAGAGCGAAACCGCAGAATTTTCTATGATAGAAAGCTAGTGGTTGTGCAAGTCTAGCAACAGATTCTTGGTATGCTTCGAGAGACTATTTCAACTAAATGTGAGGTTGGGGTTTCTATAAATGCTAATGACGTTGGGGTTTTGATGGGTCTGGGTCTGAATGGTCTCAGCTCCAGGAGGACCTATTCCTTTGGGAGGAGACATCCTAGAAAGAAAAATTTGAGAGAAGGTTGATGGGTCCCACCTCCTACTGGGATTTTGAAAATTAATACTAATGGCTCTTTTAAAGGAAATTCGGGTTTTGCTGGTGTGGGTGGTGTGGGGAGAGATAGTTCTAGGGCTGCCATTTTCTTCTTTTCTAGGAATCACAGCATCCAGACCAATAATTTCATGGAGGCTCTCGCCATTCTTATTGCCTTGGAAAAGGCTTGTGTGCTTTGGCTAGCGCAAGATTATCTATGAATCTGATTCACAGATTATGATTAATGTGTTAAATAGGGTGGATTGACAATTGTATTCGATTGTGTGGTAGACTCATCAACTTTGCAATTTGCTTGAGATGGTGTCCTTTGTTCATATCCCTAGGGAGTGGAACAATGTGGTAGATTGTATGTTTAAATGGGCTTCTGAGTTTAGGGGTGACTAGAAGATGGAGGACTAGGAGCAACGTCCCAATGTGCTCATAAACTAAAAATCTTGATTCAAGAGGATTTGTGGGGTCCTTAAGTAGGTGTGGTTGGCCTGCTTTTCTTTGGTTCTTGGTGGCTAGATTGACTATGTGGATCTAGCTTTTTGTATTCTTGTTGGTTGTATTCTTGGCTTTCTATGATTGAATAAATTTTTACCCATTTTCAAAAAAAAATCATGATGTAATGAATAAGAAACATCAATAACACTCTTGTGAGAAACCAATAGATTAACATTATTATGCAAGCTAGTATCATGTAATGTATCATCAAGTAAAACACTATCATAAGCATCCATAGAACTAACATAAGATGTAAAAGAATGATCACAAAGTATATCATCATGCATAAAACAAGGTATCTCACATAGAACATTGTCCTTAAATCCATCACAAGGTGCATCATCAAAGGAACATAAATTTATGGGAATAGGCATAGAGCTATTATAACATGCAAGAGGAATGTAATTATAAGCTGTAATAACATCGTGAATAGATGAAAAAAATGTACAAATAGCATAAAGTAAAGCCCCACAAGGTGCATGCCCATCACTCTCACAAGCCACTGAAGAAATAGGATCAATATGAAGCTTATGAAGTGAAACAATAATATTTAAATAGAAATGATAAACACAAACCAACTCTATGGTGGGATAAACAAATTGATGATAAAACAAAACCTCCAAAGAAATACATTCTCATCCACAACATATATATATATATATGAAGGTATCAAGGACAAAAGAATCGGAAACAAAGTATTTGAAACGTTAAAATAAGAAATGTATGCATGTATATTAACTGAAGAAAATGCCCTATGAGAATCCATGATGATAGACAATCCAAGGGTCCATCAACTAGAAATGATGCAATAGATTCCAAACCCTGATCAATGTATGACAATAAAAGACAAATGTGGGTGGATCCAAACCCTAATCAAATTTGATATAAAATGATGCAATCAAACAATCAAATCTTAAAATTCCTAATTAGATAAAGGGATAAAGCTTAGTTAGGTTGTGAAGTAATGTTGAGTTCACCAAAAAAATGAATGCATAAAAACACCAATACATAAATTGTCTAAGCTAATAAAATAATTAAGGAATTAACCAGCTAATTAATCTAGATAAATGGACTTTGATTAATAACAGGTAATTAGAATAAATACTATAATAATGCAAAAATAAATTAAATAAAATGCATGGGTACTTAGCTCTAAATTTGATAAAGATTTTGTGCAGGGGTCAAAAATTTGTGCATCATTATGCCATAATTTTAAAACCCTTCAAATGACTCACTAACCTGTGAGCCTAACCGTGTACTGTCTTGGTTCATCTATATTCACAGACCTAAACCTAAGTCGTAGATCTAATGTGACAAAACCCTGTTGTCTAAAACTTATTCACCTGTCCCTATTCCCTAGACTCATAGGACTTATTCACCTGTCCCTATTCCCTAGACTCATAGGACTAGTAGTGTTCATGAACACTTTGAGGGTTCTATAGAAGCATGAGGGTCAAGTTTTCCTCAATCAAACCCCTAGATGGGCCAATTCAACAAGATGAACTAAGGTTGAGAACAAGCAAGCATGCAATATACTCCTAGATGTAATCATTTTTATCTACTCACAAATAGAACTCTAGAAGTGTTCCTTAGTTATGCTATATGATTTCTTTTTTTAATTACTGGATATGGTTTATAAATATAGCTCATACAACACCAAGACACAAAGTATGACAAAGATTAAGTCCAATAAAACAAAATAGTCACAATTAAGAAACCATATACATAAGATCATATCAAAAATAAAGATCAAAACAAGTAATCCAACTGTTCACCACACAGTCCATCATACGAGAAATCAAGTCCACCAGCCATAATAACATATAATGGTCAGCAACATAGCCTCTATCATCATAACAGGCCAAAAAGCTCAACATCCAAACAAGAAACAGCAATCTTAGTAATCTGCCACCCAAACTAGTAACAGCAGTAATGTTAAGCTTGAACCAGTCATGGGATACAAAACAATAGCACAAAGAAACATGACATTATTGGCCACTGTTAATAAC
This sequence comes from Sequoia sempervirens, assembly GCA_007258455.2. NCBI lineage: Eukaryota > Viridiplantae > Streptophyta > Pinopsida > Cupressales > Cupressaceae > Sequoia > Sequoia sempervirens. The sequence continues at coordinate 68,336,317 of VDFB02047397.1, read as the reverse complement.
TTTCTTTTTATCCAAATTGTCAATAAACTCCTCAACATTCTTCTTGAAGGACTGCACCCTGAAGTCAACAGATTCCTGAAGCCTGGATTCCAGATAAATACTGATGAGAACAGGAACAGCTGGATAGGATGAAAGATATCTGAACAGCCTCACTACCAAAAGAACTCCTACCAGCAATCTGCTCAACACCCGACCCAAGATCATCAGGAATATACTTCCCCTTATTAACACCCAAACCAGGAACAGCAGGAAAGCCCACATCACACCAACACCATGAGGAACAGCAGGAGAGCCCACATCACCAACACCATGAGGAACTGAAGGATGATCATCACCCTGAGGAACAATAAAATCATCAAGAAAAGGAATAACAACACCTCCAACCACCTCAATGTTCCCTTGCTTTGGCCAACCATCCTTGTCATATAGAGTATTATTCAGGCCTACAACCCACTGTACATTCTGAGACTCAGGAGCAAGTGACATATCATTCATTTGAATTAGGTTTTGTCTTTAAATATACCACCTGGAATTATTCGCACTTTAGGCAACTCATAGAGGCTAATGGAAAAGGCAGCAAAAAGTTTGAATTAAAAATCTTTACTTTTGAATTAGCATTCAGATCAATGGGCATAAAGGTAATCTACATCACTTCTGTGCTCGTGGACCTGATCCAGGGCAGCAAATGGTGGATTTAGGGATGGGGAATGATATATAGGGATGAATGATGTTGTGATCAAGATCAAATCATGTTATTTGCCAACTTCCATGCAAAAAATGCCTTCTTACACACTAGTGAATGCATTTAGGCCAACCTAGTTGCCATGGGCCCCAAACATAAGGGAAAAGGGCATGGGTATGCAATTTTCACCATTATACCAATAAAGCTGGTTTGGTTTGTTGGTCTAAGGTTTAGAGGTAAATTTGTGGGAGTTTTCCACAGCTAGCCCAGGTTCAATTGGGTCGGGCATCACCCCCAAGAAAATAATAATAATAGATGGCTCTGGCTTGAAAAACAAGTCGGAAACAGAAGAATAGACAGCTAGGGCTCTTGTGTTTACGCACAAGTTCATTTTGTTATAGAATCAACATTTGAAATTCTTGTCTCTATTAAAAGAGCATTTAATCTGCAAAGCTATATAGACTCAAACAGGGACAAATGAGGCCTATGAGCCTAACTCCCTACTTCAATGTTCAATTTCAGTGCAATTGCAAAGTGTGACAGGGTGCTGTCCTGCCCCAAAAATTCATTCTATGCTAAGCATCAGAAGAACACTGCCATAAGCAGATTGAAAATAGAAAAACAGTATGGATACAGCTTTTACAAATTTAGAGAGTGAAATTGCAGCACAAGTACAAAAATAACTTCATGTTAATTCAAAAAGAAAATCAATGAATGAGTTCTGCAAGTACAAGTTACATAATACTTGATCTCATTCCCAAGTAATTTAATATAACCAACCATCACAAGAATGGTGCATAAACAGATTAAAATTATGAAAATGAAAAAACATAAACCAAAACGATCAGACCTTAAAAAACAGTCTCAATAACAAAAGGCAATTAAGAAGAAAACAAAACCAATGTAGGCCCATCAAGGAAATTTTAGGCAGTCAACTTCTTCGTATATGTCATCTCTCTCCATGCCTTTTTTTTTACGGCATTCATCTAGCCTCTCATATTTTTCATTCTGTAACTTTCAGACTTAAGTCTGTTTCCAGGTTTTGGCTTGAGACAGGTTTCATCTTACAGGTAATAAATATTAACCTAAAAGAAAGAAAAAAATTAAACCTTCTACAGAAAATGTCCAAACCATTTTCCTACACAAATTCTCCAGATCGTAAAATATTCTAATAAAGAGGAAATGGTTACAGAAACGTAATAACAGAGATGTTCACTATAAGATAATCAGTCGGCAACAAGGTACTAATAACCCTGACTTTGAAACTATTATGTATGACTCAAGAATAGATGCAATAGAGAACATTCAATGAGTATACCCTGTTACTTTTTTAAAATCTCAACACAAATATTTATGGAATAGTAATTGATGCTCAATCGGGTGAGACATAAGACACAACAGATTATTAATTTATTTATTCTCTAGGACACTCTGTTTTACCAAAAGGATTATACCATTGTAACCAGGTGCAATAAGACCCTGACCAGATCAAAAGATTATTAGTTTTACAAAAGCAGAGAAAATTTACAGTCATAGGAATTCGAAAATCACATAATTTATAACTCCAACCAACATTTTGAGTTTCGAGCAATCAATGAAAGGAATTTGATTGACTTGTGTATCAACAGACAAAGCCACCTGATATCTATCAATCTTATAATTGCTCAACTTATAAACACGTCAGAAAGAAGTACGTAATTAGGTGTGCATGCATCTGCAGCATGGTTCCATTAGTATCCTTTGGCCCTAAAAATAGGGGATAATGAAAGACCTAAACTTTATACTTCCTTGCCAAGTTAAGAACAACAACAAATACACAAAGCTCACAAATGAAAATTAAGTAAGCTAGAACATGTTAGTAGTAATAAAAGCAACGTAAATAAAAGGAAAAATGAAGCAAATTGGAGACAAAAGAAGAACAAATCCTCACAATATTGCAAATGACCCTTACCAATCGGCCTAAGATTTTAACAGTTTGGTAATTTTAACACAAGCACTTTATGTCCCTCTAAACTCTGTTCCTTGGAAAGCGAATCCACAGAGGTGACTAAAATTACCTCTAAATTCCAGTTATTACTACAAAATCATTTAGTCAGCTTAAACTTGAAAATTTGTTAGTCAATTTACAGCAACATCTGATGTCGCAAATTCAGATCAAACAGAGAAACGTGGCAGTAGAACTGACTTTGCAAAAGATTGAGTGCCATTGTTAGGTGCTCCAGGGATGTCGAGAATAGAAGTGATGAGATTATAAATCTCAACATTCTCAAAAGATGGCACCTTTCGTCCCCTTGCAAAACGAGGACCATGGCCAAAGAAAACTGTCCTCATAGAAAAGAATGCATTATCATAACCGTGCGCTCCTCCACATTCTTGACTCTTGGAGTTCGCCATCTCAATCTTGAACCCTTCCGCAGCCAACCCAATGATAGGGGGAATATTCTCATTACTCGAGTAATGAAGCCGATCTGGTAGGTCTTCTTTCAGAAAAACCTTCAAATACTCACCATTATTCACCTTGCCAGAATTCAAGCCTTCTCTCATTTTCGCCACCACTTCGGACGGAGAAACTCCCGGGGGAGGCCTGACGGAAAGCAGAGGACTATAATACTGTATCCAATCGGAAGGAATTGTAATCCAAGGACTCAAATCCTCCAAAAAGATGAGCTTCTTATCACAAGTACCCACCATGCCATGGTCTCCCACCATGATAATAGTCACATCCTCCAAAACCCCTCTTTGTTCAAGCCCATTCATGAGTCTCCCCATTAAGGAATCAATATGAGCAACTGCCTCGGTTATCTGGGGATCATCTGGCCCAACCTGGTGGCCCTGATGATCAGGATCTTCAAAATAGAGGGTAATGAATCTGGGCATCTCCGATGGTTTCAGGTCAAAATAACCCAACACAGTATCCACTCTTTCCTCAAAGGGAACAGACCCATTATACTGTTGACAGAACTTTTTGGGGCAATTCCAGGGACCCTTCACAACTTCAGAGCCAGGCCAAAAATAAGTAGCCGCCTGCAGCCCATGTTTGGTCACAGTCTCCCACAAGGGTTCTCCCAGCCACCATTTGGGCTCATGGTTTTGCATATTAAAGGTGTCATTTGTTTGGGGGTCCCTAAAATAGTTATTGATAATTCCATGCCAGGCAGGATAAAGCCCAGTTACAATCGAATAATGATTTGGAAAAGTGAGGGTTGGGAAAACAGGTATCATACCTGTCTCTGCACTAGTACCGTCGGAGATGAGCCTCTGGATGTTGGGGGTGTGCGTTTTGTACTGATACCCAAACCTAAAGCCATCTGAGGAAACCAGGATTACCACAGGGTGCTTCAGCTTTAACTGGGGGCGTGCGCACTCAAAACCTGCATCCACACGTCCCGGGATCGAAACCCAAACCATGACGAAGAACAAGGCTGCCACCAAACCGAAGACTGTCATCGCCATAGTAACTCTGAAAGAATAGGTTTTGATTTCTTGGTGTCCGCCGATAAGGGCTTTGGAATGTTCGGGGCAATCAGAAGAAAGAGTTCCCATTGATATAAGTTGTCCCTCCAAAGTTTACCAGCTGGGGACGGCTACTTTTCAATTTGTATGTTTATCTGTGACACTCTTCTCGTTAGACCCACTGAAGAAGTTTTCTCATAAACTTATTTGTGGCAGCGATGGCCGCTGTGGCCTTCTAAGGACCCACTTATTTTTCTTTTTATCCAAACAGTGGACCAAGCATTTCTGTGAATTGGTTTAGTTGCTTCAAAACAACTTAGAGAAAACCCTGCCACCCACTCAAAACATTTTTGCAGTGCTCGTTTGTCTTGAATATCATCCAGGACGAGATAATTCTATTTAACTAAAATCAGGTTTAAATTATTCTTTACTGATGAGCAAGAATTGTCGTTAATTTTTATCGTGCTCCTTGACATAGTTCATCCGTACTTAGCAGGAAAATTTAGATTTTCTGGTATGTGATGGAAGAAGATAAAGCTATTGTCCACGTGATATCTTGGATACCCAAACGGCACGCCTTTTGTTATCAAACTGTGTGTTTGTACCGCTGTTATCAGGGATCCTGATTTGATTTGGTTATTTGTGGATAATAATTTATAAATTTTACATTTTAAATGTTGAGCTATCTTTTTCATGTATAGAAAAGAGTCGTTCTTATTTGGACTATTTAAAGCAAATATCTTAGTTAGTGTACATTTAAGGGTATAGTCATATGGAAGGGATTAAGCTTTCTATTTTTATCTCCAAGGCAATTTTATAGAATTCGAAAAACATATCTACAAGATTAGAATGAATATTTTTCTAATTTAATAAGGGGCTCAAACATAATAAAGGGTAACGCAAGTATTATTATTATTATGATGTTACAAGGTTCTCTTCTCATGTCATGATGTAGGTGGTATTTATTAGGGTGTAAGAGCAAGAGTTCTTCGAATGATAAACAACTCAGTTTAATATCATTTTTTTGTAAGGTTTACAAGGGTCGAAGTGCTTAACCCTCCATTTTAGGCATAGATAGCAATGGCTCATGTAACCTATCTAGATGGGAGTAGGGATGACAAGCTATCAATAATAAAGGAAATCATCCTTGGTTACAACAAATCTCAAAGTTATTATATTTGGCAGCTTCTATTGGCTTCATTAATGACAATTACTTTGCAATGATAAATATAAATATGGTAGAATCTTCAAACAATGAGATAGAAAAAGGAAAAAAAGGAGCCAAGGAGTTGACAAAATAAAAAAGATATAGAGCAACATCATCAATGGCAAAGATGGTGTAAAAATGGTGGCAAAGAACTTTACAAAGTACATAAGAAATAAAAACCCTAAGTTGTGCACATGAATTCTATGAATGTGGAGTATAGCCAAAGATGAGGTAGTGGGTTCTCTATTCCTAGGCCCTAGTCAGTATATTGGCAAGGAAATGTTTTTTATCACATCAACATGGCACACATGTACTTAGCTATGTATTCATGTTATCCATGTTGTCTAGAACGTTTATGCTTCATTGGGATGTAAGTTGTAAGGCCCAACCTTATGTGTGACTCTTGAAGCACATTTTTCCTATTGGTGGGCCTAAATATTATTAGCTAATTAAATCATTCGATAAGCCTTGTGACCTAGCCTTTAGTGTTATTTGGTACTATTGCTCCTTAATAAATATGGATTGTTGACTCTCTTTGTGTATGAAGCATAATGTTGTAATTGTGTGTCATTATTGAGAATTGAATGATGTCTCCTAATTGTTCTATGGGGGAAGAACACTTGCTATTATAACTTTAATTTTTATTTTTTAATTATTAATGATGTTATTCTAGTGATTATAAAGCATGCTTGAAATCTTTCAACTCCATAATTGTAATGTCTTACTTTATTGAATCTTAAAATGTGATTATTTAATTTAGTTGTAATTGGATTGGTGGATTAGAAATGATTGAATTAGATTAGAAAGTTACATAAGTCTAATAGTATCAGTCAATTTAAATAAGGGAATGAAAGTTGCACTAAATTTCAAATGAAGTATTTAATAATGAAGAAATTACCTATGAATATGATTATAACCAATAGGAATTTTGAGGTGGATTGTGAAGATTGACAAGCTAATGGATTTGAAAACCTCCAAGTGGTGGCTATGACAACCTTGTTGAACATATGATTCTAGTAAGTGAAATTGGTAATGATGTCTTGTTAGTTGTAACCAATTTTACTTGTAATTATTCTAAGAAGAATAGAATAATGTGATGAGATGTAAATTCTCACTCTAATATTATATTGTTAATGAGATGATAATTCAAAGGTTATATAAACTAAATATAATCGAGATGAGGTAACCTTGGTTGAAATGTGAAACTAATGCTAATTGATATGAAAAACTTATTTTAGTTGTTATAATTGAGAAATATAATTTTAATTAAGTTGCTTTGACTATACACATTATGGATATATTGATATTTTATTGAGTGTGCAAGGGCAATTGTTTATGGGATATTAGGAGAACTATTATGACACTAAATCTAGCCTTAATCCACTTCATCTTGTGAGATTATGTGTTTCAATTATGTATACTGCTAAAATAATTATAATAAGCCTAATGTGTATTAAAACCCTTTGGGTGAACTATGTTAGTTTGTTTTCTTAAAGGTCAAATTTGGAACCTTAGTTCAATGTTTTGGTGGATAGATATAATCCCTTGGGTCTACATCTGTGAGTTTGTATGCAAGCATATATAAAATTTAGAGCTATGTTTATTGTCAATAAAAGTGATTTTGGGGGATGGCATGAAATTTTTGGGAACCCAACCTAAGGACCTATGGGTAGGGTATTTGGGGAAAGATGTGGAGTATGTTTGGGGATTTGTAGAGGTAATTTTTTAGGCTTTTGAAAAGAACTCCCATGTGTGAAGCCATAGGTTCTTGGCTTAAGGCACCAATTCGACCTATGTCCTTTCAAATGGGAAGAATTGGGAAAAGAACCCGTGTGAACTCACATGAGTAGTCACATCCATATGAGGTATGCCCCATGTGAATTCAAGGGTGTTGTCATGTCACATTAGGGTAGTGTGAGGGAGGGAGGGAGGGAGGGAGGGAGGGAGGGAGGGTGAGGATGGAGAGGTGTCATGTGTCTCCATCCTATTGGAAAGAGAGGAGTGACATGTCATTCTCATATAAGATTCCATTTCAAAGTGTTTGGGGAGATATTTTTGATTTCTTATATTTTTGAGAAAAAAATGGAGAGAGATTTTTTGTTTTATGGAGATCTTAAGCAAAGAAAATGATCCTTCAATGGAGGTTTAATGGGATTGGAAGTAGATATTTGGAGGTAAGTGAAGTCTTCTTGACAACAAGCTCTATGGATGGAGATAACTCTTCTTCTTTTTTGTTAAACCTTATATTATTATTTATTTTTATGTTTGATCCTTACTTGGTGTGTGAATATTATTTTGAAGAAATGGCGTTTAATGGAGTGCATTGTAAACTTGATGGTGCTATGTTCTTTATGGTGTGTACTTGAGTTGAGAGATAATAATACACTTATTATGGTCATATTAAGGGTTTGGGATCAACCACTTCATAAGTCTTTGTGTATGTATATTTAATTAAAGCTTGTTCACTCTCTTATTAATCCTACATATCTTATTTAAATTTGGTTATTGATGGTTCTCTTGACTCGAGAGATGACAATAGCCTATAATGGCTTAATGATGTCATATTGAATAGGAACAAAAAGTTAATGAGTTGATAATTTAATGGTTATTATAAATAAAACATGATTGAGACGAGGTAAACTTCGTTGAAATGTGAAATTGATGTTAACTAATATGTGGGATTTATTTTAATTATTATAATTAAGAAAATATAATTTTAACTAACTTGCTTTGGCTATATATGTGCATTATGGATATATTGATGTTTTATTATGCTGGGGTAATTGTTTATGGAAGAATGAGAAAATCATCATGACCCTAAATCTAACCTTAACCCACTCACCTTGTGAGATTATGTGTTCTAATTATGTATCTTTCTAAAATAATTGTAATAAGCCTAATGTGCACTAAAACCCTTAGGGCGAACTATGTTAGTTTGTTTTCTTAAAGGTTAAATTTAGAACCTTAGTTCAATGTTTTGGTGGATAGGTAAAATCCCTTGGGTCTACATGTGTGAGCTTGTATGCAAACATAAAATAAATTTAGGGTGACTTTTATCATCAACAAAAGTAATTTTGAGGGATGAAATGACATTTTTGGGAACCCAACCCATGTACCTATGGGTAGGGTATTTAGGAATTAGTGTGGAATGTGTTTCAGGATTTGGGGAAGTACTTTTTGAGGATCTTAAAAAGAACTCCCATGTGGGAAGTCATAAGTGTTTGGCTTAAGGCACCAAGTCAACCTATGTCTTTTCAAATGGGAAGAACTAGGAAAAGAACCCATGTGGACTCACATGAGTAGTCACATCCATGTGAGGTGTGGCCCTTGTGAATTCAAGGGTATAGTCATGTAACCTTGTGAGGAAAGTAGGGTGAGCATGGAGAGGTGGCATGTGTCTACACTATATTGGAAAGAGAGGAGTGTCATGTTACTCTCATATAAGCTTTCATTAAAAATAATTTGGGGAGAGAATTTTTCTTTTTTACAATGTAAAGAAAGTTTTAGGGGTTTTTCTCCTTTTATTTTGGGGAGATCTTAAGGAAATAAAAATATCCTTTAATGGAGGTTTCATGGGATTGGAAGTAAAGAGCTTAGGGAGAAAAGTGAAGTCTTCTCGATAAAAAGCTATATGGATGGAGATAAGTCATCTTTATTTTTGTTGTTAAACCTTTTTTTATTGTTTATTTTTATGTTAGATCCTTGGTGTGTGGATATTATTTTGAATAAATGGTGAAAAAGGGTGCATTGTAAAATCGATGGTGTTGTGTTCTTTTTGGTTTGTATGTGAGTTGAGGGATAAGAAAGCACTTATTTTGGTCATGGTTAGGGTTTATGATCAACCACTTTGTATGTGTATCTAGGTCAGTGCAAGATCATGGAGGTCCAAACTAGGCCCTTAAGTGGCAATGGAATTTAGAAAAATAGAGTTAGGCAACTTGACATAAAAATGTGAATAGGTTATTAACATAATTTGAAAAATATGTAAGAACAAAATTTGTAGAAAAATGAATGTAGTTTCTAGTATACTAATCATTTTTTGGAAAAAAGTAAATCTATTTAGTGATAATTTGAAATTTCAATGTAGTAGTACTAAATTTTCAGGAAAAAAAAATAAAAAGCAGTGTATGTTTGGCTAACTCTATAATAAGCAAAAATAATATATATTTTTTTAATCTTCAATATATAGAGTGACACATGTCGAAGATGTGTCACATTTTTGTAATTTTTTGGTGCAATTAATTAATTATGAATCTTTTATTAGAACTTTTTAAAAATGTTAAAACTTGTTTGTTTGACCACCATAACTTGGTCAAAAACATATGAAATTCATTTTTTTAATTTATCCTATAGTATGGGAATCATAGAATGTGCCACATCTTTCAGATTTGAAAAATATGAAATTGTTTGAGAATTATAAATGTTTTTCAATCAGCCTATCAATCAGGACTTTAGTCATAATGTATGAAGAAAATCAATAATGATTAGATCTATTAAATTCAAAATAAGGAATATCTTATATTGGTGGAAAGCTAACAAATTTTCTCAATAAACTCTTTTCATTTCATCAAATTTGGATTAAAAAAAGTTGTCAACCACTTTTTTGTCATATTGCCACTTTTTGAACCCCCATGATCTTGCACGCACCCATTCAATTAAATTATGTTCCCTCTCTTTTTGACCATACATATCTTGTTTAAAGTGGGTTCTTGATGACTCTCTTACCTCAAGTGATGACAAGAGCCTATAATGGCTTGATGATGTTATATTGGATGGTAAAAGT
>VDFB02047397.1:68313950-68326092 GCA_007258455.2 Sequoia sempervirens | reverse complement strand
ATAAGATATGCCTTCTTTTGAATTTAATAGATCTAACTATTATTGATTTTCTACATACATTATGACTAAAGTCCTGATTGATAGGCTAATTGAAAAACATCTTTAATTCTCAAACAATTTCATATTTTTCAAATTTGAAAGATGTGGCACATTCTATGATTCCCATACTATAGGATAAAATAAAATAAATGAATTTCATAAGTTTTTGACCAAGTTATGGTGGTCAGACAAACAAGTTTTAACATTTTTTAAAATTTCTAATAAAAAAATCATAACTAATTATTTACTTGCAAAAAAGTTACAAAAAAGTGTGACACATCTCGACATGTGTCCTCTACTTGTATTGAAAGATTAAAAAAATACATATTATTTTTTGCTTGTACTTAGGTTGGTCAAACATACACCTGCTTTTTATTTTTTCCTAAAAAATTTAGTACTACTACATTGAAATTTCAAATTATCACCAAATAGATTTACATTTTTCCAAAAAAGGAGTAGTATACTAGAAACTACGTTCAATTTTCTACCAATTTTCTTCTTACATATTTTTCAAATTATGTTAATAACCTATTCACATTTGTATGTCAAGTTGCCTGACTCTATTTTTATGAATTCCATTGCCACTTTAGGGCCTAGTTTGGACCCCCATGATCTTGCACTGACCTGAATACACATACAAAGTGGTTGATCATAAACCCTAACCATGACCAAAATAAGTGCTTTCTTATCCCTCAACTCACATACAAACCAAAAAGAACACAACACCATCGATTTTACAATGCACCCCTTTTCACCATTTCTTCAAAATAACATCCACACACCAAGGATCAAACATAAAAATAAACAATAAAAAAAGGTTTAACAACAAAAATAAAGATGACTTATCTCCATCGATAGAGCTTGTTGTCGAGATGACTTCACTTTTCTCCCCAAGTTCTTTACTTCTAATCTCATGAAACCTCCATTAAAGGATATTTTTATTTCCTTAATATCTCCCCAAAATAAAAAGAAAAAAACCCTAAAACTTTCTTTGAATTGTAAAAAAGAAAACTTCTCTCCCCAAATTATATTTAATGAAAGCTTATATGAGAGTGACATGTCACTCCTCTCTTTCCAATATGGTGTAGACACATGCCACCTCTCCATGCTCACCCTACTTTCCTCATTAGGTTACATGACTATACCCTTGAATTCGCATGGGCCACACCTCACATGGATGTGACTACTCATGTGAGTTCACATCGGTTCTTTTCCTAGTTCTTCCCATTTGAAAAGACATAGGTTGACTTGGTGCCTTAAGCCAAACACCTATGACTTCCCACATGGGACTTCTTTTCAAGATCCTCAAAAAGTGCTTCCCCAAATCTTGAAACACATTCCACACTAATTCCTAAATACCCTACCCATAGGTACTTGGGTTGGGTTCCCAAAAATGTCATTTCATCCCTCAAAATTACTTTTGTTGATGATAAAAGTAACCCTAAATTTATTTTATGTTTGCATACAACCTCACACATGTAGACCCAAGGGATTTTACCTATCCACCAAAACATTGAACTAAGGTTCTAAATTTAACCTTTAAGAAAACAAACTAACATAGTTCACCCTAAGGGTTCTAGTGCACATTAGGCTTATTACAATTATTTTAGAAAGATACATAATTAGAACACATAATCTCACAAGGTGAGTGGGTTAAGGTTAGATTTAGGGTCATGATGGTTTTCTCATTCTTCCATAAACAATTATCCTTGCATACTCAATAAAACATCAATATATCCATAATGCACATATAGCCAAAGCAAGTTAGTTAAAACTATATTTTCTTAATTATAATAATTAAAATAAATCCCACATATTAGTTAATATCAATTTCACATTTCAACCAATTTTACCTCGTCTGAATCATGTTTTGTTTATAATAACCATTAAATTATCAACTCATTAACTTTTTGTTCCTATTCAATATGACATCATTAAGCCATTATAGGAGCTCTTGTAATCCCTCGAGTCAAGAGAACCATCAAGAACCAAATTTAAATAAGACATGTAGGATTAATAAGAGAGTGAACATGCTTTAATTAAATATACATACACAGAGACATATGAAGTGGTTGATCCCAAACCCTTAATATGACCATAATAAGTGTATTATTATCTCTCAACTCAAGTACACACCACAAAGAACATAACACCATCAAGTTTACAATACACTGCATTACACCATTTCTTCAAAATAATATTTGCACACCAAGTAAGGATCAAACATAAAAATAAATACTAATATAAGGTTTAACAAAAAAGAAGAAGAGTTATCTCCATCCATAGAGCTTGTTGTCAAGAAGACTTCACTTACCTCCAAATATCTACTTGCAATCCCATTAAACGTCCATTGAAGGATCATTTTCTTTGCTTAAGCTTTCCCTAAAACAAAAAATCTCTCTCCAATTTTTTCTCAAAAATATAAGAAATCAAGAATATTTCCCCAAACACTTTGAAGAGGAATCTTATATGAGAATGACATGGTACTCCTCTCTTTCCAATAGGATGAAGACACATGACACCTCTGCATTCTCACCCTCCCTTCCTCACACCACCCCCAATGTGACATGGCAACACCCTTGAATTCAGATGAGGCATACCTCATATGGATGTGACTGCTCATGTGAGTTCACATGGGTTATTTTCCTAATTCTTCCTATTTGAAAGGACATATGTTGAATTGGTGCCTTAAGCCAAGAACCTATGGCTTCACACATGGGTGTTCTTTTCAAAAGCCTAAAAAATTACCTCTACAAATCCCCAAACATACTCCACATCTTTCCCCAAATACCCTACCCATAGGTCCTTGGGTTGGGTTCCCAAAAATATCATTTCATCCCCCAAAATCACTTTTATTGACAATAAACATAGCCCTAAATTTTCTATATGTTTGCATACAACCTCACAGATGTAGACCCAAGGGATTATATCTATCCACCAAAACATTCAACTAAGGTTCCAAATTTAACCTTTAAGAAAACAAACTAACATAGTTCACCCAAAGGGTTTTAATACACATTAGGCTTATTATAATTATTTTAGCAGTATTACATAATTGAAACACATAATCTCACAAGGTGAAGTGGATTAAGGCTAGATTTAGTGTCATAATAGTTCTCCTATTCTCCCACAAGCAATTGCCCTTGCACACTCAATAAAATATCAATATATCCATAATATGTATAATCAAAGCAACTTAAATAAAATTATATTTCTCAATTACAACTAAAATAAGTTTTACATATCAATTAACATTAGTTTCACATTTCAACCAAGGTTACCTCATCTCAATTATATTTAGTTTATATAACCTTTGAATTATCATCTCATTAACAATATAATATAAGAGTGAGAATTTACATCTCATCACATTATTTTATTCATCCTAGAATAATTACAAGTAAAATTGGTTACAACTAACTTGGACATCATTACCAATTTCACTTACTAGAATCATATGTTCAACAAGGTTGTCATTGCCACCACTTGGAGGTTTTTAAATCCATTAGCTTGTCAAACTTCACAATCCATCTCAAAATTCCTATTGGTTATAATCATAGTCATAGGCAATTTCTTCATTATTAAATACTTCATTTGAAATTTAGTGCAACTTTCATTCCCTTATTTAAATTGACTCATACTATTAGACTTATGTAACTTTCTAATTTAATTCAATCACTTCTAATCCACCAATCCAATTACAACTAAATTAAATAATCACATTTTAAGATTCAATAAAGTAAGACATTATAATTATGGAGTTGAAAGATTTCATACATGCTTTATAATCACTAGAATAACATCATTAATAATTAAAATATAAAATTAAAGTTATAATAGCAAGTGTTCTCCCCCCATAGAACAATTAGGAGACATCATTCAATTCTCAATAATGACACACAATTACAACATTATGCTTCATACACAGAGAGAGTCAACAATCCATATTTATTAAGGAGGTTAATAGTACCAAATAACACTAAAGTCTAGGTCACAATGCTTATCGAATGATTTAATTAGTTGATAATATTTAGGCCCACCAATAGGAAAAATGTGCTTCAAGAGTCACACATAAGGTTGGGCCTTACAACTTACATCCCAATGAAGCATAAACATTCTAGACACCATGGATAACATGGATGCATAGCTAAGTATGTGTGCCATGTTGATGTGATAAAAAACATTTCCTTGCCAATATACTGACTAGGGCCTAGAAATAGAGAGCCCACTGCCTCATCTTTGGCTATACTCCACATTCGTAGAATTCATGTGCACAACTTAGGGTTTTTATTTCTTATGTACTTTGTAAAGTTCTTTGCCACCATTTTTCAATCATCTTTGCCATTGATGATGTTGCTCTATATCTTTTTTATTTTGCCAATTCCTTGGCTCCTTTTTTTCCTTTTTCTATCTCATTGTTTGAAGCTTCTATCATATTTATACTTATCATTGCAAAGTAATTGTCATTAATGAAGCCAATAGAAGCTGCCAAATATAATAACTTTGAGATTTGTTCTAACCAAGAATGATTTCCTTTTATTGATAGCTTGTCATCTCTTCTCCCATGGATAGGTTACATGAGCCATTGCTATCTATGCCTAAAATGGAGGGTTAAGCACTTCGACCCTTGTAAACCTTACAAAAAAATGATATTAAACTGACTTGTTTATCATTCGAAGAATGCTTGCTCTTACACTCTAATAAATACCACCTACATCATGACATGAGAAGAGAACCTTGTAACATAATAATAATAATAATACTTGCGTTACCCTTTATTATGTTTGAGCCCCTTATTAAATTAGAAAAAAATTCATTCTAATCTTGTAGCTATGTTCTTCGAATTCTATAAAATTGCCTTGGAGATAAAAAAATAGAAAGCTTAATCCCTTCCATATGACTATACCCTTAAATGTACACTAACTAAGATATTTGCTTTAAATAGTCCAAATAAGAACGACTCTTTTCTATACATGAAAAAGATAGCTCAACATTTAAAATGTAAAATTTATAAATTATTATCCACAAATAACCAAATCAAATCAGGATCCCTGATAACAGCGGTACAAACACACAGTTTGATAACAAAAGGCGTGCCATTTGGGTATCCAAGATATCACGTGTACAATAGCTTTATCTTCTTCGGTTCTTCCATTTGGGTATCCAAGATATCACGTGGTATAAATTTTCCTGCGAAGTACGGATGAACTATGCCAAGGAGCACGATAAAAATTAATGACAATTCTTGCTCATCAGTAAAGAATAATTTAAACCTGATTTTAGTTAAATAGAATTATCTCGTCCTGGATGATATTCAAGACAAACGAGCACTGCAAACATGTTTTGAGTGGGTGGCAGGGTTTTCTCTAAGTTGTTTTGAAGCAAGTAAACCAACTCACAGAAATGCTTGGTCCACTGTTTGGATAAAAAGAAAAATAAGTGGGTCCTTAGAAGGCCACAGCGGCCATCGCTGCCACAAATAAGTTTATGAGAAAACTTCTTCAGTGGGTCTAACGAGAAGAGTGTCACAGATAAACATACAAATTGAAAAGTAGCCGTCCCCAGCTGGTAAACTTTGGAGGGACAACTTATATCAATGGGAACTCTTTCTTCTGATTGCCCCGAACATTCCAAAGCCCTTATCGGCGGACACCAAGAAATCAAAACCTATTCTTTCAGAGTTACTATGGCGATGACAGTCTTCGGTTTGGTGGCAGCCTTGTTCTTCGTCATGGTTTGGGTTTCGATCCCGGGACATGTGGATGCAGGTTTTGAGTGCGCACGCCCCCAGTTAAAGCTGAAGCACCCTGTGGTAATCCTGGTTTCCTCAGATGGCTTTAGGTTTGGGTATCAGTACAAAACGCACATCCCCAACATCCAGAGGCTCATCTCCGACGGTACTAGTGCAGAGACAGGTATGATACCTGTTTTCCCAACCCTCACTTTTCCAAATCATTATTCGATTGTAACTGGGCTTTATCCTGCCTGGCATGGAATTATCAATAACTATTTTAGGGACCCCCAAACAAATGACACCTTTAATATGCAAAACCATGAGCCCAAATGGTGGCTGGGAGAACCCTTGTGGGAGACTGTGACCAAACATGGGCTGCAGGCGGCTACTTATTTTTGGCCTGGCTCTGAAGTTGTGAAGGGTCCCTGGAATTGCCCCAAAAAGTTCTGTCAACAGTATAATGGGTCTGTTCCCTTTGAGGAAAGAGTGGATACTGTGTTGGGTTATTTTGACCTGAAACCATCGGAGATGCCCAGATTCATTACCCTCTATTTTGAAGATCCTGATCATCAGGGCCACCAGGTTGGGCCAGATGATCCCCAGATAACCGAGGCAGTTGCTCATATTGATTCCTTAATGGGGAGACTCATGAATGGGCTTGAACAAAGAGGGGTTTTGGACGATGTGACTATTATCATGGTGGGAGACCATGGCATGGTGGGCACTTGTGATAAGAAGCTCATCTTTTTGGAGGATTTGAGTCCTTGGATTACAATTCCTTCCGATTGGATACAGTATTATAGTCCTCTGCTTTCCATAAGGCCTCCCCCGGGAGTTTCTCCGTCCGGAGTGGTGGCGAAAATGAGAGAAGGCTTGAATTCTGGCAAGGTGAAGAATGGTGAGTATTTGAAGGTTTTTCTGAAAGAAGATCTACCAGATCGGCTTCATTACTCGAGTAATGAGAATATTCCCCCTATCATTGGGTTGGCTGCGGAAGGGTTCAAGATTGAGAAGGCGAACTCCAAGAGTCAAGAATGTGGAGGAGCGCACGGTTATGATAATGCATTCTTTTCTATGAGGACAGTTTTCTTTGGCCATGGTCCTCGTTTTGCAAGGGGACGAAAGGTGCCATCTTTTGAGAATGTTGAGATTTATAATCTCATCACTTCTATTCTCGACATCCCTGGAGCACCTAACAATGGTACTCAATCTTTTGCAAAGTCAGTTCTACTGCCACGTTTCTCTGTTTGATCTGAATTTGCGACATCAGATGTTGCTGTAAATTGACTAACAAATTTTCAAGTTTAAGCTGACTAAATGATTTTGTAGTAATAACTGGAATTTAGAGGTAATTTTAGTCACCTCTGTGGATTCGCTTTCCAAGGAACAGAGTTTAGAGGGACATAAAGTGCTTGTGTTAAAATTACCAAACTGTCAAAATCTTAGGCCGATTGGTAGGGTCATTTGCAATATTGTGAGGATTTGTTCTTCTTTTGTCTCCAATTTGCTTCATTTTTCCTTTTATTTACGTTGCTTTTATTACTACTAACATGTTCTAGCTTACTTAATTTTCATTTGTGAGCTTTGTGTATTTGTTGTTGTTCTTAACTTGGCAAGGAAGTATAAAGTTTAGGTCTTTCATTATCCCCTATTTTTAGGGCCAAAGGATACTAATGGAACCATGCTGCAGATGCATGCACACCTAATTACGTACTTCTTTCTGACGTGTTTATAAGTTGAGCAATTATAAGATTGATAGATATCAGGTGGCTTTGTCTGTTGATACACAAGTCAATCAAATTCCTTTCATTGATTGCTCGAAACTCAAAATGTTGGTTGGAGTTATAAATTATGTGATTTTCGAATTCCTATGACTGTAAATTTTCTCTGCTTTTGTAAAACTAATAATCTTTTGATCTGGTCAGGGTCTTATTGCACCTGGTTACAATGGTATAATCCTTTTGGTAAAACAGAGTGTCCTAGAGAATAAATAAATTAATAATCTGTTGTGTCTTATGTCTCACCCGATTGAGCATCAATTACTATTCCATAAATATTTGTGTTGAGATTTTAAAAAAGTAACAGGGTATACTCATTGAATGTTCTCTATTGCATCTATTCTTGAGTCATACATAATAGTTTCAAAGTCAGGGTTATTAGTACCTTGTTGCCGACTGATTATCTTATAGTGAACATCTCTGTTATTACGTTTCTGTAACCATTTCCTCTTTATTAGAATATTTTACGATCTGGAGAATTTGTGTAGGAAAATGGTTTGGACATTTTCTGTAGAAGGTTTAATTTTTTTCTTTCTTTTAGGTTAATATTTATTACCTGTAAGATGAAACCTGTCTCAAGCCAAAACCTGGAAACAGACTTAAGTCTGAAAGTTACAGAATGAAAAATATGAGAGGCTAGATGAATGCCGTAAAAAAAAAGGCATGGAGAGAGATGACATATACGAAGAAGTTGACTGCCTAAAATTTCCTTGATGGGCCTACATTGGTTTTGTTTTCTTCTTAATTGCCTTTTGTTATTGAGACTGTTTTTTAAGGTCTGATCGTTTTGGTTTATGTTTTTTCATTTTCATAATTTTAATCTGTTTATGCACCATTCTTGTGATGGTTGGTTATATTAAATTACTTGGGAATGAGATCAAGTATTATGTAACTTGTACTTGCAGAACTCATTCATTGATTTTCTTTTTGAATTAACATGAAGTTATTTTTGTACTTGTGCTGCAATTTCACTCTCTAAATTTGTAAAAGCTGTATCCATACTGTTTTTCTATTTTCAATCTGCTTATGGCAGTGTTCTTCTGATGCTTAGCATAGAATGAATTTTTGGGGCAGGACAGCACCCTGTCACACTTTGCAATTGCACTGAAATTGAACATTGAAGTAGGGAGTTAGGCTCATAGGCCTCATTTGTCCCTGTTTGAGTCTATATAGCTTTGCAGATTAAATGCTCTTTTAATAGAGACAAGAATTTCAAATGTTGATTCTATAACAAAATGAACTTGTGCGTAAACACAAGAGCCCTAGCTGTCTATTCTTCTGTTTCCGACTTGTTTTTCAAGCCAGAGCCATCTATTATTATTATTTTCTTGGGGGTGATGCCCGACCCAATTGAACCTGGGCTAGCTGTGGAAAACTCCCACAAATTTACCTCTAAACCTTAGACCAACAAACCAAACCAGCTTTATTGGTATAATGGTGAAAATTGCATACCCATGCCCTTTTCCCTTATGTTTGGGGCCCATGGCAACTAGGTTGGCCTAAATGCATTCACTAGTGTGTAAGAAGGCATTTTTTGCATGGAAGTTGGCAAATAACATGATTTGATCTTGATCACAACATCATTCATCCCTATATATCATTCCCCATCCCTAAATCCACCATTTGCTGCCCTGGATCAGGTCCACGAGCACAGAAGTGATGTAGATTACCTTTATGCCCATTGATCTGAATGCTAATTCAAAAGTAAAGATTTTTAATTCAAACTTTTTGCTGCCTTTTCCATTAGCCTCTATGAGTTGCCTAAAGTGCGAATAATTCCAGGTGGTATATTTAAAGACAAAACCTAATTCAAATGAATGATATGTCACTTGCTCCTGAGTCTCAGAATGTACAGTGGGTTGTAGGCCTGAATAATACTCTATATGACAAGGATGGTTGGCCAAAGCAAGGGAACATTGAGGTGGTTGGAGGTGTTGTTATTCCTTTTCTTGATGATTTTATTGTTCCTCAGGGTGATGATCATCCTTCAGTTCCTCATGGTGTTGGTGATGTGGGCTCTCCTGCTGTTCCTCATGGTGTTGGTGTGATGTGGGCTTTCCTGCTGTTCCTGGTTTGGGTGTTAATAAGGGGAAGTATATTCCTGATGATCTTGGGTCGGGTGTTGAGCAGATTGCTGGTAGGAGTTCTTTTGGTAGTGAGGCTGTTCAGATATCTTTCATCCTATCCAGCTGTTCCTGTTCTCATCAGTATTTATCTGGAATCCAGGCTTCAGGAATCTGTTGACTTCAGGGTGCAGTCCTTCAAGAAGAATGTTGAGGAGTTTATTGACAATTTGGATAAAAAGAAAGTTATTAACAGTGGCCAATAATGTCATGTTTCTTTGTGCTATTGTTTTGTATCCCATGACTGGTTCAAGCTTAACATTACTGCTGTTACTAGTTTGGGTGGCAGATTACTAAGATTGCTGTTTCTTGTTTGGATGTTGAGCTTTTTGGCCTGTTATGATGATAGAGGCTATGTTGCTGACCATTATATGTTATTATGGCTGGTGGACTTGATTTCTCGTATGATGGACTGTGTGGTGAACAGTTGGATTACTTGTTTTGATCTTTATTTTTGATATGATCTTATGTATATGGTTTCTTAATTGTGACTATTTTGTTTTATTGGACTTAATCTTTGTCATACTTTGTGTCTTGGTGTTGTATGAGCTATATTTATAAACCATATCCAGTAATTAAAAAAAGAAATCATATAGCATAACTAAGGAACACTTCTAGAGTTCTATTTGTGAGTAGATAAAAATGATTACATCTAGGAGTATATTGCATGCTTGCTTGTTCTCAACCTTAGTTCATCTTGTTGAATTGGCCCATCTAGGGGTTTGATTGAGGAAAACTTGACCCTCATGCTTCTATAGAACCCTCAAAGTGTTCATGAACACTACTAGTCCTATGAGTCTAGGGAATAGGGACAGGTGAATAAGTCCTATGAGTCTAGGGAATAGGGACAGGTGAATAAGTTTTAGACAACAGGGTTTTGTCACATTAGATCTACGACTTAGGTTTAGGTCTGTGAATATAGATGAACCAAGACAGTACACGGTTAGGCTCACAGGTTAGTGAGTCATTTGAAGGGTTTTAAAATTATGGCATAATGATGCACAAATTTTTGACCCCTGCACAAAATCTTTATCAAATTTAGAGCTAAGTACCCATGCATTTTATTTAATTTATTTTTGCATTATTATAGTATTTATTCTAATTACCTGTTATTAATCAAAGTCCATTTATCTAGATTAATTAGCTGGTTAATTCCTTAATTATTTTATTAGCTTAGACAATTTATGTATTGGTGTTTTTATGCATTCATTTTTTTGGTGAACTCAACATTACTTCACAACCTAACTAAGCTTTATCCCTTTATCTAATTAGGAATTTTAAGATTTGATTGTTTGATTGCATCATTTTATATCAAATTTGATTAGGGTTTGGATCCACCCACATTTGTCTTTTATTGTCATACATTGATCAGGGTTTGGAATCTATTGCATCATTTCTAGTTGATGGACCCTTGGATTGTCTATCATCATGGATTCTCATAGGGCATTTTCTTCAGTTAATATACACGCATACATTTCTTATTTTAACGTTTCAAATACTTTGTTTCCGATTCTTTTGTCCTTGATACCTTCATATATATATATATATATATATATATATATATATATATATATATATATATATATATATATATGTTGTAGATGAGAATATATTTCTTTAGGTTTTGTTTATCATCAAATTTATTTTATCCCACCATGAGTTGGTTTGTGTTTATCATTTCTATTTAAATATTCTTATTTCACTTCATAAGCTTCATATTGATCCTATTTCTTCAGTGGCTTGTGAGAGTGATGGGCATGCACCTTGTGGGGCTTTACTTTATGCTATTTGTACATTTTTTTCATCTATTCACGATGTTATTACAACTTATAATTACATTCCTCTTGCATGTTATAATAGCTCTATGCCTATTCCCATAAATTTATGTTCCTTTGATGATGCACCTTGTGATGGATTTAAGGACAATGTTCTATGTGAGATACCTTGTTTTATGCATGATGATATACTTTGTGATGTTCTTTTTTACATCTTATATTGATCTGGATGCTTATGATAGTGTTTTATGATGATACATTACATGATGCTAGCTTGCATAATAATGTTATCTATTGGTTTCTCACCAAGGTGTTATTGATGTTTCTTATTCATTACATCCTTGATTTTTTTTGAAAATGGTAAAATTTGTTCCAATCATAGAAAGCCAAGAATACAACCAACAAGAATACAAAAAGCTAGATCCACATAGGCAATCTAGCCACCAAGAACCAAAGAACAACATGCCCTCCGCACCTACTTAAGGACCCCACAAATCCTCTTGAATCAACATTTTAAGTTTATGAGCACAACCATTGGGAAGTTGCTCCTAGTCCTCCATCTTCCAGTCACCCCTAAACTTAGAAGCCTATTTAGATAGACAATCTGCCACATTGTTCCAATCCCTAGGTATATGAAAAAGGGACACCATCTCCAGCAAACTGCAAAGTTGATGAGTCTTTCACAAAATCGAA
>VDFB02047397.1:68236005-68313850 GCA_007258455.2 Sequoia sempervirens | reverse complement strand
CATACTATTTTGTGAGGTGTATTTTACCTTCTCCATCTTAAAATATTGTGTTATCACCTTCCTTTACACCTATGCACTCACCTCCATCAATTTCCATCACTTCTTTCTCAGTTTCTTTCTTTCCATGTTTAGACCACTATCCAATGCTTTGTTTGTCTGCCTCCTTGCTAATGTCAATTGTACCTTTCCATTTACTTGTCATTGTCAGACCTACATCTACTCCTTTCACTGTCTTATAATCATTACAATTCACTATACTCTTATCAAATTTGCAAACCCTTGTACCAACATCATTTGACTACCCCTTTACTATATTCACACCTACAAGACACTTGGCTGTCCCAACAAGTATTCTGCCACCTACTTCTTGCCTTTACACAGTCTTATCACCTTTAATTTTCTCCATACTAGACTGAGACAAATTCCCTTCCATTTTCTTCTTCCACATGTAAACATTCTCCTTCACAACTGGCTGCACATTCTTTTGTTTTCCTCTATCTACTACCTTCACTTTGTCCTACCTTGCATTAGCTACCAATCCCTGACTCTTAATTTCATCAACACTCACATATTCCCTTTTCCCAATCATAATGATCTCACCATGCTCTTTTTCTTCTTCATCCAATGGAGTTAAGATGAATGTCCTACCATCCTTCTCAATTGTGTATGTGTTTTTCCTCCTATTGTATATGACTAGCCTATCAAATTTCCAGACCCTTCCTAGCAACATATGGCATCAATTCATGGGTAATATGTCACAAACTACTCTATCCCTATATTGAACAATCTAAAAATCAACTATTGCTTGTTCACACACCAACATAGACTAATTATCACTAACCCATGAGACTTTATATGGCTTTTCTTTAGGCACTCTTTCCAAATGCAATTTATCCACCATTTCACTAGATACAATATTGTCAGTACACCCCGAATCAACTATTACTTTACATACCTTATTCTTGCATATGTAGGCTATCCTAAATGAGGCTCTTCTTTGGATTAGCTCTTTCTCCTTGGAGGTCTTCAACACTTGTCTTTTCATCATCAATATCTCACCTACTTCAGGAGTTGCACGTAGAGTATTTGAATTTGAACTTTCAGCCTCATCCTCTTGAAAAATTGGTGCTCTTCTTTCATTTTTCTTTTCTCCTCCACTTGAAGTTGATCCAAATAACCTCTAGAAACTTGATGAAAGGATGCCCATACTTGCCACACTTGTAGCACTTTCTTGCAAACTCATTGTAATCTCTTCTTTTCCTAAAAATTGTTCTTCCACCTCTCCATCCACCTCTTGATTCAGGTGCTTGTTCTCTAATTTTACTAGCATCTTCATGATCTTCTTTGGACTGTCTTGTGCCTCTTCCCCTATTCATGTTACCTTTGCCCATTCCTTGTCTTTCTTGTCTTCTCTTGATTCTATCTTCTGCCCTTACTGCCATTTGGAAACATTCTTCTACTGTCTTAGGCAGATTCAAACTAATTTCATCTCTTATGTTTAATCTCAAGCCACTCAAATACCTGGCCACTCTTTCAACCTCATCTTCATTGTGACCTGCCCTAGTGCATAGTCTATGAAATTCCTCAGTATACAACATTACATCCAACTCCCTTTGCTTCAAATCCTGCAATTTCATAAAATTTTGTATGGCATAATCTGCTGGTAAAAACTGAGCCTTAACTTTTGCTACCATCCTATTCCAAGATTATCTTAGACTTACCTTTCTTGACCCTATCTTCTTGAAAAAAATTTCACCATGTGAGGGCTGGACCCTTCAATTTTTTCTTTGCATATTTCACCTTTTTACTATCCTTTATATCTTCAAATTCAAAAAAGTTATTTAAGGAATCAATCCAAGCTAAAACCTCTTCACTATCCATCTTACCTTCGTACATTGGAACTTCAACCTTCACTTTTGGAGTGTTGTCACCTCTTACTACCTTTAGCATCTTGATCATTCTCCTTTCATTAGGGTCTAAGTCATCTTCATCATTTTGGACTCCAACTAGAGGGTTTCCTTCTTCCCCTTCATCTTCTTTATCACTCTGGTCTTCATTCACCATTCCTCTTCTCTGGCTCTTCTCCAGAGCTACTATCCTTGCTAAGGTGACTTCTTGAGACTCTTTGTAGATCCTTTTATTCTGAAACAACTTCGCTTTCAATTCCTTTATCTCCTTTTCCATTGCACTAGCTTTTGGAGGCATCTTCACAATCTTGCCTCTTCACCTTCCGATCACAAACTTTAACTTTCTTCTTCATGGAACTACTTCCTCACTTTGATACAACTTGATGTAAGCAATAGAGGTCCTACAACACAACTTGACACAAAAATCAATCAACAAAAAGAGTTTCAAGACACAAATCACAAAATTCTTCACCTTTCACCAATTCAGCCTAATTCCTTGTAGCATAGCCAACCTAGTCAATCGGGTATACCATCGCCAAGGGGTTCTTTTAGACCAGAACCAATACTATTTCAGGGACCCATTTAGGTGCTCTAAAACATATCAAAAAATCACAATTGGTTATTTTGCAACAAATCCAACCAAATCAAGTTTTTTCGCTTTCTAGCCTTTAAATTAGGCCTAATTTCCAAAGGACCTTGCCTCTAAACACTTCCAGATTCACCAAAAGCAATTGGGAAGAGTTTATAGTGTGTTAAAACTAAGGATTTCACAAATTTCTTGCATAAATCCATTCCCCAAGTTGTCTAACTCCAAAACCCTCTTTTATAGGAAAAAACCTAGGGTTTTATTGAAAGTCTTGCTTCCAATCCTTCCACAACTCTGAAACCACTTCAAACAATACCCATTTGACTTGCAAAAAATAAATACATCAAGACAACACATTTCCCCAACATAAATTTCACCTTTGGCTTATCAAAAACCTCTCACCAATTCATGGAGAAATCTCTTTTCACCATTAGGCTCCATGCCCAAACACCTTATTTGACCTCCCCTGCAACTAAACAAACATGGAAAATCTTTTTAATAATGATGGGAGACCCATTCCATGTCACAAAAGGCTAAAAGTGGAATGGGCTATTTACATCTTATATACAAACCCTAAACATGGTATGTCCAGTCTCCAAGAATTTTTCTTGCACCAAGATTACTATTAGAAGATCAAACCAAAAGAATTAAATGTCCAACTCACACCTTCAAATGAATCCAAAACAAATTTAGAGCATTATGGAGTTGTACAGACTGTACAGTCCCAACACAATATGAAAAACACAAAAAACACTAAAAACAGGGGTATTCTTTATTTATTCTTCTTTCAATCTTCCAGATCAACCTTCAATCAATATTTTACATCATATTTATAATGCTTCCACTCTAAACCAACTATCTCCATTGAACAAAATTGAATTTTGAAGTATATGATCATTTGCCTTCCTCAAATCTGCTTTTTACAACTTTACAATTTTGCATTTTTGCATAATCAACAACTTTTCAATATTTTTTTCACTATTTGCAATCTACATCCCCTAGACATATAATATTAATCAAATATTCCTAATTCAACAACAAAATGGTCATAGTGACCTTATTTAGACAAAAGACACCAAAACTATAGCCTAGACCTAATCAACCTTGATTGACAATTTTGGTTCCAAGGTGCTCTTGCACCACATAGTAACGATATCTAATGGATAATCAACAACTTTTCCAACTGAGAGATACTCTAATATTTCTTTCCAATTCTCTTTTCCATGTATCCTAATAGCTTTTTAACTATATTCATTGGAACATCTTCTAAACATAACTTTTACTTTCGTTGACAAGTTGGTAAATTCAATTTGCACTTCAACCAAACTATGCTCTTACTGAGCACTTTGTTCGAATTTGTTTGATTTTCTTTCAAATATTTTACCTTGTAATCATCTTTCTAAGTAATTTTGTCCAAATTCTTGGTAATTTCTTTTTCTCATAACTTTAGACACTCTAAAGTTGCTTGGTTTCTTTTCCCCATTTTAATTAGAACCTCCAAATTGACCTTGCCTATTCTAATTGGTGGAATCATGTCAAATTTTATTCTTCATAGGTTGCTTCTTTTCCTAACCATTTTGGTCTTTCCCCTTATTCTAAGGTACCAACTCTTCACTCTTGGTTCCAATTATCATTGCAAGATTTTAACCTTGTACTAAATCAGGTCTTTCAAGGGTTATCTTGCCACTTGGATACCTCTCTTGTTGATTTTAATTCACAAAATGTTGTCTTTCTACTTTGACTAAGTTTCTAATTTATGCTAGCAATTTTTTTTTTTTCATAAAGCACACTTATAGCTTCATATTATCCTTATGTAATCCAAAATCCTTGACTCTTTGCATCTACAAGTTAGTATTAATAAGGGGAATTACTTCAATTCTTTCTATCCCTTAGATTCATTTAAAGCATTTCATAAGGTGAAGCTACTCATTGGTAATCCTCCATAAAATTCCTACTAAACTTGGTTGTGTAATCTTCTGCAATCCAAAGGTACATCCTAATGAGTTGTTGGTTTAGGAGTTTTCAACTCCAAGGATGACTCTTTCCTAGTCCCAAACTTGGATAAGTTTTTGGGAATCTTAACTTCCCTTTTTGTTTCCCTTTTTTTTCTATTCTTGCCATCTTGGCAAGAACCGTATATCCATTTAATTTTGACATGGTTTATGAATACTCATAATGAGCTACCATATAATGTCATACTTCTGCTATGTATGATTAATACTTCAGCCTTGTAGAATGTAATATTGATTTCAATGTGTTGAATTGACAATGTAGACAATGGCTACCTGCACTACTTTGGCCAAAGATTCATCACCCAGTAACTTCAAGTGAGGTCATCTATTCACCACATTTATTTGCTCGATTTGTATTGACCATTAGTATTCTATTTGAAGACTATCCCATTTCTCGTGGATTTTCCTAATCTGAGGAATAACCTTCTATTTACTCATATCAAAAGGACATTGCTATAAGTATCACAAAGAAACTATATCTTACCAATTAAACACATGGATAAACATAACGTCACAACATTAAATGACTCTATTCTAAAAGTACAATCTCAACAATAAAAGTCTCCAATCAAGAGTGTAATCTCAACATTAAATGACTCCCATCAAAAGTATAATTTCACCAATAAATGACCTCAATCAAAAGATAAAATCAACAATCAAATGATCAATTCGATTATATAGGTTGATCCCAACCTATGTGCTTCAATCACTAATCAAGTAAATGACCCAACTAAATAGGTTATTCTCAACCTAGTGTTTCAATCAAAGTAAAGTAATGATCAAGTGATCAATCAAGTATAGAATATCAAAATGGTTTGCATGACCTCACTTCCTATCAATGATGATATGCCTATCATTCCACCATTACCATTGTATTGCTAACCTCACTATTCATAAAGGTTTACCTAGAATTATAAGCTAAGAATGTCAAGTTACCTCAAGACATCGTTATATTCCAAATTTCACATTTCATTCTACATATGTCTAGTATAGACTAACTACATATAGTTTAAATAGAATCATCATCATATAAATTCCCATATAGGGTATATAAAAGTATTAACCCCATAGATAGGTTCCATCAAAGCAAGTAACAACCAAGAACATGCAAGAATAAAGAAGCATCACAACATACTCAAAACCATTCCTTTCCAACATTAATCAAAACTATTTAACATTTCCAACATAAAAGACAAAGGTATAAAAACTAGCATGCTTGTATAAAGCTCCAATTAATTAAACTCCTTCCTAGCTCTAATCCTCAAATTCACTTGATATTTCCTTCAAGATCAACTTGATTTCCCTCTTCTAACTTCTTACTACTTTCACAATAATCACCAATATGAAATATCAAATGAACTCTCAACTCACAATCTCTCAACTTACCAACTCAAAAATCACAACAAAATAACATCGAGATAATCAAATTGATAAGTCTATCAATTGATAGAATGAGCACCTCTATTTATGCTAAGTTATGAGAAATCGAAGGCTACAAACAAGTTAATATTTCTATCACCTTTCTATCCTCATGCAATGACTCACCAAGCTACTTATAGGTTTATAACACATAATATTCCTCACCATTTAAATGGTTGAGTTGACTTGTAGTAAGGGTCGACAAGACTCACTTACTGATTCAAATAAACAACAAGCTCACAAACAAGTTTCCTAATCCGAATTCCTTCACATAATGCTGCCAAGTTTACTCTTGACCAAGTCTCAAGGCTATTTCCAGACTCATGTGCATTTTATAGACATCTTTTGCATCCCAAACACTTACAAAATGGGGCCACATTCATAAGTTGGTGTCCCTATTTATAGCGCGGGAAGACTTATTCTTCTATGCTTTGAACTTTATTAACTTCTCTTTGAAATGTTTACACAAAAGCTTGAAAAAATCATGCGTGCCTCCAAAATTTGTTTGACTTGGTCTTATACTACTTTATGTGTTGGTATGTACTATGCTAACATAAGTTGTGTCATGTATTACCTTATGTGCTAGTCAAAGGTACAATATGCTAGCTATAAGCGTGGATTTCCAAACTCTCCATGCGTTGGCTTATGACTTGGTCTATGCATTGCATTAATTGCTAAGAATTTTGGTTATATTTGAATCATGCGCTATAACCTTTTGTTGCCCATTAATATATATGAACAATGCTTCTCATTAATATGCTATGGAAGTAATAATGTTTTATGTTGCATACCATGCATTGTATTAAATATAATGTGCTAAGAAATCATATCATGCATTATATGTAATATAACTAATCTCCACTCAAATGCTATAATATAATAGTGATGCTTATGCATTATGAAATGTATTAAATATTATATATATAATTATATGTGTATATATATTATAGTGTTCTCATTATAATATGTATACATATATTAGTGTATATATATTTATAAAATCATTCTTTGGTAATTAAATGTATTCATCATTATATATATAATGTATATATATGTGTGTGTGTGTTTCATTAATATATATTATGCATTAACATCTTTTAATATGAGGAATATATATATTTTTACTTATATTAAGTATGTACATATACATATGTGACGATCAATTACTCATATCAACAATACTTATATGCACGCATATTTCATATATGAAATCACATACATATAAGCACCCAAGCACAATCACTCAAATATCACAAATCATTAAAAGAAATTTTTCATCATAACTCAAATGTCAAAACTATCACATGGAAGTCATAAACAATAACCCTATCATTCTATCACCCGAAGGAAATCAAAGACCAATATCAAAGCCAATCAAAGACAACCATGCAATCTTTCCAATTTATCCAAGACTTCAACTAAGGGTTTACTTACCGAATCCTGACTGACTTGTCTCTTCTAAACCAATCTAGGATGTGATTGTGTGAATGCTTAGTTAGGCTCACAAAGGGTTACCAGACCAAGCTCCTCTCTCGAGTGAAACTCCCCCTCTCTTTGGTTTGAATTTGTTCCTGCATTCAACTTAGTACATCTCATAGGTAGTTATCCATTCACATAAAATACATTAACATCATAAATCATTTGCATCATCAAAGCATTCATATTGCAATACATATACATTCATCGTAATTTTCATCAATATATAAAACATAATCATTCCTTCAAAAGTAATAAAATTTAATGCATATTTCAGTATTTCATTCCCCTATTGAACATATTAAATTTCTAATAAACATTTATCATCTTATTTACTTACAAGGTAAAAGGAACCCGATAACTAATAGATAGGGTGTAACATAGTTGTTATGTTAATTTTGTCAAACAGTTTGCAAGAGTGTGTAGTTTGGAGTGCATAGCTTGGAATTTTAAGCTCAATTGTGTTGTTATAGTATTAATATATGTTAATGATTTTGAGTATTTATATGTATGTTTCATCCATAACTTTTGCAAGCAAGTAAGCTGGAGACTTGTGGAATTTGCCTTGGATTTTGATGTGTATCAAGCCTCTAATTGAGTTTTCCTTTGATGTAATTTCTGCAACATATGTATATTTTGTTTGGTGTTGCATTCAATAGAAATATACAAAAAAATCATGATAAAAAATCTGTAGCAAGCTATTTGATTTCAGTTGCATTAGTCAACATCAATTTGAGTATTCTAATGAAGATTTCCACTTATACCCGATTTTTAAGTTTGGGTAAAAATAATAGATTGCAGATTTGAATTTAATTTTTCATGAGGTATATTACAATGATTAGTATGATATTAGTAATTATAACCCTAACATCTGCAATGGTAAGGCCTACAATAGTTGGTTTGTTGTAGTTTGTTTATAACTAGACACAAAAGAAAATTTGAAGGATTTTGTGAAAAAATAGAATAATATAAAAATAAGACTAGCATGTTGAGGTATGAAATTGAGAGATTTAATGGGAAGAAAATTAAATTATGGAAGTTGATTATGGAGTATATTTTGGTGGAAAGAGATCAATAGAATACAATATCTTCTTTGATCAAACCCTTAAGTATGTCTAATGAATATTAGATACAATTAAATAAGAAAGTATTAACTACAATCATTTATGTCTATCAAATTTTGTGTTGGTGAATGTGTCTAAGGAGATGGTGACAAAATTCATTGTGAAAGAAGTTACATATGTTATATTAGAATAAGAGTGGTTAACAATTTTTTTGAAAGAAGTTATATTGTTTAAAATTGAGGGATAGACTTGGTAGCTAATCATCGAATATCATTAATATGAATTTAAGTCAACTTGTATCAATAGGAGTCAAGATGGATGAAAAGGAAACACATTATATCACTTAATTCCTTACTAGATTCATGGGAAAAGTTGATTATGTCCATCAATAGTAATATTGTGTCACTAAACCTAGAAAATGTTGTTGGCACTTTGTTAAGAGAGGAAATTAGGAAAAGGTCCATGGATGGTAATTATTTTGATGCCTTGGTCATTAGAGGTAGGTCTAAGGAGAAGAAATATAAGAATAATATTGAAGATACAAAGTCCTACGGTAAGAAAAT
Organism: Sequoia sempervirens; assembly: GCA_007258455.2. Classification (NCBI taxonomy): domain Eukaryota; kingdom Viridiplantae; phylum Streptophyta; class Pinopsida; order Cupressales; family Cupressaceae; genus Sequoia; species Sequoia sempervirens. The sequence continues at coordinate 68,304,823 of VDFB02047397.1, read as the reverse complement.
ATCTAAACCTATTGGTAAGTCTAAATTAAAATGTTGAAATTATGCAAAGAGTGCACATAAACAAGGATTGCAAGTTCAAGAAGAAATAAAATTATTTTGATTAGTCCTTGGAAAATGATGAATATAATAGTTATGTATTTATTTTTACTAGCATCATTGTTGATGATTCCTAGTTGATTGGCTTGGATGTTTATTTCATGACACCGTATAGGGAGTGGTACTCAAAATATACCAAGTGTGATGAAGGTTAGGTGTTAATGATAACAACTCCTTGCAAATAAATGGTTAAGGAAAATTGAAATTTTCCTTCGTAGATGGTAGAAAAGGGAACTCTCAAATTCTTTACACATTCTATATTTGATTATAAATCTTATGTTTACGTCTAAAATGGTTGACTCGAGAATTCATGTCACATTTGATGGGAAAGGTTGTAGAATGGATGCTGGTAGGAAAGTATAACAATTCATAAATTATTGAGAAAATACTATTGCATCTTTCCATAAGGATCCTACAGAGCATAAGATTCAAGATACATCATCTAGGGTAGGGATAGGATAGATGGGTCACATCCAATCTCTTAGATATATGTATAGGAAATATATATATATAATAGTGAAGGAAGTAAGAGGTAAGTAGAAAGTAAGGAAGAATATAAATAAGAACATATATAGAGTATAGAAGAAGATATATGATGATTGTATATGATGTAAAAAGGATATATAAGGATATATGAATGTACACAATTGATATGTATAACATATTGATATTGAAAATCTATATATATTGTTATATGATATTATTTTATGTTCAGTTAACTAATTAGGATTTTATATGGATCAAATCCTTGATCCCTTTATATGATTGAGTTAAGGGTATAAAATACAACATTCAAAAAGCATTTGAGGCTCATAACTTTAGTTTGTGTTCCCTAGTTTTCTTGCTAACATTGATTCTATTGTTTAGACCCTGGTTAGGTTGTATAAAGGACAACAATACTCATTAAAAAAAAAAAATTGGACATAGAAGAAGAAAAGAAAATAAGGAAGATATGAAAATTTTGGAAGAATGAAGAAGAACATCTCATTATGTAGTCTTTGTGTTTTCATTGATGTCACCATGTTATATGAGTTGCAACTGCAAGTTTAAGTTCAAGCTTGATCTAGTATTCTGAACTGGTATGACAGTCATCATCCTCCAGTATTTTGGTTTGCAATCCTTTGCTGATGAATATCACAACTTGTAGTTTTGGGAAATGGTTCTTGGATGTTAGAAGTTTGTATATTCATAATTTCTTGTGTACGGGTGCTCGTATGGAAAGTTGGCATCATTCTATTGTTGTGTTTTTTTATTAGGTCTATCTCTAGAAGACTAATCAAAAGTTGATGTTGTAATGAATTGATTTTTTGTTGCAGATGTATTTGTGACCTATCTTAGGTCCATGCCGACATGTTGTAGTGTGCTACACACTTGAATTATTTTTGGAAAGGTTTCGTACAAGCTTGAAGGCGACAGTTAATCTTTTTAGTGAATAAGGGTTGCATCTAATTAGGCCGACCTAATTGATGCTTGCGAATGAGTCAGATATATATATTGGACAATTTTGTGATTGATTGTGTGAAAGTGGAAAGTGAAAAAGTGAAAAGAAAAGTATGTGAATATGATGAAGTGTGTAAAGTCAATTTATTGAGCATCAGAGGAACTGAATCAACACTTGTTAGGTGTAATTTTATCAATTCATTTTTTGGATGTAAGCCATTTCTATATTATATCTTTGTAGGCAGTGAGCCTCCCTTTTTGGACAGTGAGTCCTGGCAGTGAGCCACCCTTTGTAATATCTTATAACGGGTTATACTATATTGTGAGCTAATCCTCATTGTGGTTTTTCCCATTTTGGGTTTTCCAAGTAAAAATCCTAGTGTTCATGTGTTATGTTCTTTTATGTTTTGTTAATGCTCTTGCTCATTTTTACTGTTATATGTATTTGAGTATTTGGATGGTGTTTGTTTAATAAGTTTAAGAAGATATTGATTCACCCTCCCCTTTTAGTATCTTGGGTATTCAATAATTGGTATTAGAGCTTGGTTCCTCCGAAGAAGCCTAACAGCTTGAGGAAGATCCTGAAGATTGAACAAATGGATGATAAAGAAGAACTCTGAGCTGCTCTTGAAGATCTTGACAAGGTTGAAAATAAAAATAGAGATTTGAAAGAAAATCTTGATGAGGTGAATGAATGCATCAAGAAATTGAAAGAGAAATTGAAGAAATTCAAATAAATACATAAAGAAGTGAGTGAGCAATTAAAACAAGCAAATGAAGAGATCGCCAGATTGAAGGTGCAAATGGAGGAAAATAAGAGAATTCAAGATTGTCTAAATATAGCGGTGTAGAGCAAGATTGATGAATGCTCAAGGCTTGAACAAGAAGTCGTAAACCTAAAAGCAAATATGGGAAAGGAAATTTTTTTTGAAGATAAGTTCAAAACAAGCTCCACCAAGCTTGATGAGTTGATTGCAGGACAAAAACCAACTAAAGACAAAGGTGGTTTGGGAATGGAAGTAGGTGAAAGCTCTAAGGCTATGCACATTCCAAACAAAGTGGACAATCAAAAGACTCAAGATAAATGGAAACAAACAAGAAATCCAATAAGCTTTGCTAGAAGACTGCGTATTAGACAACCAGATACTCAAAGGTACCTATCTTTCAATGGTGTTTTCTTTTCATGCAATAAATTTGGTCACAAGGAAAAAGAGTGTAGAAGTAGAATAAACTAGTATGCTAGATCCTTCTCCAGACAATGTATTGCATGCAAGAAAGTTGGACATAGAGCTAGTGAATGCAAAACTCAGACGATGAATTGGTTTAATGGAGGTAGAATGAATCAATCTTTTGTTGGCTACTGCTATGCATGTAATAAGTTTGGATACAAAGAAAATTAGTGTAGATCAAGGGTCAATGGAGGTCAAACAAATCAAAAAATTGTTGTTTGCTACAATTACAACAAACTTGGACACATTTAAAGAGTATGCAGAAGTAAAGGGGGAAAGCAATCTAATATGGTAAAGAAGAATTAACTAGTGAAGACAATTGACAAGAATGAGGTTAAGAAAGAAATGAACAAGATTTGAAAAAAGAAAGAAGATCTAGTGACATCAAATATGTTTGTGCCCTCATCTGTGCTAAAAATTCCTCTGCCAATTAGACCCAGCATGGTCTTAGGGGGAGTATTAACAGAAAATTGTTAAACCCCCTAGATATCTGGTCTGTCAAATGTTGACATGAAGATATGTTGTAAAGAATGAATAAACAAATCTTATGCAAAAGGAACCGGAATAAAAGTTGTAGGCATGATCATTTGTGGAGAAAATTAGGGTTTTTTAGTGTAGTGAAGAAGGTTTTTATCACCTTTTTGAATTCCTACCATATTTAATGAAAATTAGGGTAGTTCGTTGATCTATAAAGTAGATTTGTGAGATTTTTTGATCACTTGTGCATTTGAAGAAAGTAGAGAGCAATTTGGAGAATTTCAAGGTGATTTGAAGAGTGAGTTGTGCAAACCCTAGTTAGAAAGGTATTTTACTCTTCTGTGCTATTGTGGGTTTGTGTGAATATTCTTTCTGAAATCATTATCTAGCTCGGTTTGTGGAAAAATGGAAACCCCTATAGTCATAAATGTGTTAGAAATACCTAGATCTTCCTACAAGAAATATCCCATGAAGGTTTTCAAAGATGACCCTTTGGTCACCTTCTCATTGATTCCTCATGGTGTCATTCCTATTGAAGATAGTAGAATGTACATTCGTGTTAAAACTTAGGAATATAATCACAAAAAATTGATAGATATGTGGAAAAATGAGCTCACTGAGGATGATTTCTTGATAAAACCCAAGTATGCAAATATTGTTGCAAAGAAGTTGGATTGGTGGAATGATTTTCCTAACTTTCGCTCCATTGTTGATGACAAGTATGTTAAACCAACTCTCAACATAATTCATGATAAATTTTTTTGGACTGACATACCTCATCTAATAACCAAGGAAGTGATTAAGGTAGTTACCAAACTCTGTGATACCAGACCGGTACCAGTGTTGAAGTCTGTGAAAAATGAAGTGGTGATGGAACTCACCGGAGCAACATTTGAGAGTTCAGGGCTCTTGTAACAAAACCTATTACCAATCCCACTATGAAGTATGCAACTATAATGATCGGTCACAAGATCTACTTCACAAATCGGGAAAATTTTGTGTCTACTACAACTATATACACTGGATATGACATGGTAGAAAATGGAATAGAATATGATCTGTGTAAACTTCTTTGGTAGCAATTGTTTGAAAACCTAAAGATGAAAACGGAAAATAAATATGCATTTGAGTTTGGTTCCTTGATTGTTTGTCTATTGTTCTATTTTCTTAGATGGCATCCCAGAAGAGATGATGTGGTAATATAGGATACATCAAGACCTGTTATATGCACAACTTGGGTGATTTGAAGAGTCGAGACAATGCTTTGAAAACATTCTTTGTTGTATACAAAAGCAACATGAATGAGTGTGAAAGGATCCCAAGGAAAATTATTGAAAAGTAAAAGAATGACATCATATTTCATGTCTCCTCAGATGAGTGCATGATTGAGGCACTTGAACCCTAGATTGTCTGGATTCAACCATTGGGTTATGAAGTTACAGAGGCTGAAGGAGAAGGCTATGTGCTAGTTTTTTTGAAAATTCCAAAAGATACTAATGAACCAAGAGTGGAGACATATGCACAAAAATCTATGGAAATTCACTTGAAGCATAAGTTGCCTATGATAAGAAATAATGTAGATCAAATGCTTAGAAAGGTTGGTTTCACTGATGAACATATCACACAAGGAATAGCCATGGGAGAGAAGATGGTTGGAGAATCATCAGGAGATTTGGCACGACTATTCCTGTAAAACCTACTACAACTCATGTATCAGTGAAGGTAGAGCCTAGTGCTCCTGGTAAAGGAAAATGCTTGGCTCCTTCCAGACCCATTACAAGATCAGGAAAGAGAAAAGAGACTCCTCTGGTGGCACCATTAAAGAGAGGTAAGAAGGAAAAGGAAACAAGGGAAAAGAACATCAGTATCACCAAAGAAGAAGAAGAAGAAGAGGAAGACCCTGCAACTAAATTGATAAGAAAGAAGAAAGGGAACATGCCCTCTGGTGAAGGTGCTTCATAGGAAGTAAGTGTTGGCACTAAAAGATATCTATATGTGTCATCCTATGAAGAAGATGAAGAACATGATTTTTGGTGTTCGTGTGCACACCAAACTAGAATCGAAGAAGGAAAAGGTGTCAGAAGAGGCATTTCTGGACCAAGAAGAACATAAAGCCTCACCAGTAAAACCTGCTTCCCCTCTTAGATTAGGGGCATTGGTTAATAGCTTAGTTCATTTTGAAGATATGTTTCAGCCTACTGTGGAAATTTATACTCAAGTAGGTAGAGAGGATAGGAAAACATTGATTTTGGCTATTATTCAATATGTCATTACTTTGGAAGTTAGTTGGGACTATGTTAAGAACAATGTTCCTGAGAAATTGTGGGAGGCCTTGATGAAAAGAAGATCAGAGGTTGTTGAGTTGGAAGAAAAGATAAGAAATGAGGCATTTGAGAAAATTGGGTGCTCTTGACTCCAAATGATTTGGAAACCTTGAAGAAGGTATGCTAAAAGATGTTTCAGATGAAGAAAAGGGTAAACACCCTGATGACAAAAGATAAAAATCAATTAAATAAAATAAAGAAAGAAACTATATAATCCATTAGGAGTATAATGGCTGAGAAATATGGTAAGTTTGGTGTACTCCCAACCAGTTCTGCACCAAAATTAGGAGAGGAAGATCCTGCAAAGGTAAAGGAAGAGATCCTGCAAAGGTAAAGGAAGACATTCATCCATGTATAGGTGATACAAATATCCCTCTGGAAACAGGTGTTACAAATGATCCTATGGAGATAGAGAAACAAAATGAGGAAGAAGTTGAACTAGAGAAGCTTGAGGTTGTCCCTCCAGAGCATGCTAAAGAAGAAAAAGATAAAGATGAAGGTGAAAGGAATGAAGAAGGAAACAAAGAAGAAAAAGTAGTAGAAGAAGAAGAAAGAGGAGAGGAAGAATAAAGAAATGGGGAATTTTACAGGAAGAATGAAGAAGATCAAAGGTAGGTTGTGGAATCACAAAGGTCCTCCGGAGAATCCTCTGATGACGATAATTTTTTAAAAGGCTTGTTATCCAAGCAAATAAGGTTCCAACTAGTAATTCCTCTAGAACTTCTACAACTCCCCATGGTTCAAGGTAGTGTGGATTTGGACAAGATTTCTCTTGTTCACAAATTGGTGTTAGGGGATGCATTGCATGCATCCAGAAGAAAATAAATTTTGGAAACACATCAAAAGGGGATAGAGCTTATTGATGATATCCTCAAAGATTTGCAGGAGGCCACCCCTAGTATATCAATTGATACATCTCACTCCAGTAGAGAATTTGAAACTTTTATTGGAATCCTTCAAGGAGTATGCCTTTGGACTTGGCGAGAAGACAAGGCAAGAGATTGAGGAGAAAATAGCAAAGAAAAGGATTTCAGAATTTCATGATAAGTGTGCTCTAGCACACACCAATGTGAAAAAGATCCTAGAAGTTGTGTAGGCTTGTGAGTTTGAAGCAAATAGTGTATTTTCTTACTGCACAAAGTGGTTAGATGCCACACAGAGTATCAAAGATCTCATGGAATCCATTGAGTCCCAGTTGATAGCTATTTCCAATAGATACAGTGTATCTAAAGACAAAGACAAAACAACCTAGAATGCTATCACTACTCACAGAGAGAAATTCTTTATTCCACAGAAGCAGAAGGAAAACATCATCAGAAGATTCGGTCAGCTAGGTGACCTTGTGAGAATAGAGTACACTCTAGTGCCCAATGCTTTGGAAAATGCATAAAAACTAGAGAAGATCAATCTGATTCCATGCACTCTGGATGATGCAGAAGAAAGTCTGATGGAACTAGAATCTCTGAACAACATGTTGATATCTGCTACTTGAAGAGTTGGGAGAATGGTTAGACAACATGGAAGACATACTCAAGGAGCTTCAAGGCTCACCTTCCTCTAGGTAATGCTTTTTTCAATTTTCATATTTTTGGACCACGCTTTGTCCTTGATGTCAAAGGGGGAGAGAATGTCATGGAGAGAAAAGGGAAGAGTGTGTTGCACATAGGAGGTTTGTACATTCTTTTGGCACATGTTGCCATCAATGAAAAAGGGGGAGATTGTTGGAAGAATGAAGAAGAACACCTCATTATGAAATCTTTGTGTTGTCATTGATGCCACCATGTTATATGAGTTGCAACTACAAGTTTAATTTCAAGCTTGATCTGGTATTCTGAACTGGTATGATAGTCATTATCCTTTGGTATTTTGGTTCACAATCCTTTGTTGATGAATATCATAACTTGCAGTTTTGGGAAATTGTTCTTGGATGTTAGAAGTTTGTATATTCATAATTTATTGTGTACACGTGCTAGTATGGTGAGTTGGCATCTTTTTTTGTTGTGTTTTGTTATTAGGTCTATCTCTGGTAGACCTAATCAAAAGTTGATGTTGTAATGAATTGATTTTTTGTTGTGGATGTATTTGTGACCTATCTTAGGTCCACACTGACACGTTGTAGCGTGCTAAATGCTTGAATTTTTTTTGGAAAGGTTTTGTACAATCTTGAAGGTGACAATTAATATTTTTGGTGAATAAGGGCTACATCTAATTAGGCCGACCTAATTGATGCTTGAGGATGAGTCAAATATATATTGGACAATTTTGTGACTGATTGTGTGGAAGTGGAAAGTGAAAAGGTAAATAGACAATTATTCGAAGACGATGAAGTGTGTAAAGTTAGTTTACTGAGCATCAAAGGAACTGAATCAACACTTGTTAGGTGTAATTTTATTAGTTCATTTTCTAGCTGTGAGCCATTTCTATATTGTATCTTTGTAGGCAGTGAGCCTCCCTTTCTGGATAGTGAGTCTTGGCAGTGAACCATTTGTAATATCTTATAATTGGTTATACTATATTGTGAGCTAATCCTCACCATGGTTTTTCCCATTTTGGGTTTTCCACATAAAAATCCTAGTGTTCATGTGTTATGTGGTTTTATGTTCTGTTAATGCTCTTGCTCATTTTTATTGTTATATGTATTGGAGTATTTGGATGGTGTTTTTTCAATAAGTTTAAGAAGATATTGATCCACCACCCACCCCCCCTCTCAGTATCTTGGGTATTCAATAGAAAATAAATTAAATTGTCCTCTTAGTGTCTACCTTGTGAGAGGGGGTTAGGCATCAAGGGGGTGGAGAATGGAAAGGGGGAGGAATTTTGAAAGGAATCCTCAAAAAGATGTGACGAATAAAAGATTACTAAGTAACTACCATGGGAAATAATAAAGGACTAATGTAGTCCCAAATCAACAACACCTATGACAAAATGAGATAAGAAAAACATGAGAAATTCAAGATAAAATTGAATTAGCAAGAAAAATGAGCATGGTAATCCCAAATGGAGAAGAGAGAAGACGAGGAAAAATTGTGTAAAGTGAAGAAAGATACTATAGAAGAATTGAAAATATAAAGAAAATGAGAATTGAGCATGCCAATAAGGGTGTTGTTGAGTGCACCAAGGTGGGTGTTGTCGAAGGGAAAGAGATAAAAATGTAGAAGAAGAATCGAAGACCCCGAAGAAATCAAATTCATGCTTGGAAAAAGTAGGACAACTAATAACCAATTCAAAGAAGAATATTGATGATTATGGAAGATCTAGAAGTTTGTTATGATTTTTTAATAGCACAGAGGCTCCACTCCTACCAAAACTCTCCAAAATTCCTACAATCATATCATTGCAATTTTGATTGCCAATTTAGATGATATATTTATTGAATTTTTGAAAACTTCGGAAAAGGTTCTATCTATTCAAATTTTTTTTTTGGAAGAATTAGTTAATAGAAGCATAAATAAATTAAGGAAAGAAGAAATAGGAAAAGGAGATGAGATTATATTTAATTTGGGAAAATAATTATTTTTAATAACAAATAAAATATTTTTAACAAATAAGAAGATGAAATATGTCTTGAAGAGTTGCATTCCTCAGACCAGGACCCATCCCTTAAGCCATATCAGAGTAGAAGGATTTTATAAAAAGAGACACCACAAATCAAAGAGACAAGAGAGAAATAATGAAAAGTAGATTGGGAAGAGATACTTGGAAGGGAGTACTTTGGCATAAAGTTAACAAGAGATAAGGGAAGAGAGTAGAAGCCTCGTATAGCTAGGAGCGTAAAGAATAAAAAGGAAAGAAGAATAGTCCATAAATCGGTAATCCTAAAAAAAAAGAAAAGAAAACAAAATGGAGTCATCAATCAAAATCCTAGTATTTGGAATAGAGGCTACAGAAACACATATTCCTATTGTAATCTCTATGGGAAAGATAAGACATTGATGAGGACAAACCAAATTTATTACTTTGTATCTTCATTAAGGAAGGAGGTACTTGTTTGGTACAAGAAAAATTATCTAAAACATGAAAAAAGTTGGGATGAAGTAAAACAAGATTTCTTGGAAAACTTTGACACCCCAAATATCCTTATGGAGAGTGTTAGTAAAATGAGGGATTTAGTGCAGAAAAAAGATGAATCTGTGAAGGCCTATGATAAAAGATTCAAGGAATTCTTCCAAAAATTAGACAAACCTATAACAAAACAATATAAGATTGAATGGTTCATATTTGGATTACAGGACATAAGAGTAACATTAGATAGGAGGATATTTGATACATATAGACCTGATCATGATGGCATACGACATAGAAGCTCAGACATGACGCATACCAAAAAAGGATGATATAAAGGAGAATCTTGAGAAATTACAACTAGTGATAAAACAACTAACAATACAAAATAAAATTTTAGCAAGAGGAGAGGCAAAGAAAGCTAAGGAGATTTGGTGCACATATTGTTCAATGGAAGGCCATGACTGGAACAATTTCCCTAAGGCCTAGGGAGAAATAATTGCAACAAAATTACACGTAAAACTAAAAAATATATCAGTTAAGACAAATTCATTATACTGCAGAACTTGTCAAGAATGGGATAGCCAGCTCACTAAGGACTATTCTACAAATCAATTTCAAATCTAGAATGTAGCAAATCATCCTAACCCAAGATTCCCAATGAACCATAACTATGATGTAGAGATGAATAGAAATATGGTATATATCAAAGGACTTGCAGAAAGTCCCTTATATGACATATATAGACAACCGCCTTGGAGATATAATAGAAATTCTTATGCATTCTAGAACAAATCACCACAATATTACATTGAAGATAATAGACAATCAAACTATAGAGGAGGAAGGGGATGTAATAGAAACAAACACCAAATAAGTGATGTTACATGTTATAAATATGGAAAGGAAGGCCATTATGCTATAGAGGTTGGGCAAAAAAGAGGAAGTGTCCATTTTGTGGAGATTATTCTCATGACATATTTAAATGTGATAAAGCACAATTTAGTATTATCAAAGTGTAGTACAATCAAGAAGTGATGATTTACAATTCCATAGAGGAGATAGGGTAATGAAGATCATACCACTACAAGGATTAAGAGGTTATCAAAGAATGGGTCAATGGTGATTTGATATATTAAAAAATGTAGAAGTATGCAAATATCCCTAAATATCAAGAAATGCACTTTTGTGGTACCTTTTGGCACATTATTAAGGCACACAATATGTAAAGAGGGACTAATGGTAGATCCAATGAATATTGTCTTGATTATGACATTACCACCACCTAAAAACAAATTTGAAGGTTAAGACATTTTAGGCTATTCTGAGTATCACAAAAAAATATCAAAGGACATACTACCATAGAAACCCCTTTAGAAGAACTCCTAAAGAAGAAAACTAATAAAGCTATTACTTGGACTGACCAATGTCAACAATCATTTGACACATTGAAACATAAAATAGTAGAAGCTCCTATTCTTATATTTCTAGTTTAGTTAGTACCTTTCTGTGTCCATGTCAATGCTTCTAGAATAGTTGTAGAAGCAATCCTTGCCCAACCACGTGGCAATAAAGATCATCCAATTGATTTTTCCATTTTCAAACTTTCTCAAGCTAAAACAAATTACACTACCACTAAACGAGAGGCCTTAGCCATGGTCTATACATTGCACAAGTTCTTCCATTGTCTCCTATTCACACCATTCACATTTTACACTAATCGTGAGCCCTTAAAATTCCTATTAAATAAACTAGTAATACAAGGAAGAATATGTCAATGGTTACTGCTATTTCAAACATTTAATGTTAATATAATGGTGGAACCAGGAAAGAATAATCAAGTTATAGAATACTTATCCAAAATTGGTACAGGTAAAGAATATGAGGAGGCTAATGAAGAAGACTTACTTGACACCCATCTATTCTAGATAATTGTGGTACCAGAAGAACTTATGGTGTTTCTCAATTACTCTCTACTGATAAATACCCCATTAATATGACAACACATGATAAATAAGTGTTACTATGAAATTACCTTCCTTTTACCTTAATTGAAGGGGCATTTTACAATAAGGGGAGATATGACATCCTCTGAAGAGTAGTCCATGCACAAGAATGAGAGAAAATTTTAAGAGAGGTGCATGAAGACATTGTTAGGGGACACAATTATAGAGACACTACTGCCTAAAAAATACTACTACCTGGATTATTGTGGCCTAGTATATATAAGGATGCTAAGAACTATACTTGAATAATTATGAAATTTTCCAAAGAATAGGGTGACCCACTGCTCGAGATGAAATGGCCTTGCATCTAGCTCTAGCATAAGTCCCATTTTGAGAAATGGGTTATTGAATTCATAAGACCTATAGACCCTATGACAAAACTTTCCAAGGATAAATTTATTATTATTGGTATAAACTACTGAACTAAGTGGGCCTAGGTTAAATTGAGCAAAGACTATACATCATATACAACCAAATTTCTCTACCATAATATAATTACTAGATTCGGGTGTCCATTGAGCATAACCAATAATAAGGGGAAACACTTTGTCAATAAGATAATAAAGGAAATACTAGCTAATTTCAAGATCACCCATAACCATAGGACACCATATCATCCAAAAGCAAATGAGGCAAGTGAAGCATTGAATAAAATTATTAGAACTACTCTAACCAAGATGTGTGATGCAAACAAGATAGATTGGGACATTAAAATTCTTGTGGTGCTATGGGCCTATTGCACTACATACTATAAACAATCTACCAAGCACACTCTGATTTTTTTTATGGGATGGAGACCAACCTACCTTTGAATTTCATTGTCCATAACCTCCACACAACACTAGCCTTAAGACTCATTGACAAAGAATCCATCAAACACCACCTAGAAGAACTAGATAAATTACATGAAGAAAGACAAGTGGAAAAATACCATCTATGGATAGAAAGACGAAGATACAAAGTATGACACAACCAAAACATTTAGATCTAAACAGTTCAAGGTTGACGATTCAATCTTACTCTATGATAGCAAATTCAAGAAGCAAGGAAAACTAAAAGTAAATGGTTGGGCCCTTATTAAATTAATGACATCCTTGAATCAGGAGCAATATGATTAAGAAAATTAGATGACACTATATTATAATACTCCATAAATAGAGCATGAATTAAACACTATCATAATAATATTGAATAGAGTTGACTTGAGGACAGGCCAATGTTTTGAAAGAGGGGATGATGTTGGCAGGAAAGTATAACAATTCAAACATAGTTGAACAAATATCAACACATATTTCTTCAAGAGCATGCAAATTCGAGAGACACCATCGAGGGTAGGGATAGGATAGATGGGCCACATCTCATCCCTTAGATATGTGTATAGGAAAAGATATGTATAATATTGAAACAAGAAGTATGTAGAAAGTAAGAAAGAATATAAAGAACATATATAGAGTAGAGAGGAAGATATATAATGGTTGTATATGATGTAAAAAGGAGATATAAGGATATATGCATGTACATAGTTGATATGGATAATGTATTCATACTGAAATTCTATATATTGTGTTATGTGATATTATTTTATGTTCGATTAACTAATTAGGCTTCTATTTGGATCAAATCCTTGCTTCTTTTATATGGTTGAGTTCGAGGTATAAACTACAACACTTAGAAAGTACTTGGGGCTCATAACTTTGTTCTGTGTTCCTCAATTTTCTTGCTAATAGTTGCTAGAGGTAATTTGGTGATTGCAAAAATGGTGGCGCATGGTTGATGTAGGAACATCTAGGTGAACATGCAATCCTGTATTAACCAAAAATATATTGTTTTGAGAGTTTGGTAAAGTTTCATGAAGAACCCTCTTTCAGGCAGAATTTAGGCTCCTTTCTAGATTTAATGGTAGACGTTTGAAGGTCAAATTGGAACTAAGTGTTTCATGACTTCAATGGATGATTTGGTGAAGTTTTAAAATCTCACAAACCATGAGATTGGAGGTGAAATGTTTTGTAATACCAATTTACTCATCTCTATAAGTTTTCATGAGTTTCTAAGTTCTTGGAAAAAAGTTATGATAAATCTTGATTTCCAGCACCAATATATTTTGTCATAGTTGCAACACACAATTTATTCTTTATCTTTGCTTGGCTAGATTCTAGAGTCATTCAAGTTAAATACATGATAAGGTTTTAAAATCTGATAAAAAAAAATGAATTGTGAAAGGTGTGGCAGCCCATTGAACAAGGTTCAAATTTGGCATTATGATGCCTCATAATGGAGACATTACAAATTGTTATTGTAACGTTTCTTTGGAGCTATGCTTTTGTTGTCTTCAATCTGCATTGAAAAGTGCCAGCTTAGAAGTGAGAAAGCGTGGGAAGGTAGAAGATAAGGAGGTGCCTAATTCTAGAATAATAAAATGTTGATTTGGAAGGAGAATGGGCTACGTTGAAGTTGAGTAGTCATCCATTTTACACCATCTTTAAATGGAAATAAAAGGACTTTATCTGTCGTGGTGGGAAGGAGGGAGGTGACTGCAAAGGAAGACGTAATAGGTAGAAAACTCCTCCTTTCTTGTGCCATGGATTCCATGTCAAGCAGGAAAGAAGTGCATATGATAGGGGCACATGAACATTAGTTTGTTGTATTCAATTAAAAGGCGAACCTTTGCGAATGAATTTCTCACAGGCAAAAAAAAACACAAGGCCGCACAACCATGTGTGAGTAGTGACAGAGCACGCAGTAACAGGCCAAGACGTATGGAGATTATCTTTGTAAATATAAAAGATTAGAATTAATGCAAATTCATACCTAAGGTGGCATGTATGAATGCATAATCATGAGATGGCAGTTTGTCAAATGGAAGGGAGCTTGCGTGGGAATTTGGAAACAGAGGGAAGTACATGAATTCGAATATGAAAGCAGGCTATTGAAAAGTGGGATTCGATGTAAAGAAATTCAGGAATAAAGGAGGGTGTGACACATAGAAGGCATCAACAAAAGTAGTAAATGGGGCCCGCGTAGGAATGGTAAAAGGTGCAGGCCTGAGGAACATATGTTATTTGGTTTGATTTGAAATTGCCACATCATGGCGGAAAACCACAACTCTAAATGGGGTCGAGTAAATTTCATCTTCAGGAATCAGTGTCCGTGGAAATTTGGATAGAAAGAGAAAGGAGTTGTCTGGTAATAGTAATGTAAATTTCATCTTCAGGAATTGAGCTAGGCCCCATACCCCATTTGATTTTGGGTATCTTATTGTGTAAATGTAAATCGATTTAAATCGACATAAGTAATTGTCCATTTAGAGTTAATTGTTTATAGTATCTTTTGTAATATAAAATTTGGCAAAATTTTGAGTTGAAATTCGGGAGAGTGTTTTCTCTCTTCATCAATGGTACTCTATATAGATTGGATGCATCAACGTTATTTGGTTATGTTAATGTAAATACATTTGAATTAAGCATATTTTGGCATCTTAGATTGGGTCACCTATGTGACAAAGGCCTAAAAACCTTGGTTAGAAAATATATATAGTGTAAGGTCTTGTTAAAAGGTTGAATGTTTATCTTTACTTTCATCTTTTCTTAGCAAAGCAGTTCTATCCATTGACGAATAGGTTTCATCCATTTGATACTAGGGTTTATCCTTTCGATATTTATTTTTATGAGATTAATTTTTATATACATTGTGTTCTTAAAAAATAGAATAGAGTATGGTTCAACTCTAGAAGCACTAAAGCAAAGGAGATTTTGTAGTGAATACAATGACATGATTGGTATTGTGGATATTCCATCAATTAGTAATTTTGTATTATTTATCATTAATTGATGATTATTTTAGCTACCCTTGGGGATATTTTCTTAAGAAGAAGTTTGAGGTGTTTCTCAAGTTTAAGGATTTCAAATCTCTTGAACTAAGAATCAAACTAGTAGGAAAATAAAGGTACCAAGAATAAACAATGACATTGAATTTTGTTTTGAATTTTGGACATACTATGTAAGCATGTTAGAATTGTGAAGCAAAGGGAAAAACCATATAAACCACAATAGAATGAAATGACTAAATGGTTAAATAGAACCTTACTTGATTAGGCTAGAAATTTTTGAATAGTGAGTGTCTAGGATAGGAGTTCTCAACTATCATAGTTAGTATTGCATGCCGATTGAAATATGTCTCACTTTTATTATGCAAAAAATGATTCCATGTGAAATGTGGACTAGCATAAAACCTATGGTGATAAATTTTTAGGTCTTTAGTTGTGAGGCATTTGTTCAAGTTCCTAAAGAGAGGTTGTCTAGGTTGTATTTTAAGGTTAAAGGTGTATTTTCATTGGTTTTGGTGAATATTCCATAACCTACAAGCTTTAGAATTTGGAAAAATTCAAGGAACTTAAAGTATTGACTAAAGAAGAATAACTAAAGGAGAATGATAAGGGGAAGGTGCACATTGAAATAAATTTGGAGTAGCAAGATGCATCTAAAATTGAATAGTATAGTGGACATGAGAGTTTGGGAGAAGTAGAGGTAAGCTTGTCTAATATTAACTCTTAAGAAGAACAAGTTATAGATGTGCTTTGAAATTCTTCATCGATAGTTGTGAGAATATCTGCAAGATGATAGAGATCACCTGAAATGTATAGTCCACCATATTTTTGTTTTGTTTTATCTCCTATATGTACTAATATTAAAAAAAATTAAGTGGAAGAGGCTCTCACTTCCAAAGAGTAAAATTCATGGATGAGTAGATGATGTCATTGAAGTAGTGTAAGATGGGATTTGGTTGATCTACATTAGCATATAAAACCAATTGGATACAAGTGGGTGATCAAGAATAAATTTAGAGCATATAGATCACTTGAGAAATACAAGGCATGATTGGTATAAAAGGGATATTCCTAAGTTGAGGGAATTGAATTCAATGAGATATTTTCTTCTTTCGAAGTTGAGTTTTATTAGAATATTGTTACCTATTTCTATAACACTTGATTTTGAAGTTGAGAAAATGAATGTTAAAACAACATTCTTGCATGGAGATTTGGAGGAGGAAATATTTATGGAACAACACAAGGGATACAAGGTGAAATGTAAAGAGAAACTAGTTTGCAAGCTAAAAAAGCCATTGTATGGTTTAAGGTAGACCTCATGGATGTGGATTTAAAATTTTCACAAACATGTGCTAGAATTGGGTTTTGGAAAAAGTGATTTTGATCATTTGTATACTTTAAATAGGTCAATGGTTGTATATTCTACTTATTATTTTATATTTTTATGATGTGCTTATCATTAGAGACAATTAAACATTAATTTAGGAGATTAAACTCAAATTTTTAGTAAGTTTGACATGAAAGACAAGAGAGCTACTAAATACATACCAGGTATGAAGATAAATAGGGTAGGACCAATAGGAAATAATAGCTATTTTTTTAAATAAAAAGGGTAAAAATTTATTTAGTTAGAAAAAACAAGAATACAAAAAGCTAGATCCACATAGGCAATCTAGCCACCAAGAACCAAAGAACAACATGCCCTCCGCACCTACTTAAGGACCCCACAAATTCTCCTGAATCAACATTTTAAGTTTATGAGCACAACCATTGGGACGTTGCTCCTAGTCCTCCATCTTCCAGTCACCCCTAAACTTAGAAGCCTATTTAGACAGAAAATTTGCCACAATGTTCCAATCCCTAGGTATATGAAAAAGGGACACCATCTCCAGCAAACTGCAAAGTTGATGAGTCTTTCACAAAATCGAAGACAATTGCCAATCCACCCCATCAATACTTTGTTTATTTAACAAATTAATCACAATATATGAATCAAATTCATAGATAATATTGTGCCATCCAAGCACACAAGCCTTTTCCAAGGCAATAAGAATAGTGAGAGCCTCCATGAAATTATTGTTCTAGATGTCATGATGCTTGGAAAAGAAGAAAATGACATCTCCAGAACTATCTCTCCCCACACCACCCACACTAGCATAACCCGAATTTCCCTTGGAAAAGCTATCAGTATTAATTTTCAAAATCCCAACAAGAGCCAAGACCCATCAAACTTCTCTCAAAATTTTCTTGTTGTGATGTCTCCTCCCAAAGGAACAAGCCCTCCTAGATTTGAGACCATTCAGACCTAGACCCATCAAAACCACAACCTCCTTAGCATTTAGAGGATCCTAAGCCTCACATTTAGCTAAATAGTCTCCCGAAGCATACCAAGAATTTGTTGCCAAACGTGTGCAACCACCAACTTTCTATCCTGGAAAATTCTATGGTTCTACTCCAACCAAATCTGCCAAAGAATGCATGAAGGCCCAATAGTCCACACCATCTAGAGAGGAAAAGAGAGAGCAGGGGGTCTCCCTAGTGTCCTCCAAAACTCGATGAGGGAAAGGGCATGCACACAAGAATGTCTCCACACTGCCACCATAAGTGTCAGATAGATCTGGAAAAAAGAGCATTGAAAGAAAATATGTGAGGATGACTCCTCACTAGCACCACAAAGGAAGCATATGGAAGGCACTTGAAAGCCCCTCTTTAGAACATTATCCCAAGTAAGACACTTGTTACACGTAACTAACCAAAGGAAAAAGTTACACTTTGGCCACACATACTTATTCCACACATATTTCCACCAAGGGACTTCATCCTCCCCATACTTTCTACAATCTAGTTCATGATGCCCAACAACCACCAAATACACCCCTTTGGGATATGGAGCCCAAGCCAAGACATTCCTTTACTACAAAGAACTATAGAATCTCTCTACTAAAATCTTAGCCAGCTCAGCACGGTCCTCATCAAAACCTCCAAGGGGCCACAAGTGACATCCTTTCCATGTGAGAACCTTCATCTGACCCAATTGCTCCATACCTTTGAAATCACTGACCTTTGACCAACCAACACTCTAAAAACTAAAACCCATATCTTGTAGGTGAGGATGGGTGGTAAAGATAGGAGGATGACCATACTAGGAGTCAAGCCAAAAAAGAGAATCCTCGCCCTTGTGAAAAATCCAAAATAGACCCTACTTGATCAAGCTAGCATGTCTTTTTAGAGTATCCCAAATCACAGACCCCTTACCATCTAAAGAGTATCTAGGAATATCCTTATTTGCAACACCACTTAAATATTTAGCCTTGAGGATTTTAGCCCAACATTGATCTTGACTAGTACACCAATGCTAGTAAAGCTTAGCAACCAAGGCCTAACCAATCATATCTACATGTTGAAGACCCAAGCCACCCTAATGAATAGGCCTACAAATAGCATACCACTTAACCAAACTCCACTTCTTGGTATTCAAACTGCCAACCCATAAAAAAATACCTAAAGAGTGTATCAAGATCTTTAATGAAGCTAGCAGGAGCAACTTAAACCATACATCTATAGAGAGAAAGTTCTTGAACCACAGCCTTTAGGAGCATAATCCTCCCAGAAAAGGACAACCACCTACAATTTCAATGATTGACATAACCCCTAAACTTATCCAGAACCTTTTGCTAGGTTCCTCTAGGCAAAAAGGAAATAGAGAGGGAGACACCAAATACATAAAAAGAAGACTACCAATTTGAAATTTGAGGATACACACAATCCTTGATTGAATAAGTAGAAGAGTGTTGAAGAAAAAAATAGAGGATTTCCCTTCATTAATCTTCTTACTTGAAGCAGCAAGATAAATATCCAGAGCATGCTTGAAGTTGCATGCTTCCAAGATTTTGGCAATACCCAAGAGAGTGGTATCATCCACAAAGTGAAGATGGGTTTGAGGAGACAAGTCTTCACCCCAAGACCATCCTTAAATAAGCCCTTGGCTCAAATGGGCTTTATGCAATCTTCCCAAACCTTTAGCCATAATAATGAAAAGATAGGGAGACAAGGGGTCACCCTATCGAAGGCCCCTAGAAGTACCAAATAGAGAAGAATGCACCCCATTAATCAGCACTGAGTACAACACCAACATGACAAAACTCATTACCTAATTAATGTAATCCTCACCAAACCCAAAGGCACAAAGAACCTTGCGTAGAAAGGACCATTTGACCTTATCATAAGCCTTAGCCATGTCCAACTTGACAAACATTGCCTTCTCTTTGGAAACCTCCATGGAATGGATAGCCTTAGCCGTAATCACAATCCCATCCTAGATATGTCTGTCAGCCACAAAACCTCCTTGCTCCTCTGAGATAACATTAACCAACCAAGGCTTCAATCTCTCAGTAATCAACTTGGATATGATCTTATAGACAATATTACAGAGGGTGATTGGTCAAAATTGGTCAAAAGAATTAGCACCCTCACATTTGGGAATAAGAGCACGAAACATAGAGTTCATGGATTTCAACATTTGTTTAATAACCTATGATTCTTGCACCACCTCCAAAAGATCCCATTTGATGATCTCCCATATTCTTGAAAAAACTTAATAGGGAATCCATTTGGGCTAGGGGCCTTACCTTTTTTCATGCTAAAAACAACCTCCTCCAACTCATCAAGGGAAACTAGTTGAATACAAGCAAAATTAGCTTCATAGGAAACAATAGAAGGGATACAAGCCAAGACTTGATTCACATCTTCTAGATTCTTAGGTGAATCCTCTGAGAATAAAGAAGAGAAATACTAGGTTACCTCTCGAGATATGTCACAAAAAGAAGATAACTAAGCACCCTGAGAGGACACAATAGAGGAGATAAGATTCCCATGTCCTTTGGCTTTGATGGAGTTAAATAAGAAAGCAACATTCCTGTCTCCCTGCTGTAGCTAGTCAATCCTTGAATTTTTCTTCCAGAACAAATACTTCCTCAACTCCCATTCAAATAGCCTCTCCAAAGCATCCACTTTAGCTTTAAGGGATTCTTGATTAATCCCTTGATCTCTATTCTACCTAGAGATGATATCTAAAAGGTTTTAAGCTGCAACTTTTTCCTTAAAGAAATTCCCAAAGAATTCTCTATTCCACTTCTTTAGCTGAAATTTCATAAAATGAAACCTTTTCACAAATTTGTACATGGTTTTCCCATGCAAAGGTAAATCATCAGACCACCAAACTTTTATAAGATCTTGTAAAGAATGCTCACGTAGAAAAACACAACTCTAGGCTAGTGGTTTGAGCCTCTCTAGTCAAGAATTTTAGAGCTAGATATCCATTGGTTGCCCAATCAAAAGTTGGATACCAAAACCTTGTCCAACCTCTCAGAGATAGAGTTGACCCCGCATCTCCTATTACTCCAAGTGAACAAACCATTGAGAGGCTCAATTATATCAATCAAAATAAGTTGGGTTATATTATTACTGAACAAAGATGAAGAGGGGTCCAAACGATCCAAACCACCCCTCTTTTTCATCAAGGCTGAGAATGGAAATATAATCCCCAGCAACAACTCATGGAAAAAAAGGAGCTAAATATCTCATATACCTTAGATGGTCCCATAGAAAAACCTTGCCAGGCAAGTCAGCCAAAGCATAGATATTGGAAAGCAACAAGAGTTCACTAGACTCAAAACTTGAAGCAACCAAGGATAAGGAAAATCAACCTACAATCCACCACAAGGGGGAGATCTTCTGCTTATCCCAAAAGCAATAAATCAAACTAGCACTACCTTGTTCCCCAATGCACTAGCACTGACCATGTGACCAAATCTTGGAAGATATCTTAGCCATACCCTCCACAAACAACTTAGATTCCTAGATAAGTAAAACATCAAGGGAATGAGCCTTTATCAATTCCTGAAAAACCTTTTGATGAGGGATGTTGTTCAAACCCCTCACATTCCAAGAGAGAACAATCATTTTTGGGGTTTAGAAAAATGGGAGTCAAGAGACTTTATTGAGCCCGAATCCACAAAATTCTCACCCATTAACCTAATATTTTCCTAATCTTTCTTCCTCCCAATCTTGGAAGGCTTCTCTAGTTCCCCTTCTTAAAGATTTTTTGATGCAACCCCAAGGATGAGGAGACCAGGGAGCCCTTTCTAGAATCTTGAGCTAGAGTCAAAGAATGTGAAACCATATGATCCATGGATGGATCAACATCCACCTCTACCTCCACTAGAATAATAGGTAAAGAAAAAAATTCTAGGGTGGGACCAGACATTAACTTGGTACTTATTTCAACATTTAGATTCTCACTGCTGACTTTTTGAGAAACTAACTACTCTCCCACTTGGGTAGTATCAATAGATATTCCCTTGTCTAGGACACCCTCTTGCTGGTCCAAATATTTTAGGGCCTCAAAATAGTTGAAAATTGTATCATCTTGCTTGTCCTTGAGGGTTCTTTTTTCCTCTTTCCTTATTACGCAATTTTACTATAACAAAACCTTCTTTGTTAGTTTCCTCTTTAAACATAGGGGATTTCCCTTTATCTCTCGATGGAGTTGAGTGAGGAGGCATCTTATCAAAAACCCCACCAAAGGAGGATCCAAAAGTCTTAATTTTAGGGCACTTACATTACAGGTGCCCATATTCATGGAAAATTCAACACTGAAAATGAAAAGTTTCGTAATCCAACTACTAAATCCATGATAAAGGCCCAACTTGCAGTTCTAATGAATCAAGAAGAGGGTTGTTTAAATCAATCTCCACAAAAATACAGGACAAATACAAGGTCCTACTCTATAATTTCTATTGTGACGGCCCCGCCAACTTACCCAACAAAAGTGCAATCATGTCTAATATATCATTCCTCCAATACTCAACCAGAAGCCAGGGAAGTCTCACTTAGACTGGCACCCTCGACGAAAGATCTACAATCGAATTAAAACCTATGTGCCAAGGTTTCAAGAACAACCCCACTTAATTGTAGAAGTAGGGACATCCCTTAAAAGATTTATTATGATCCATAATACATGAAAAAACCACAATAAAATAACCATTTTCAACCTACAAAACATCCATTTCTCCCTCCAAGTTCCCAGTCCAATGAGCCTAGGATTCCAGAAATGAGAGAGACTTTGATTCCCATGAAATTACAAATTAATGCATGGTTTCTCCAATACTCAACATCTTTTGTGATAGATTTTGGTTAGATAACCATAATCAAATGAGTCTCACTCTTTTCCAAACAACCATTCACTTTTAGAATCTAAGAAAAACTACCCCACGAAGATTCCCTCCATTTGAAGCATTGGTCAAAAAAGTAGTAGCCATATCATGCTTAGAAGGGAAAAAATTTTCCCCCGTAACAACATAAAAAAAGATAATAATCCTAAACCCGAAGGAGCAACCTTTGGCTCCATACTCAGCTCCAAACTCAAACACTCAAATCCAACCACCAAGAACACAACACAACACAAAAAAATACCAAAAAACAAAACAATAAACCCCCCTTGATCATGAAAAAGACCCACCCCAAGCTTGCAAACTCCCAAAACTAGTTGACCCTACATAAAAAAAAATCGCTCTATCCCCCCCCCGCCAAATTTTTTTTTTTGAAATCATAGCTAAATTAGATAAAATATCTTCAAACAATATTGTAGAGGTTTGGAATGCATGATTTTAAACCAATAATTTCATCCATACTAGTTGGCACAAAGTTGAGTATGGAAAAATGTATTAAATTTATTGAGTATTTGGAGGACATGAGCAAGGTTTTTCATGCAAATGTGGTAAGAAGTTATCATGTATGCAATGATTTGTACAATAATAGGCATTTCCCAAGCAATGGGAGTTCTAAGTAAGTTTATATCAAATCCAGGTAAAGAACATTAAGCACGTGTGAAGGGAGTGATCAAGTCATATGGATGATTTCTTATCACGGTGCTAATGATATGTATAGAGCATTGACTATATAGGGACTTTTAAATTCACATTGGATAAGAGGTATTGAAAACTAAAGTTCTATAGGTGGTATGTGTTTATTTTATTTGGTGGAGTAGTGAGCTGGATGAGTAAGAGCCAATAGTCGATTGCTTTATCAATTATTAAAGTAGAATATATGGCTACAACACATGATTGTAAGGAAACAGTATGGTTGAAAATATTGAGAAGTGGTATTGGTTAATTAAGAGTTAGATAATGATGAAGATTGATCCACATCGTATAATTTGTCTAGCCAAGAATCTTGTTTACCATGTTAAACCAAGCATATTTATGTATAATATACTTTTTTGAGGGAGATGGTTGATAATAGGAAGGAGTCGATGGAGAAAATTGATACCTGGGTAAACATTATAGATTCTTTGATAGAACCTGTAACATCATGAAAATAATGAAAAAATAAAAGCAACCACAAAGCCTAATAAACTCTAATGCAATCTTAAGTCAAACAACAAAGAACAAAGGAAATACCTAAAACATAAAACAATCTCACCAAAGATCGATGTAACTCCATGGATAACCTTTGTTGTCCTTCTCCATTTCGTCGTGATGGTATTCTTGCCCTCATATTTTTAGTAAGTGTGCAAGTATAGCCTTGATAGATGTGATTATAGAAAAATATCAAAGATTAACAAGTGCTCCAAAAGTCATACAATTTTGGGAGGAGTAAAATGATGAAAGACAATCAATTTATAGAAAATTGATCATTCGAATGATAAGCCAAAGTGATTAAAAGATAAACAAACGATCCAAATTAAAGGATTTGACATGTATTATGATAATTGTTAGTACTGACATGAGTGATAAAACCTAAGAATAGAGATAAAGATTAAATAATCATTTAATCTCAGATTGAGAGTATTTGAAAGTAGAAGAATAATGTTTGCATGACAAAGATAAGATAGAATAATGGACACAATTTGTTCGAATGCACACATAAAATTAATTAATTAAATAAAGATATTTAATTAATAAAATGTACATGAATACATCTTTAACCAGGATAACTAACTAGCTATGACAAAGAGCTTATTCAAGGAAAGACACCTGCATATTAAATTAGGAGATAACTGACTGATTCAAATAGATCTCGAGTCACGTGGAAATGAATTGTTGGATAACTTAAACATTTATCTAAATATAGAGGAATATGTCAAAAATAGATTTTTATGAATTAAATGATTATTTAATTCTAGACTCAACATTTAGGACACTAAATAAATAAGATTTATTTAATTGAGCAAAGAAAGCACAAATGAATAATTCAATAATTAAAGTATTTATTTAATTATAGTCGGAAATATGATAAAGATAAATTAAATGAGAATTTATTTAATTTAAGGAGGAGAAAGTTAATTAATGTTGTACTTAAATAAAAAGTGTTTATTTAATTAATCAAGATTAGAATAAAGATAATGTGAATTAATTAAATAATTAAGATTATTTAATTAATAGATGAATAACTGTTAAAGTGAATTAATTAAATAATTAAAAGTTATTTAATGAATAGATAAGAAAGGGACTTTAGAAAGTAATTAAATAATTAAGATTATTTAATCATGACCATGAAAATACAAATTATGAAGAAATTGAAGTCACAAGCTTAGACCAAATTTTAGTGTCTACATTTTGCCCCTCTTTGATACAATGGCATTTTGGCATTGTGTTAAAGAAAATTGATCAAAAATAGGACCCAGTCATGCCCCAGTGTGAAACAGGTGAAGATATGCCCCCTCGAGAAAATTGACAACAAAAAATTTCAAAAAATTTGGAAATAGTCCCAATTAGTCAATTTGATGGCCATAAAAGCAGTGGAGTTGACAGAATGAATTTCGAGGTGTTAGGTACTTGTACGGGTTGATAGAAGTTGGAAGTTTACGCGGCCAATAGACAAGGTTGGAGGAAATGCCACCCAAAACCCTAGGTATAAATAGAAAAGGGATGAAATTCAATTCATTTTCACCCTCAAAGTTTAGAAAATTGAGATTTTTGCTCTGGACTCCTAGCGACAATGTCTCCAATTCCATACTCGCATCACCGCGCTTATCGCATCTGGACGTTCAGGCGACCTGTTGATGCGGCCCCTCGGTATGTATTCCAAAACCAACTCTTGAAATTTTAATTTGCACGCTTTTTTATGCATTTATTTCACAGTTTTTTTAGGTGTCACTTTTTTAGATAACCGCATATGCATGCGTAATCGACACATCTATATGCGGAATAATGCATTTGCAAATTTTCATATGAAGATAGCGTAGGTTGTTTGATAAATGTACGTATTTTTGTTTTATTTCAACGTATTTGTATAGTTGCATCACATTTGCATTTCATAGTTACACATATAAAAAGATGTTACGCATTTGTTATTTAAGCCGCATTTGAGATTTTTTATAGTCTGTTGATTATGCGTGTTTGCATTTGTATGCATATGCATTTTTAAGATGAATTTGCATTTCAGAATGACGTATGTGACATGTTGAGACGCATTTGCAAAATGGAATGACACATTTGATATCTTGCAATGCATTTGAAATTAAAATGATGCATTTGACTGGCATGTTTTGTTGAAATTTTGGACTAGGATAGGTTATTGATTATGGCATGTCTTGGCCTAGAGATATAGGAGATTAGATTGTCTTTTATGTACATTGATTGGTGGTATAGTTCTTCCTGATCACCGAGGTCATGGATTCCCTATAGGATGGGGTGAGATGCTTGTTAAATTTCCCCAATTTTATCGGCGTGGTTTCCCCCCAAATTATTTAACGGGGGTTTGGGGGTAGTGCCCCCAAGACTGGGTCAAGGGGCAGCACCCCTTGAGGGGTCCAGGTGCAGAAACCTCTCATAATTTTTATTATTTTATAAAGGCATTGGGTGTTATTTTTTCTATTGGCCGACATAAAAAAAATCCTAATTTTGTAACCAACCTAAGTTTTGATAAAAGGCTAAGGGTTTGGGTTTCTGCTGACATTGTATTGTAGCATTTACAACGGTATTGAGTTGCAAGGATTAATGGTTTTAAACGGTTCGATTTACTGGATAATAATATTAGAATCTCTGTTGGTGGACGTAGCTCAAGTTTGGGTGAACCACGTTAAATATTATCTCTTGCTGTTATTATTTATGTTTTTTTCATTCCTCTGTTTAATCTTTATTTGCATGTGATTGATATTTTCTACATACAATTCCTAACAAGGGACAAGGCCACGAGGAAGATGTGGTAGAGGCAGAGATCAGAGGGGTGGTGGCAAGGGGAGACGTGGTCATAGAGGATGAGACCCACCTTTATCACCCATCCATGAGGAGGTGAGGGAGGGAGAGGATATTCCCATGCTTGATGTTGGCAGAGGTGAGGAGGATGTTCATGTTGAGGAGGTAGAGATTGGTGGAGAGGAGCATGCAAGACAAGAGGATATTCTAGAGGAGCATACAAAGGAGGAGGTAGGTAGGGAGGAGGCCAAGATGGATGCTCTTGGTCTACTCATGGGCTACCAAGATGATGATGATGAGGAGGAGGATATGGATGACTAGGAGTGAGAGCTTTGTGACAGGATTCTAGAGGAATGGAGGATGATGGGATGGAGAGACCACAACAGGATGATACAGGTCCTGTTGATTAGGATACAATAGATCTGCATGCCCAGGTAGCACATTTGGAGGAGAGAATGAGAGTACTAATGTCAAAGTGGGATGCCCTACAGATGGAGCGAGACAAAGCATACATGGACAGGGACCAGGCCATAGCTTGGAGATAGGAGATCGAGCAAAGATTTTCATAGATTAGAGCTCTTTACAGTGGGCCAACTAATGCATTCGCTCAGGAGTTAGTCAGATCAGGGGAGAGAGCCACATATTATAGAGATTTATATGAGGTAGAGGTTCCTCCAGAGAGATAGGCTCCCAGTTTCTCACACGCATGTAGCAGCAGGTCTTAGAGCAGGACTCACACCAAGACAATGAGTACAAAGGGGGTTGAGGGGCCTCATAGATTTGGACCATATGACAGGCCTCCTTCAGGACATAGGTCATCAGGATCCAGACATCATTCACCTTCACACTCTGCTCATAAGAGCAGTGGGAGTTCCAGATAGGGACATTCATTGATATGTATTGAGACATTGTATTTTGATCATGTAGCATGTAGGCTTCATATTTATTGATACATTATGACATTGTGATGTGACACTTTTTGAGCGATATATATATATATATATGATTTTGGCTGCGATTCTCATGATATGCAGTTCTATTTATGATTATGTAGTCTTTGATTTATGCATGTTATGTCTATATGAGATACCTATGTGATGGATGATCATATCTACTTTATGATGTGTTTATGTAGCCTATGATGTGATGTTGATTCTAGATGATGATGTATGCATTGATTTCGTATGGTATCATTTGATATTATGGATGCAATTTATAATTATGAGATGCAATGTGATGTTATATATATAATGCTATCTACATGTGATGCTATACATTTGATAATGATGGATGTAATGATTTTGTTATGTAATCTATGATGATGAATGCCTATTATGCCATGATTTCCTAGATATGATAGATGCTTATGTTTTTGTGTTTTCAAAATGCAAGATATATGTATGATTTATGATGTATGATTTTTTACATGATGTTTCTAACATGAGTGTATATGCAGAATTATTTATATTTTTTTGTATCACATGACTCCATCATAATGCAAGAAAGAAGATATGTTAGTGCGAAAAGAAGATGAATTATAAAAGGCATGGTTGTTAGTATTAGGAATTTTTGATATTTTTCCAAATCACAAAAGGCTTTGCACTTTATCATCATTGGGAAAAAACTAATATAAATGGAGAAAAACACCATGATATGACATAGATCAAGGTGTGCAAGGTCATCCACCTGCTAACAACAGACAGTCACAGATAAGGATTGTCTTAACTCATACTAAGGGCACAATTGCCCTAGTCTTTTTGTCAAGACAAACCACAGACAACAAACAAATAAAATATGGTTCATGAGATGTCATCACTCCTCTAAATCCTTTATGGGACATCCTTGAGGAAACTAGTAACATGACTCAAAATCCAAAGTTAAAAGACAGTCGACAAAGAGTAGCCAAAGAAAACTGAATTTTGATACATCGTTTGTTCTCTAAATCCTTCATGGGATTGTTATCACTTAAATCTGCACCATGTTGAATTTAGAATTTAACAATCTAGTGAAACATGGGAATGACCTCAAAATATGAATACCTTAAATGAGACCAAACCTCCGGAGAGGGTCAGCTTCCTAACTGGTTATCACCTAACTACTAATTTTTTGAGGGGAAAAGGGAGAAAGATTACTTGAAAATGAAGTACTAAAACTTGAGGGAAAAGGGTGATACACCAAGCTAAAAGAGAATATGAAGGTTCAAATTTTAATACTCTTAGTCATTAAAGATAGACATTGAAAAGCATAATTTGTTTCTACACATTCATACATAAATATTTCACAAGATGGTTTGTGTGCACTAATCTTCAAAAGGGAAATTACTTTCACAATCTAAAGATAAATGTAAACTGAACACAACCTATAACTTGTATAAACACACTTTTGCAGAAAAGGAATGAAGACATGAGAAAAAGTCACTAGGAATGAAAATACCTTCACAAGTAACTTGATCGATCACCTGAAAATGCACAAGACTACAAGAACAAAATGGAAAAATTTGAATCTATAATGACCAAGGTGTTATCTGTATTTCACTTCTCCAAGAGTTACAAAAGATGCAAAAATCTTTGTCCAAGGACTGTAAATGTCACTCATACACGAAGAGCGTAATCTAAACTAACTCAATAATGAGTTACCAAAATTGTTAAGTAGCCAAGCTCCTTCAAAAAAGGTTCTAGAAACCTCATGGGTCAGATGGCTTCAAAAATCCAAAAATATAGCAACTATATCTTCTCAAAAAGAGCTCATAATGGATGAAAAAGTCATGCAAGACTTAATAAAACCATAAACACTTCTAAAAATGCTCTAAAGGGAAACAAATAGCCTATATTCTCTCAACATAGTGATGAATCATCCCTAAATTCCCTCCTCATGTTGGGTAAACAAACGCCAACTCCCCTATATGCTCTCCAAGTCGTAAATGCAAATATATCTTCTATCTATTCATGACATAGTCACAAAAGCACATGCTCCTATTTTTTTCATTTAAAGATAATGTTTAAATTAAATGATTTATAACTCATCATTTAAATTTAAACATTTTACAATAAAAAGCATGCAAAAATAAAAGTTCCACTTTCATGTATTCGGCTATATGTAGTCAAAGAAAAATATTAACTAAGTCATAAATGACTTAGACGTGCCTAAGTCATATTTCAAAAGTCATGGGTCACATATAGTTGGCATTGATTTAATAAAGGAAAATGGAAGAATTCCAATCTCATCTCATCGGCCATGCATTAGGGTTTTAACCCTAAACAAAAGAAAAGTAAAAGCATGAAATTTCATTTCATTTGCTTCTAAAACTTCTGGAGGAAGCCAAATTTCTGCCACTTCCATGCTAGGGTTTTGAGGAGTCCTCACCAGAGATTTTGAGGAAGATTTCCATTGTTTACAAAGACATATTTGTATGAAAGTCTGTCAATATTCTCCATAGAACACATTGGTAAGCATCTTGAGAAGTAAATTTGAGAAAATACTTTTATTTTCACCTAATTTTTTGCTTATACAGGCCTTCCATGGCCACGTCTCCTATAGCCATTCTTATTCACTTGTTTATTCTTGATCCCTATGATTTTTCTTTGATCTAGTTGCGCCATCAACATGAGGGTTTCTAGATGGCTTCTATAGTGAACTTCATGATGAAACCAGAGGCGTTTCTTGTGCAAAGCCAGTCAAAACTTTAAGGTGGATTTTTTCTATTAGCATATTTTGTTATCTTATTTATCTTCTATGGAGAAAAAGGGCTCTCTCTTGAGCCAAAACTCTGTAATATGATCTATGCATCAGGTCGTGGCCATCAAATCTGTACTTATTATAGATCTCTTTATTTAATGGTTGTTATTGAACTTTATCTCTCTGTTATTGTTATTACATCTTTTGGGTCGCTATGGAATTTGTATTTATGTATTTTGTTGAAAAATGAGCTCGAGCATAAGCCAAAACTTCATTTCATGCCTCTAAACTCTTGATTTCTGCTTTTTTGTATTTGCTTACAGGTCACGGGCTCATTTATTTTCTTTGTCGGTTTCTTTAAAATATCATCATTTTAGTTTCTATGAAAGATTCAAGGCATTTTTTCTGATGGATTTTTATAAGGAAACTCCATTTTCTCACAGGTCGTGGCCATCCATGAAACCTATGGCTTCTCAAAATTTTAGTCATGACAAAAAAAAAAACCACTTGGGTTATCTCTCTGTTTTAAAAAAAAAAGGGACTCATTATAAAAATGAAATATGTTTCTCATCTCAGAGGGTTTTCTTGTAGCTTTTCATGGCACTAATAATTTTGTGACTCTGTACTGTGAACCAAACATACATTTTCCTTGAAGAAAAACACCTCCATTTTATATCTCTCATGCTTTGTTGTACAATCCACTTCGAACAAGACTATCAATTAATGTATGCTTTGTTGATATATATCTTATCAAAACTGTTAGAAGACTATTGATTTTCAACACATAATTAATATCTTGCAGACTGCTCTTAACTTAAGATGATGGCTTAGCTTTCCTTTGAAAAGTAATGCCACTATACTTTGAAATCATGATTCTCCTCTAGGTTAAGGCCGAGGGTTTCACTTTGAACTGAGCTCTTCATGCATTTTCTCCATGGATCCTTAAAGGCTTGTTGTCCTCTTCATTCAGAATCTACAAAATAAGTAGCATTGTTGTTTCTGAAACTTAAACATATGACATTTCATAAAATGGCATTCTCTGTAGATTTCATTTTGTTCACATCTTGTAATCATTGCATATCAACATGGCAACTTCTTAGCATTATGTAGCGGTTATTTTCATATTTCATATGCCTTGTTTGTGTTGTTAAAACACCATAGTGCTAGCAAGAATTCTCATGATTATCATTTGGTCATATTGACCTTTCATGCCACTTTGCTGACATGATTGTACTGAGGATTTCTCTACTGTGCCAATGACAAAGTACTTGATAGAGATGGTTGCAACTCACTTCATGATTAATGAGTACTTGTCCTTATGGATTTGAGTCTACTATCTTTCATTCTTTATGCTGCATTGTGTAATGAACTTGCATTAATGCATCCTTCATTCCAACTACTTATGCATGTTGATTGTAAGATAACCACCTACAACCATGTGTGTTCCAAAAACATTTTTTTCATACTCATGACAGTTTCCTTTCATTGCTCAATGCTTGTAGACGATGTCAGAATGTGATTTTCATTAATGCATCTAAGGTTTCCATAATATGATTCCATTTAGTTTTTGTAGCAGCTTCTTGAAGAAATACTTTTTGAACTCAATACATATGCCTGTTCATTATCATTTTATGATTATGTTGATATGATGATTTTAAGATTGCATTTCCCTCTTAAATAAGCTCATTATTGATTATTCAGCATGTTGGGCTTGACCCTTGTGGGAGCCACGTTTAACCCACATGTTGAACTAAGATGGACAAAAAAAAAGACATGATTACACCTATAGCTGCACATGAAGCAAACAAGTTAGAAAAAAACATGTATATTTTAAGTGTGTTTGATTGACTCCAATGATTTTTTGGGACACCTAAAATATACATATGGCTTATTTAATACACATTATGATTGATTTATGCATGCATAGGGTGAATGTATATGTAATTTTTGTAATCAGTCATTGTTTAGAGCATTTCTTTAACACCATTGTTAGTTTCATATGTAGGACTAGGAGTAGAAAGGGGCTAAAAGGAATAGATGAAGCTTAAGACAGCAGCAGGATGGAACGACACTAGTCAAGACCAGTCATTCACAGGAAATGGTTGGTTACCTTCCTTCTATGCACATTCATTATTATTTTTTTACCTATTCATGTATGAATTTTTTCATAATTTGTCTTGAATAAGCAAAGGTTAGTCTCATTGCTTGTATGAGACAATGTACACTTATACATTCAATAAAGATTACTTTGTTTGAAAAGATCATAATCTTTCTTCTATTGCATGCATGTGTATGAATGCATTAATCTATAATTGTAATCTTTTTTTTGGATTGTTTCATTTATACATTTGAATGTAATGAAGGGAAGTTAATAAAATGTATCTCATTTTCTCAGTTTAAAATCAACAAACACCTGATTGAACCTATGAGAAAAAAATTGGTAACAAGGACATCCTAGAGAAAGCTAGTAACAGGATTCCAAATTAAAGCCAAATGAAATGATAAGATAAACAAGCCATAAATAAAAAAAATCCAATAATATATTTTCCAAAACTTGATTTGTTTTGTTTGATAAGATGATTGATTGATGAGAGCTAATTTCAGGAGAGACACATACTGGATAAGACGTTGAGTCTGGTTTCAAGTTTGTGACTATTTGTATAAGGCATGACAAAAGCCTAGTTTCAGAAAGACGTGTATCATATAAGACGTTGAGTCTGATGTCGTTGATGTGATAACCTATATGAGGCCTTGTTGATTGTTTGGCAGTGTCTATATGCAGGAAGGACTCATTCTGTATAAGACATAGATTGTTTTGTTGATATCTATATTAAGGAAGGACTCATCCTGAATAAGACACATGTTGATTGTTTTGATGATGTTTGTTTTCAAGGACACATCTTGTAGCAAACATAAGTTGATCTGTTTTGGATTGTAGCTTTAGCAATTTGTTTGATCTGACTTGATGAGATTGTTGACTTGTTGATCTTGTTGATGTGTGAATTGTCTGATATTTCGATGTTTGTTTGTGTCTTTGTGGATGATGTTTGATTTTTTGTTACTAACACGACAAAACCTCAAGGACTGACCTAGGTGACCTTGGGGACTCATCGATAGATGGCCTTTCCTACGTTTAGTCGCAGAGGCAATGTAGTTCGACAATGACATGGATTGACTGACATGATTGACTTGACTGACTTTGACTCTATTTTTGGGATTTTTTAGTGTTATTTGGATGTTTTTGTGTTTTTCAGATATTTTGATTTTTTTCTTTGGATTTTTGACATTTATGTTTTTTTGGGATTTTTGATTTTTGATTTTTTTGGTGTTTTGACATGTTATGATTTTTTTCCTTTTTGAAATGTTTTGATTTTTTTGGATTTTTGAATGTTGTGATTTTTTTGTATTTTTTTAGGACTTTTTACCATTTTTTTTTAGATGTTTTGGAATGTCAATGGATGATAATTTGTGTAGCCTTTGTGCTAGATACCAATGACAAGGCGGGGGGGCATGTCTAGGTGGTTGTAGGATAGATAGGCGATAATGGATGGAATGCATGTATGTGTAAGAGAGCAAGGATGTGATCTCCAAAGACTATGTCGCATAGGAATAACATGCCCCATTCTAGGTACAAGACTTAATATTTTTCTGGACAAAGCATATGACAATAGGATAATTATCTGATTGGTTGGAAAGATGAGGTATGTCAAGAGATACCCAAAACATGTTTTAAGACTTTTCTCCTATATCTTCATCAAGATCAAAAGGAGAATGAACGAACTCAAATATGATATGTAGGTGTGATATCTAAAGATGGTAGGATGGATGGAAATGATATGACATGAAAATGATAGGTTGGATAGATAAGACATTTTCCCCAAGTGTAAGTGACATAGAAGATCAACCTACACATGACGCCTATTTGCCAGGTTTCATCATGGTACTTATCAATATGGAAAAGGTTTCACAATCATGTAGAGCAAGGGATATAATAGACATAGTGGCTTAGGCTTACATCAAGATGGGAGGGAAAAACCTATCCTTGTTTCTAAATGGCCGAAAGGCTTAGGGCTTGGGTTTCAACTGATTCAGATTGGTGTTCCAAGTACCACATCACCTTTACTCGATGAAGTAATTACTTTTGAAGATATCGAGACATCTAATGAACCATCTGATCAACCCTACTGTGATTCCCCTAACTCAAATGAATATGAGTGGGATTCCCTATCCTCCACCTAGATAACCAAACCTTGGAATTAGGCCCACCTCAGAATCCACCTAGATCCAAACAAAAGAGCAAAGAGGACTTGGTACAAAAATTTTGTGACTATATGAACAACTCAACTTTTACCTTGACCCCCTTGAACTTTGACAACTCCAATGATGACATGCCTTTAATTTATCCCCAACTCATTGATTGGGACCAACAAGACACATTTGTCTTAGACATTTTTGAGAACGAAGAAGCAATTCCTGAGTTCCTGGGATTATGAGAAGGCATACCTAGTGGCGATCACAAGGCTGGATTTACCATTGACTTGGACAACAAGGCATATTTTGGGAAATCTATTCAACCCTCCAGTCACAAAAATAAGAAAAATAATGACAAAAATAAAAATGATGAGTCTCTAGATGAAAAGCGAAAGGTTTCTTTAGACAATGAAAAAGCAGAAAATAAGGATGCATCCAAAGGCAAAAACCTCTTTGAGACACCTAAGGATGGAGGTTTGAACATTCTCCCTTGTTGCACAGGAAAATTTTCCCATGCTAGTTGAATAATTAGTGGAAGTTAACATAGGTATAGAAGAGAATCCCCAACTGGTATATTTTGCAGCATCATTGACAAAAGAAGAGCAGCCAGAATTTTATAAATTCTTTGCACAAAGACAGATTAATTTTTCCTAGTCATATGCATACATGCCTGGGTTGGATCCTGAACTTGTACTACATCATTTTCCCTTAAAACTTGGTGTAAAACTAGTGAAATAGAAATTGAGGAAAATGCACCCAAAGATTGCTTTACTAGTCAAGGCTGAATTGAAGAAGCTGTTGGATGTTGGCTTCATTAGATCAATTGACTATGCCATTGGATTTCTAATTTGGTACCAGTCACCAAACCAATAGGGAGCATCCACATCTACACAAATTTTAGAGATATAAATAAAATTTTTCCTAAGGATGACTTCCCTTTGCCCAACATTGACGTGATAGTAGACATGACCGCAGGGTATGAGATGTTATCCCTTATGGATGGATTTTCAGGATATAATCATATTAGGATTGCAACTGAAGACCAACCTAAAACAACTTTCACATGTCCTTGGGGAACTTATTGCTGGAATTTCATGCCCTTCGGACCTATCAATAAGCTATGACCACTATTTTTCATGACCTTATACACACTCTTATGGAGGATTATGTCAATGACCTTATTGCTAAATCACTGACAAGGGCAGATCATTTATAGGTTTTAGACAAGATATTTCAAAGGCTAGAAGAGTATAAAGTGAGACTAAATCTAAAGAAATGTGTGTTTGGAGTGAAATCAGGAAAGCTTTTGGGCTATATCATTTCTGGAAGGGGCATTGAAGTGGATCCGACTAAGGTAAAAGCAATCATAGACATGCCTCCACCAGCTAATCTTAGTCATCTAAGGACATTACAAGGGAGACTGCAATCCATTAGAATATTTATAGTACAGTTAGCAGATAAGACACATCCCTTTCAACATTTAATTAGAAAAGGAATTCCTTTTGTATGGACAGGTAAATGTCAGGAAGCCTTTCAACTGATTAAGGATTATCTAATCACACCACCAGTATTAATGCCACCTATTGAGGGACGACAACTGATTCTCTATATTTTAGCAACCCATTCATCACTCGAAGCATTTCTTGCACAAAATGACGAAAAAGGTCATGAAAGCGAAGTATACTACATCAGTCATACCTTGGTAGGTTATGAGCTTAACTATAGTACCATTGAGCGCGCTTGTCTTGTGGTAGTCCTTGCTACTCAAAAACTAAGGCACTATATGTTGAACCATCAAACAATGTTGATTGTGAAGATAGATCCTTTAAAATATCTTCTAAGCAAAGCAACATTAACAGGGTGACTCGCCAAATGGGTAATGATACTTAGTGAGTATGCTATCTTGTATGTAGAGAGAAAATATATCAAGGGACAATTCATTGTTGATCAGTTAGTTGATGCACCGATACAAGCATATCACCCTTTAGTTGCACATTTTCCTGATGAGTTCATATTCATCATTGAGACAAACACAACATGGAAATTATACTTTGATGGCTCCCATACGAATCATGGCTCAGGGGCTGGTATCTTGTTTTTCACACCACAAGGTGATTTTATCCCTAAGTCATTTAGGATTGCCCCTTTCCATTTACCAACAACATAGCAGAATATGAGGCTCTTGTGACAGGATTATGCATGGTAGTCAAATGGAATATCAAGAACCTACAGGTTTATGGTGATTCTCAACTGGTCATCTGATAGGTAAATGATGATTATGAGACTAAGGATGAAAATCTCACTCCCTACCAAAGCATGATAGACAGTTTCAAGAAGTACTTTGACAAGGTTTAATTTCATCAAATACCTTGTGTTCTAAATAGGGCAGCAAATGCCATGGCTACTATTGCTTCACTCCTTGGCATGCCAAGCAACGTGCCTAACTTTGAGTTTTTGGTAGAACAACTTTTGGTCCTTGCTTATGACATCCCAGATTCAGAGATGGTGTGTGATATTGTTGGTCCTGATTCCCCATGGTATAAAGATATCTATGACTACCTTCATGCCGAAATCATACCCCTTGACCTTTCTAATAACCAACATAGGACATACCTTCACAAGTCAGCCAAGTACACCATCATCGGAGACACCCTTTATAGACATTCCTTAGATAATACCCTACTGAGATGTCTCAATACTGATGAAGCACAAGCAACCTTGTGTGGGGTGCATGAGGGTATATGTGGATCCCATTCTAGCGGGCCTACCTTAGATAAAAATATTATGAGACTGGGTTACTATTGGCCTACCATGGAAAAGGACTCATATGTCTTTGTTAAGAAATTTTGCCAATGTCAGGTACATGGAGACTTGATACATGCACCTGTGCAGGAGCTCCATCCCACAACTTCACCATGGCCCTTTTCCCAATGGGGGCTCGACCTCATAGGTAAGATACATCCCACATCATCCAACAGCCATAAGTTCATCATTACTGTCACTAAGTATTTTACGAAGTGGATTGAGGCTATTCCCATGACCTACATCACCAACACACATATCTCTAAGTTTATCTTGAACTATATCATCTATCAGTATGGTGTTCCTCAATCCATTATCACAGATAATGGTCGTCCATTCAAAAACCAAGAAGTTCGTCATCTCTGTAAAGAGTTCCATATCCAATATCATTTTTCCACCCCATATTACCCACAAGGTAACGGCCAAGTAGGGGCATCTAATAAAACTATCATCATAATCCTCAAAAAGTGTTAATGATGTTGGTCGTGATTGGAATTTACAGCTTAATCTAGCCTTGTGGGCTTATCCCACAAGCATTCATACTCCCACTGGTGCCACTCCATATTCTTTAGTATTTGGTTCTGAGGCCATTCTACCTATTGAGGTTGAGATTCCTTCCTTGAGGGTATCCTTGAAAGGGCACATTGGCAATGAAGAGTACCGAGTTTCAAGACTACATGAGCTAGAATTCCTAGATGAACGAAGACAAAATGCATTAGATCATCTCCAAGCATATCAGAATCATCTTCATCGCAACTACAATAGGAAGTTCTTGAATATAAACTTTTACATTGGTGATTTGGTCTTAATGGAGAATCCTAAGAATCAAGTTGAAAGAGAGAAACCAGGAAAGTTTGAACCTAACTGGTTAGGACCCTACATTGTCACAGAAGCCTTCAGGTTAGGAGCATATCAACTATCTACTCTTGAAGGAGAACCATTGTCAACTCCTATTAATAGTATTCATCTAAAGAAGTTATACGCATAGCTTATGAGAACCTTGTCTTAATTATCAAAAATACAAAAAAACAAAAATCAAAAAAATTGTTACCTAGGTGAAAACCTAGCAAACATGCATCTTGGTAACATAAAAAAAATCAAGAAAATAGTAAAGAGAAATAAGTCGTCCAATAGTGAAAACCACTTCAGTGGCGCTTTGGATAAGTACCATGGTGAAAACTTGGCAAACAGGCACCATGTGTAGTTGACTCTGCTCCTTTGTCTACAATTATTCTAATCTGACTTACCTGTACATATCACTTATCCTTGTACATATTGCTTATCCCTATACATATTATCTATCCCTATACATATCACCTATATTTTCTATCCATCACTTGTACATACCATTCATAATAAATGGTAATCCTCCCCATAACCTGGAACGATTGACATCAAGTGCATTTTGTATCCCCCATCCCATCCTATTCATAATCAATTGGTCTTATACTCGACTGGGGGAAAGCACTTGACTTGCGTCATATTGGTTCTTACATTGGCTATCCTGAAGATGTAAAACCATAAAAAATTCAAAAACATTACAAAATGTCTTAAAAAAATACAAAAACATCAAAAAGACAAAAAAATCAAACATGTTAAAAAATCCAAAAAACATAGTTAGAGTCAGTCGCACTTGTCAGTCTTTGTCATTTGTCAAACTACATTGCCTCTGTGACTGGACGTAGGCAAGGCCATCTTCCAATGTAGCCCCAAGGCATTAGGTCAGTCCTTTTACGTTTGTCTGTATAAAATTATGATTCAATCCATTTGTCTATATGACAAGGTCATTGGTCATGTCGAACTATGAGGTCTCTACGTGTATAATGTAGGCAAGACCATCAATCAATGAGCCCCAAAGGCTGCACTAGGTCATTCCATTAGGGTTTGTCACATGCACTACCACACATGTCAAATATCTTCGTAAAAATCAAGCTTTTTATAGTCAGTCTTGTCAGTCAAAGTCTATTAAAACTATGAGGCCTCTATGTGTATAACGTAGGAAAGGCCATCAATCAATGAGCCCCTGAGGCCGCACTAGGTCAGTCCTTTAGGGTTCGTCGTCAAACACAGTCAATTGTTAGCACATCATATCAAGTCATGCATCAACAAGATGAACAAGTCAGCAATGTCATGAAGTCAATCAAACAAATTTCCAAAGAAACAACCAAAAAAAATCAACTTATGTATGCTATAGGATGTGTCCTTCCTGATAACAAACATTATCAAAACAATCTATGTCTTATATAGGATGAGTCCTTCCTGCATACAGACACTATCAAACAATCAGCCTGGCTTTACACAGGTTATCACATCAACGACACCAGATTCAACGTCTTATACGATACATGTCTTTCTAAAACCAGGCTTTTTCATGCCTTATACAAATAGTCATAAATTTGAAACTAGACTCAATGTATTATTCGGTATGTGTCCCTCCTGAAATCAGGCCTTATCAATCAATCATCTTATCAAACAAATAGATCAAGTTTTGGCAAATATTTTACTAGCTTTTGACTTTGTGGCTTATTTATCTTATCATTTTATTTGGCTTTAATTTGGAATTTGGATATTAGCTTTCTCAAGGATTTCCCATGAAGGATTTAGAGAAGCAACGATGTATCAAAATTCCATTTTCTTTGACTGTTGTTTGTCGACTGTCTTTTAACTTTGGATTTTGAGTCATGTTACTAGTTTCCTCAAGGATGTCCCATGAAGGATTTAGAGAAGCGATGATGTCTCATGACCTGTCTTTTATTGTTTGTTGTCTGTGGTTTGTCTTGACAAAAAGACTGCGGAAACGGTGCCCTGAGTATGAGTTAGGACATTCTTTGTCTATGATTGTCTGTTGTTAGCAGGTGGATGACCTTGCACACCTTGATCTATGTCATATCATGGTGTTTGTCTCCATTTTTATAGATCGACCCATATGGAAAGAGTCCCCTTTTGGATCCATCTTATCGGAATCAACCTTGTGATATTGGTGTTTCTTCCAATATCCGCATTTATATCCCAGTTGGAAATACTCTTGGCTTTAGAGTGTTACCGGTTGAGTCATTCCCTTGGGTGAGTACTTTTTCCCCAAGGCAGACCCTCTAGGATAAACAAAAGCGAATGAAGAACAATATTCGTAACTTGATCAATCCTTGTTGGCAACAAGGAGAGAGAATATACGCAACAATGCCCCCACTCACACTCACACAAGATGTTCAATTTTAAACCCAAATCGAAGTGTGGAGGTGATTGCTTTGTCTCACCCTAAAGTCATGAAAAAGGCCTTTTGATTCTCAAGATTGCTATAAAGTGCGAGAGAAGCGCATACGTCCTTTTTCAATGGCTTTAGTTTAAGTAAGCCCTCACGAAAACAAAGTTACACTTGTTCTTTTTAAATCCACAAAGCAAAATGTGAGTTTGTTTTAGAGCACCAAACCACAAGTGTAAGACATTTTGTTCAATTTGTTAATCCAAGAAACAAAATCTAGTAAGTTGTGATCC
This sequence comes from Sequoia sempervirens, assembly GCA_007258455.2. Lineage (NCBI taxonomy): Eukaryota > Viridiplantae > Streptophyta > Pinopsida > Cupressales > Cupressaceae > Sequoia > Sequoia sempervirens. Next base: position 68,264,008 of record VDFB02047397.1, on the reverse strand, counting down.
TAAGGTTCGTTTTAGCCCCTTTGCAAGAAATAAACAAAAAGATTCTTTTTAAACCCAAAGGAAGATTGGTGTCCTAAGAAAGAAGTGCTAATAATTCCTTGAAGAAGTGTTAAACAAACACTAAAGTGTTTAAAAACACTTTGATTGGACGAAATATCATCATGATGCTCCTTCTTCCCTTGTTTTTGATTTCCAACCCACAATGAGAAAAACCAGCCAGATTCTGGAAAATACAGAAGTTAAAAATCAAAAAATAGAACATAAATTAATCATATATCAAAAGCACGTGCTAGAATCAATTTTTCCCTTTTTACTGTCTCCCAGCGTCACAACTCGCAATGGCGTCGCAATTTGTCTTCTCAGTGGTGCCCTCATAGCACCGCTTACTAGTCAGTGGCGCTCTGTGTCAGGACAAAGAGCTCAACTGTGTCATTCTTTTCACCTCACGTCACAGTTTGCATCCAGCGTCAGAGTTTAATATTTTTTGAAAATTTCTGCAGGTCGTCAAGTCCAGCGATGGAGTTTAGAATTCAAATATTTTGGCGAGATGAGTCCAGCGTCAGAGTTTATGTTTTAAGTGGTGCCATATAGCGATGCTAACGAGCTCAATGTGCCAAAACAGCGATGCAGAGCTCCCAGCATTGGAATTTTCTGTGTGAATGAAAACACAAATTTTTTGAAAAAAACTGATTGAAAGTGAGATGTAGCCCTCCTTCTAGCACCAAATGTGCGAACCCTTTTCCTAGTACCTGCAAAACAACATGAGTAAACAAGTTAAACAAGGAATTACAAGCTAAAACAAGGATTCCCCATGAAATCCATTTACAAACTCTAAATAGGAAAGAAAACAATGAAGAACCAAATAAAAACAATGAAATAGCTTGAATCGTAATTTAAATATGCAAACTCATGATCCCATGGGGGAATTGGTGCCAATTTGATGTGAAAATTGGCCCTTTCCCAATTCCTATGATGAAATCTTGATATGTTGAAGATGATATTGATCCACTTTGATGAAAGATGAGAACTTCAAGCCAAATCTGCAAAAAGCCTAGCTAAGAATTCAATGATGGATGGAAATGGCTAAATATTTTAGCATAATAACTTTGCAATGTTTGTGGATGGATCAAATGAGGATATCAGCTCTTTATTTATAGAATTTCAAGATGGATGAATGTCCAAATTTGAACAATGTGGGACTAACATTCATCCAATGATATGATGCCACTTGTCAAGCTATGAATGGATAATGGATGTGCAAGATTTGGGGTTTGTGCCAATAAATGCCAATATTTTGAAATTCAAATTTGTTGAAATGACATGCAAGAGGGAAGGGAAAATGCAATAAATGCCACTTGGCTCAAGGCAAAGGACATGCAAGATGAATTTATTGCCTTGTTGGATGTACATGTTGATTTGGAATTTTTGAATTCAAATTGAGAGAATATTCCAAAAGATGTCTTGTGAGGAAAATAGAGATTTAATAAATGAATTAAATCTGTTTTCATGTGCAACTTGCATTATCTAGAGGATGTGACATGAGATGAGATTAAATTAATCAAGGGTTAATTAATTTAATGAGAGAGGTTAGATGATGTGACCTATTTGACTCAAATTTATGGATTTATTTTAAATCAAATAAGAGAGGAATATGACAAGAGATTTAATTAAATAAGGACTTTAATTTATTTAATTAAAAGAGATGGTGTTAGATTGAATCAAATAATGTTTTAATTTATTTTATTTAATGAACAGACTTTAGAGATTTAATCAAATAAATTGATTATTTAATTAAATAGGGATAATTAGATCAGATGGATTGATTTAATTAACAAAAGAGATTGACTTACTTAGATAAAATGATTTATTTAATTAAGAGACGAATATTGATGAATTTAATCAGATAGGGGAATTTGATTAAATGGTTAGACCAAGGGATGATTCAGGAAGAAACGATGTTAGTGAGTCAGAATCAAATGCACGATGTCAATCAGTATATTTTACGTGTCCACTTTAATTAATTTTTCCACAAAGATCCACAACACGCTATCACCAACATGTCGTCTAAGAACATGAAAAACCAAACATGCACAAGAAAATATTATCAACCATGAGCTCTCTGAGTAATGTGGACGTACCAAAAGGATAAAGAATGATCTAGAGACATTTGAGAGCACCGAAAAACAACAGAGAAGCATCCACAACAATTGAGATTACCAGAATCACACAATCTTCATTCAGGAATACTGACAGAGACCATAGAAACACTGCCAAACCACAACACACTAAAAACTTCATGTGGACCTTTGAAACTTCTGGTAGATGATCTAGAAACATTCAACAATAAACCATTTAATCCACACTAGCTATTCTTCAACGTACAGAAAAAAGAACCTTCATGACCTGCATAGTTCCACTGGGAACCTAGAACACTTCCTTTTACAATTTTCTCAATATCCTCAACATATACAGCCTCTGATACACCAAATGTTAATAGTGTTGACATCAATGACAACCACATATCAACAACCATATCCACAACATCCAACAATATCCCCCTTTGGCATTGATGGCAACACATGATGTGAAAAATACCATCAACCCAACACACTGACTTCTTCTGCACTTCTCCTCTTGAAAGGATTTTTCACATTACACTTCTCCCCCTTTGACATCAATGGAAAAGGTAACAATGACCTTTCCATATACATGCTTTGAACCACATAGCAGCAACCATATCCACAACATCCAACACCTTACAATATAGATATCACATGATATAATTTGAGAGTGTGATAATATTTTGGAAGATGGAAAAAGGTACCACAAGTAGTTAGATGTAATGTTATGTTGGTGTGAGCTACCACAAGCGAGGAGCTAGTAGTGGTGGTTATACTAAAAACATATTAGACAGACTATGTTAAGGTTGTAACTATCAATTTGTAGTGTGTGATAGTGATAGAGTATACAAGGTGGTTATCCATGAGGAGATATCATACTTTGTAATTTATATAAAATATCAATTCCATATATGGCTAGATTATAGTTACATGACTCTTGTTATTGCTTGGGTTGGTTGGATAACTAGATGGTTAGTATTTGTTGGTAAAAATATTTATCATTGTGGTTTGATTTTATAAATGACCTGGAATCACCAAATGAACAACAAAAAATGAGCCAATAGTTGGATAAATCACTATTGGATTAGTGATCTTCCTCTAAATTTTAGAGGTACAACTCCCTCATATGACGAAATTAAGATTTTAACGGGCCTACTTTTAACCAGAAAGTAGGAAAGGAAAATAAGCTAAAATAAAGACAAGAAAGATAACTATGTAGAAAATAGGATAAATGGTTCATCCCCCAAAGGCATAAAGAGCACATATAAAATGAAGGAAATAAATTCTAGTTACACACATGATAAAGCATCAAAGAAACAACTACGAATTTACCCATAGAATAACCCAAAACACAAAGAAATATGTCTAACTCACAAATCAACCATATGCTCTTTATTTATTTCTTTAACAAAAGAGCTCACAGACTCTTTCCTTTGTACCAAATGAGAAACTCAATCATCTCCTTTATAAATACCTAGCTCCCAACCCCAAAAAATTGAACCCCTTTTCTTAGAAATTTTACAATAAATAGAAAGTGACTTTTTAATTTATATAATTGATTCTTTTAACTTGAGGATTTTATAAAGTTTTATACAATAAATTACAAAAAAATTGCTGCAATTGATTCTTGAAATCCTATTTATTATTTTATAAGCATATTTGAAATGACCCTTGGAATACTGATAAATCTTTGATGACGCCATTTGCACTAATATCAATTATAAATAACCACAATAGTTCATCATTAGTCATAGCACCTATTAGTAAGGCATCCTCAATAAATGCACTCGCTTTGGTATTCTATTAAACAAATTTTACATATTTTCTACTCTTCCAACATGAGCGTATCCATTAACCATTGCAGTCTATGACACAACAATTCTCACATACATCACATTGAATAGCTTATGAGAATCCTCCATTATCTTGTCTTGCATATACCTCCAAGATCATGATATTTTAAAACACTTCATGTGTCTTTGTACATGTTTCACATTTGGCTATGGGTGGAAAGGAGGGTTTTCAAAGCCTTCTTTTGGGCCCTAAAGCCACTTTTGAAACCATATGAAATTTCTAATGATCTTTTAAACTTTGACTTCAGAGATCACTTTTTTTTATGGTTGTGAAAGGTACTTCAAGTCCTCACAAGGTTGTGACAACCTCATTATGGTCCGATGGTGGTTTTAGAACCTTATAATACCTCTAACAAACAAGATTTTCACCTTTCTTTTTTCTTAAAAAACTTGATTTTGGGAATTTGGGTGGTTGTCACAATCACGTTGATCTCCAACAAGGTTGTGGCAACCTTGTTGAGGTTCGACAAACTTTTCTAACCTCATAGAACCTTTGAAACTAATTTAATTTTTGAAACCAAATATGATTTTTGGAGGTCTTTGCAACATATAAAGTCCATGTTAAAACTTAGAAACTCAAAATCCAAGACTATGATGGGAAAATTGAAAATTCATAACTCTTAATAGTAGGTTTATTTTTGCACAAAATCTTAACCAGATAGTTTCTAACAAACTCAAAGAATAACCCATCATTTATATTTTCTCCAAGTATCAAAAAATTATATTTTAATGGCTTTCGCAAACTATTTGCCAAGAATTTAAACCTTTAAAATATCCTAAATTGAAGGTGTTTTGACATGAAAACTTAACTCAATGTCCTTGATTATATCAAGGACACTCTTATAAAACTATTTTATTCTAGCTCGAATAGTTCTTGAGATTTAATACTTTTCATTCAACAAGATCAAAATGAGTGAAAAAGCAAGCAACACTAACCTCGTGTGACCACAAAGGTGACCCAAATTTTTGAGATGGGAAAATGATTTAACTCTGAAATGTTTAAAGACACTTGTATCAACTGAGTTATGACTATTTCCAATTTAGACACAAAGTTTAAAATTGTTCTAATTCAATTATAAGGCTAACATCTAGCTTTGACTAGGGACAAGGACCTTGTGGATGTAGTAGGAACATAGAATCTCTAGTGAGAATCAATGCTTTGAATACATTGAGAAAGTTTTAGAAAACTAACATAGTAAGACTTGTTGAGAGAAACTGACACAAGAAAAAAATGAGACATGACAAAAAGAACAAAGACAAAAAAAGGACAAGACAAAAGCTCCTACTTCACCTATGTAAAAGGTAGGGAATCCTACCTCAAACTACTCCATAATGGTCATGTAAAATCATTAACAAACTAAGAGAAATAAATACCTTTACGGAATAATAGACAATGAATGAGAAGCATTTGTAAACCCATATTCCAACTTGCTATTGTCGTGGTGAGAGACCTGAAGATGATATCATGCAAAAACTCTTTGAATATGATGTTATGTATAAATAACCACTCCATATTATATACTTCTAAAGTTTATTGAATCGCATTACTATTGCCTCATGTATGGTTATTAGAATTTTCTTGTACCACATTGAACATAATACCATCCCTCACTTTATTTTCTGAGTAAGAATAAATTAACCCTCGAATTGGACATCCTCCACAAAAAATATGAGGAAAAGAAACCTCTTGAAGGTCATCTATGGAATTATTTTTATTTAATACTACATTCCCCAAAGTCTTTAAACACCAACTTACAATGTATGCACCACCAAGTCGATCAAATTCAACCATTAGTTTATCTAATATTTTAGTTTCTTCAACATGGTTATGTACCTCACATAATGTCTCATCATGATAAGAAGAAAGACAAGGATATAGAGCTTGCATAATGGTATCTTGAAAATAAAAATATTCAAGAATAGAATGATGTACCTCTCTTTTAAATTATTCATAACCTTCATCGACAAACTTGAATGCTTGATATTTTAATTGTATGCATGACAAAGTATCGATGTTTGATGATTCATTTCCAAGAATTATGCTCTCAAGCTGTCCTCTAGCATCTTCATGACTTTCTAAGCAATTTTGTTGCAATGATTCCTCTCCATTATGTTCTTCAATAAATTAAAAATATTCATACTCAGGTTGCATACCAATTTGATAAATATTACTTGATGAATCATTTTTATACACTTTCTCCAAGCTGACCTTCAATATTTGTTCTAACCAAACCATCTGCCAAAGTTATATCATTTTTTAATGTGAAAGCTTTTATTTCTAGAGAAGAAAAGGGCATTGGCAAGTACTCATTTTTTCCCCTCCCCATTGTTCATGCCAACAAAATATTGTTCAATAGTCCATGAAGCGAGACTAGTCACCTCCTCTCTTGGTTGAATAGAATGATTGTCTACATTTTTGCAAGGGATGGTAGACAAATCATTACTTCGATCTTCAATCAATTTTTTTGAATCATCATCATTGCTCTTAGTATATAAGTGATACATTTCAGCATGTTTTGTAGCACAAGATTTAGTCATTGAAGAAGACGAAACACCTTTAAATAAACCATTTTGATCAAAAACTGTGAGGTTTTGACAAGATGTAGTAGGTGTTAATTTTACTCTTTTTGAACTAATATTAAGTTGCATACAATATTTTTCTCTTCAAAATAACAATTTTGATTTTGTATTGAAGATAACTCACAAATTAAAGCCTGTATACATTTTTCTTTCAAAAAGCCACATAAATCCAAATCATCTTTGATCTCAATAGCTTATTTTTGTGAAATTTCTAAAATTTATACCTTATTTTGCTTCAAAAAAATCTGACCTCAAGTTTGAATGCATCAACAAATACAAACAACTAATTATTTTCACTCGATTGATCAGCTGGAGGAATATTTTTTAAAGATTGGTTGAATCATTCGATAAACTCTCTTATGGGTTCACCATCTTTCTTTTGAATCTAAAAGAATTGAAATAATAGTGTTGTAGACACCTAAATTTGGACACTTAATTTATCCAAATTTGTCCCCTTTCGTCTAAACATTCCCTTATTTGCATTAATTAAGTAATATCACTATTATTTAATTAATATCTTCTAAAGTTCTTCTAATCCCTAAAGTACCTAGTTAAATAATTAAATACCTTCCCCCCCTTTCATCAAATCAATTAAATAAATATGAAATTTATTTAATTCTTCACATGTCACATCCCTTTCTTAATCCTAATTATTCTCCTAATCTTATCATTAGGGATGTGCACATGCCTAATCCTTGATTAGGATGTGTTACATCATCCAACTTTTGCAAGTTGGCCTCTAATCTTTCTTACCACCTAACCCTCCTCTAATCCTTCATTAACTAACTTAATCAACCTCTCAAGGAATTTTTAATTCCTTTTATCCTTCCAAGGAATATTAAATTTATTTTTCCCTTCCCCATGTGATTTTGACTTGTCACATCAAGCCACATGTGAACTCTTCATAATCTCCCACTTGCCTCTAATATGTCATTAATTTGTCTAATGAGGTACTTGCACAACCTTAATCATTTAATTAGGGCAACCTAATCTCCATGTCATTTATGGAATGTGTCCTAAGTCAACCTTATTAAAAGTTTTCTCCTTTTGGAGAAAGCACCCCTTTCCCCATGTGAATTTTTAATTCACATTTAATCCCCCAATGCATTTCAAATAATTTTAAATTCTTTCTCTCATTCCCATGGGGATATTTGAGGAATTTTTAATTCATCACATGTCCTCTCACCCACATGGAGACAATGACCTCCTTTATGAGGAGATCTTGTCCAAATCCCAAGGTACTATGTAGTACCTCCATGTCATGTCCACATCATCTTTTTCAAGCCACTTCACATGCCACATATCAAGATGTGAGGGCTTGTGAGTTCTCAACTCACCATAGCCCTACATCTTGGCCTTGTTGGTTTAATCTCAACCATCCATTTCTCTAGAGAATTCAAAATTCTCTATAAATACCCCCTCTTTTCTCTCATTTTAAAAGGGGAGATCATTTGTGCTAGCCAAACTCTTGTAAATTTTTCTCTTGAGCCATACTTAGCCAAATACTTGCACTTGCATCCATTTTCACCTATTTTCCATCCATATTGCATCTCACAACTTGCATCTTTTTCCATCAAAGGAACATACAACATCAAAGATCGAAGGGCCAACCAAAGGATCAATTCAAGACAAGGTAAATTAGCACCATTTGTTATCTTTACTTTGTTTTTGAATCCAACTAGGCCAATCTTGAGGTGAGGGTGTTTATAGTTGTTGTTTGCACTCTTTTGTTTTTTGCTCGTTTTCTAACATGTATTTTCACCTGTTCACAAGTGTATGTATGTCAAGTACAATTTTAAATCTTGCAAGAAACTTACCTTTCAAGTTAAATGCTAAATTGTAATACATCCATCATTCAAACTTTGAAACCATTTTGTAGCACACTCAATGAAGCTTTCAACAAACAATCACATGAACACATCTTCTTCATGGACTCCCAAAATTTCACAAGCAATAGTGAATGCTTGAATTTGATTTTCAAGGTCTTGTGAGTTCTCTCTAGTGAACTTTGGAAAATATTTTCTAGACCCCACAGGTAAGGCAGCATATTGAGTTGATGCTAACAATCCAAAGTGAGTTCCCCATGGATAAAATGAAACTAATGCCATGGTGAAAGCTTGAAATAATGACAACATATATATTAATTTTACAAAGTTTCCAACCTCCATTAAAAAGGAAGTACCTTTTATTTTTCTAAAGAATAAGATGCGCCAATCTTTTTGTATCCCCAACAAAGCCTCCAAAAATTTGTCGGTAAGTAGATTTGTCACTGTGGTTTGCTTTTAGAAATGACCCTGAATCGCCTAGTGAACAACAACAAATGAACCAAAAATTAGAGAAATTACTATTGGATTAGCGATCTTCCTTTGAATTTTATAGGTATAGCTCCCTTGTATGATGAAATTAAGATTTTAATGGGTATGCTTTTAACCAAAATTGGGCAAGGAAAATAAGTTAAAACAAAGATAAGAAAGATAACTACATAGAAAAGAGGACAAACACATAGATTTATCCCTCAAAGGCATAAAGAGCACATATAAAATGAAGGAAAGCAACATCAATTAAACTCATGACAAAGCATTAAAGAAATAACTTCAAATTCACCCATAGAAGAACCCATAGCACAAAGAAACATGTATGACTCACAAACTAGCCATATTATTCTTATTTATCTCCTTAACAAAAGAGCTCACACACTTTTTCTTTTGTACCAAATGAGAAACTCAATACTCTCCTTTAAAAATCACCAACTCTCAACCCCAAAAAATTGAATCCCTTCTTATGGAAATTTTATAATAAATTGAAAGAGTGAGTTTTAAGTTTCTATAACCGACTCTTTTAAGTTAGGAAGTTTATAAAATTTTATAAAAAATAAATTACAATACAACTCCCACACCTAATTCTTAAAATCCTATTTATTATTTCACAAACATATTTGAAAAGACCCTTGGAATATTGATAAATCTTTGATGAATGCCACGTGCATTAATATTAAATACAAATAACCACAATAATTCACCATTTGCACCATAGAACCTATGAGTAAGGCATCCTCAATAACTACACCCACTTTAGCAAATTAATAAACAAATTTTGCATATTTTCTACTCTTTCATCATGAGTGTATCTATTAACCATTGTAGTTTGTGACACAAAATTTCTCACATGCACCACATTGAATAGCTTATGAATCCTCCAATATCCTTTATTGCATATACCCCTTTGATCATGACATTTCAAAACACTTCATGCGCATTTGTATATGTTTCTCATTTGAATGTTGATGTAAACGAGGGGTTTCAAAACCTTCTTTGAGCCTTGGAGCCACTTTTGAAACCATGAGAAATCACCAACAACCTTTTAAACTTCACCTTCAATGATTACTTTTTTATGATTGTGAAAGGTACATTGGGTTTCGATGAGGTTGTGAAAACCTCGCCAGGGTCTAATGGTGGTTTTAAAACCTTATAATACCTCCAACGAACTAGACTTTCACCTTTTTGTTTGCTTGAAAATGTGATGTCAATAATTTGGGTGGTTATTACAACCATGTCAGGCTCTGACAAGGTTGTGACAACCTTGTCAATGTTTGATTTTTTTCTAACCTCATAGAACCTTTGAAACCAATTTAATTTTTGAAACCAAATATGATTTTTTGGAGGTCTTTGCACCATTTAATGTCTCGATTAAAGCAAGTAGAAACCCAATATCCAAGACAACAGTGGGAAAATTGAAAATTTCATTTCTTAATAAAGGCTTATTTTTGCACAAATCTTAACCAGGTGGTTTATAACAAACTCAAAGAATAACCAATCATTTATATTTGCTCCAGGTATCTAAAACTCATATTTAACTATTTTCGTAAAGTGTTTGCCAAGAATTTGAACATTTAAAATATCTTAAACTAGAAGGTGTTTTGACATGAAAACTTGCCTTAATATCCTTGATGATATCAAGAACACCTCTCTAAAACCATTTCATTCCATCTTGAATGGTTCTTGAGATTTATTTTTCTTGGTTCAATAGAATCAAAATGGGTGAAGAAACATGCAACACTAACCTTATGTGACCACAAAGGTAAACCAACATTTTCAGATGGGCACACAAGTTAACTATGAGGTTTTAAAACATACTTGTATCAACTAAGTTATGACCATTACAATTTGGACATAAATTTTAAAATTGGGCTAATTCAATTATATGGCTAATCGTATTCCAATGCATACATCTATAAACATCATCTTGTGTGGATGCACCAAAGTTGGAAGGTTCAACAGTTAGGACAAACATTGATAGCATGGGATTGAACATTCTTTGGTGTAATTAGAGTGATTGTAGTCTAGTATGTTGTAGACTTAGACTCTATGAAAGCCCAAATACATTTTCATATTGAATCCTTTCTAATTTTGATTAATATAATTGTGACCACCTTTTGGTGGCCAGTTTTCTCTTGAAGGGCTTCCCACATAAAAAAATGAGTTTCATGTGTAATATTGTGAACATGTACTATTTTATTTATTTTTATACATGTTAGATATATTTTGCAAGTGTTATTGGCTATTATTGGAATACTTAGTTTTAAGTTTCTTCATCTAATTCTATTGATCATCTACAACAAGGGTTAAAATCCCCAATAGCTATATAAGAAAGTGTATCCCAATTCATTATAGATAATCTAATTCAATCCATCATCCATTATAGCATTATCATACAAGCATTATAAGAGTGTTAGGATATTAGCTAGCATTATCATTAATATCTACACCTTACATGGCTACTTGACTTGTTTTTGAACATGTTTAAATCATTAAATTCATTGAAGGGGTTTTACTAAGATAAAACTCCTAGCACAACAAACTTGGAAGGTGTCTTTAGATATCACCAAGTCAACTATCAAAGGTAAACTAATTTCTAAAGATCAAGTGTGTATAGGTTAAACTAACATAAAAGAGTTGAATTTGCAAAAAAGATCAAATAAACATGTGTGGAGTTCTATTTTACAATTATAGAAGTGAACCAAAGAAAAAGTGAATCATTTAGCAATTTATCAAAGTTGCATAGTCTCAAATCTAATCACCATCGCATTGGATCACTAAGAATAATCTATAAAAAAGAACAATCTTCTCACACATAAAACTAAGATAGTTGAATCCCCCTTATTAATTTTGAAATGCACATCTACATGTATAGCTATTATCTCAAATTTTTAAAGGTTATTTCCTTATTGTTGCCTCTAGGCTTGTAAATAGGCAACAATATTTTGAAAAGAGGTGTCTAGTAGATAGCTCAACTAGGTCAATATTTTTATTGGCATTGGGATTAAGACCAAACACAACTGTAACATATTGTATGTTGACCAAGAATAAGACCATGGCATTCAAAACCTTGACACCTCTAGATTTGGGGTCATATTATTTACAAGTGCAACCCAATAGGTCCTCCTAGAAGAAGTAGTTTGAAACTATTAAGTTTGTTGTGTTGAACCTACATGAGTTGTTTATAGAATTGGACTAAAAAAAACTTGTCAAATAAATGCTCAAAGAAATCCCATCATTTTGTTAGAATCTCAATTTCTTTCATGGATCCCACTACATCCTATAAATGGTTGTCAAAACCTCTTTTCCCAACAATTTCTTGAACTTATTAGCCATTCCAAGGAATTAGTCAACTAGATCCTGTGATTATGGTCTCTTTGTTGACTAAGCCATTATGAAATTAAACTAGGGTCTCTTCACCTTTGATTATGAACCCAATATAAACTATAAAAGAATATCTTCATATAAAAACTTGCCAATTTGAAAATGAAATATTAAAACCAATTCAAATAAATATTGAAAAAATGTAAATTACTAAACAAGAAACCCTTATGTTGTGTCACACACCAAAAAAATAGGCCACTGGAAATTCCTAACATAGCTACCATAGTGAGAGAAGAGACCCTTGGTAGATATAGATAAAAATGCTTCCCTAGTATCAAGCTAGGGCAATTTGGGCACTTTTTAATTTTGCAAGGAGTAGGTGGTTACACACGCTAATATATGGTGCATTAATGGCTTTCATTTCGTATGTCCTTAACCTATTCATACTTTCTTTTAATACGAGCCATTTATCTAACTTTAAAATCAAATAAATTGCAACAATATGTATCTGCGAGTGGTTATTTAGTGCTTTCGGTACCGCCACATCATAAGCTACCTTAGCCCAATGACCCTACAAATAATAAAAGCATATGCATTGCATTGACTTGGAAGAAAATAGTGTGAAAGGAGATTGTGATGGAATATCAAACACCATACTTTTGGACTTCACGGGGAAAGCATGTAAGATGCATAACTCAAAAGCAACTTCTAAGAAAGCAATGAGCGACACGTAGACAATAACCAAAGTGTTGGGGGGGGGGGGAAGTAAGCACAAGGAGACAAATAGCATTGTGACATATGGGCAAAGCAAGTAACAACAAAGAACACACCACCAATAGTGCACCATCAATAATAAGTAGAGAACATTTGAGTAAGACAACTCATTGATATGAAGGGAGAGTGGGGTTGGTCAACAAACAAAGTGACATACTCATAATTAAAAGGAGAGTGATAGATAATGAGATGATGATAAAGCACAAAGGAGACATGCAAAAAATACCATCCATGTCACACACAATTAGGGCAAAATAAGAAACATAGCAAATAGGACTTGTCATTATAGAAAAACATTAGGAACAAGGGATTCATAGGGTAGAACATAAATTCCCAAACATGATGAAAGTACATATGGGCATCAAATGATACTAGCAAAAATTCTATTTGTAAGTCTATAAAGAAATATCATTGTTACTCTTTTAGGTACAAATTAATGTTTTCATTGTTACAAATCATCTAATAGTTGTTTCAATGAAGATTGCCATACAAATTATTGCTCTTACACATTTAATGTTTTAATTTATAAAAAATGTTTTCCCTTCTAGCAAATGTTATGTAATTAAATATTATAAATACATTTTGAAAGATTTAATAAGAGTTGATCATTGAATCCATTTTTTTTTGCTATATTATGTCTCAGGGCATTAAGTAATACAAATCTAATATTTTAAATGATGAAGAATGTTTATAAATTAGGGGAAGGTGTATTCTAGTAAGGATTTTCTTACACGTTAATGTCTTCATGATAGGTTGTAATATCTTAGGAGGGGATTTGAACTTATTTACTATCTCACTTGCCACATTTGTTGGCAATGATTATAATTAGATTAGATTAATGTACATTGAACATTCTTAGACATCATAAACTTCTTTGTGATGGTCTTTTCTTATTATATGTTGGGTGTTATCAATTTGTGATAGATAACTAAGCATGTTGATTTGTGGACTTCTTTATTCTTTGAAGTTTTTGTATGTAGAATAATTGTTCCATTGTTCATTGGAAAATGCCACATCTCATTTTTAATCATTTATTATAGATATATTTTTAATTATTAATTAACTAATTAAGGTGTGTGTATTCGATGTTTTAAATGATGCACTAGGAGTGATGCCATTATGTTTTGCATGATATTATGATTGTTTGATATTTTATTGTCTCTATAGAATATTCTTGATTTGATTTGATAGTTGGTTTTACATAATATACGCACTTATGTGTCATTATAGGACAATTAATATTTCTTAAAACATTTGTAGTTGATATCTTATGTGTTTCACGATTATGATTTTTTATGTTGAACAGACTAACTATCTTAGGTTTGACATTAAATGGATATAGGTTAGCTTTTCCCCCCTCATGTGTTGAAGGAGAGTATCATCTAGGAGAGGAAGGTAGATAGTGACAACATGACAATCAAATCATGTGAGCTAAGAACCCACACACTTGCACAAGTTTGTAATCTAACTATATGACAATGCATTGTAGGCATATAGATGTATACTTGATTGTTTTTGTGATTTGGTGCATGAAATCTTTGTTATCATCGTATAGTTGTATTATGTGACAATTGTTTTTAAGTTTTATCTTTATATGCTTTATTGGCTTGAATTACAATCATTATTTTCTAGATTGAGCTCATATGATTTGAAGGAGAACAAATTTAAAACTTATGGAGTTTTAAATTATTTGAAATGTGTTGAATTTTATGAAATAGTGTGATTTCTATATGTTAGAAATGGTTGATGCATATCACCATGAAAGACTCTTGGGGTGGCATTTTTTGATATGGGATGAAGGGTACTTAGGCTAACATTCCTATATTTAAAAATTCAGCATAAGAATTCACCCTATGTGTGTACCAAAGTATTTTCAGACTTAGTCAATAGGTAGGGGAGAGGGGCCCATAGTGGGGTGGACTCCAATAGTGGGGATAGAAGTAGTCCTCAATGAGCCCCGTAGTGGAGCACCTTATTATCCAATTGCAAAACACTTTTTATCCATAAAATACACAAATTGACAAATCATGTGATGCCATATCGGTGCACCAATAAAACATGTTTTAGTGCACCACTACTAGTCTGACAAATCATTTTGTAACTTGTTACAGAGAGGATCCATCGCTCAAACAAAATTTGAATCCTCATAATGAGTACCAGAGAAGTTCCATTATGAAGGATTGTAGAATCTTGGGTGCTCTCAATTTGAGAGTTACATTTCACTGCCAAATCTTAGTTTTAAATTCTCTTTTATATTCAAGCTTGTAGATTTCTTTGTAGATCTGTGTTTTATTTTCATGTAGACACCTTGACAGTACAAAGTAGCTTGGTTCTGAAAGAATTAATCACTCATTTCAGAATTTGAGCATTCAAAGCCCATTTTTTTATGCTTAAAGTTTGTTGAGCTCATTCTGATGCCACCATCACGTCCAGAGAGTCCCAAAACACAGGCGTAGACTTTCATTTCATTAGAAGCAGACGCTTCAAGCCCTAGATGTTGAGACCCATTTTGATTTTTATTGCTACACAAAATATTTAAAAAAAATAAATGAAAGCTAAAGAAGAAAAAGAAAGAACAGAAGCCAAAAAGGGAAATGTTGTAAGTCATCGTGAGAAATTACAGGACAGACCCCTTTTACCTACTATCTGACAAAATAGTCATTTTTAATCCATTGGCAGGAGAAGTCCCATATTCATTGATTTAAAGTGATGGGCATCTGTTCCACACCTTCAGCTTGCTGTGTAGGCGTTTTTCATCCTATATTTTTGGTACTTCACTGTCATCACTCATCATTCTCCCAACTAGTCTATTCGAGATCCTTTGCAATCTTGGGACTAGATTTGGGTTTGTTTGGTAATTTGTGAGACAGGACATTTTATTCTTTAGACTATACCCATTGTGCCATAACTGTGTTGATAAGTTCATTGATATTGTCTGATTGAGTTGTAGTATCACTGTTTGATTGTAGCCTCTTTGGTTCATTTTTTATATTCTTTTGTCGTGGGTATTTTAAAATATCATTTAGTTCAATAATTTAAGGTATTTTGGACAGTAGAAATATGATAATTATTTATCTTTTTTAAGTAAGGATGAGGTGTAAAAGTGCTATTAATTGTTTGACCATTGAAGAGTGTGATACATCATTCTTTAAGTCCTTCAACTCCTTTGTATAAGTTTTCTTGTCAAACCTATACAAAGGAGTATAGTATTGAGTATAGTATTATATCCTATAGTTTAGAATTCATCCTATGTATGGCATCCCTTATTAATGTGTAGAAAATATTTTTTATGCCAAGTTTATGGGTAGTAAGTTGTAGATTAATTTAAGTGAAGATTCTTGAGGAATTTCCCTATTCATTTGGATTCTATTGTGTTCCATTATTGTTTCACATAGGAATTTCCAACAAGAGATATATTAGAATTCTTATTTTGTAGAATAGTTGGTTGTTTCTTGTAAGCCTATTTAAAGGAATATCTTTCATTTCAAATGGTTGTAATTCTTTTCCAACTTAACTCGTAATTTTCTTTGTAGTGATTCATGGTCACACATGTATGTATACACCCTAACTACTATGTAGCTTGGTTTTGAAAGAATTGATTGCTTATTCAATATTTTGATCCTTTATTTTGTAATAGGTGTAGATGTCCATTTTAAGCATTAAATAATGAACTTTAAGAATGATGCCTAGAAAGTCATCACACGACTAGACCTTATGCAAGGTCTTGAATATGTAAAGTTTTCACATATTAAAGAGAGATCTAGAGTAGACTTATAGGATCACAATGGTTCAAAAGGATTATATCGAGCCCACTCATGATGTATTAGTAGTTTGTGATAGTGTGCTGAAATCTTATTTAAGATGTAGTTTAAGAGATGCCAATAGGGTGATCATGAGCTAACTAGTAAAATTTATGTAAGTATGTGCCTTGTGCAAGGATGTGCTTATAAAAAGGTGTGAACCATTATTAGGAAAGGACCACATTCTAGGACAATGAGGTCCATGTTAGTGTAATAGTATAAAGGTTGTAAAATATTCAAGTGTATCCCATATATAACACTAAGAACAACAAGAATAGTAAATTGTTGGATGTGTATCTAGCATTGACAACTGTTATGTAGGGTCTACAAGATCACCAAGGTTGGTCCATGCTTTGATGGAGGCAATAGTCCACATGACTATTATGTGGTAATGGCATAAAAATTTCTAGAAGAATTAGATTGCTTAAATTCTATTGCGTACATTTTAACATGCATGACTACCCCCTAGTAGGTGATGCATAGGTCTTCTACCACAAATTGAATAGAGCTCAAAACCATCTTCCTTTGCTAGTAGTTTAGGCAGCACACATTAGGATTTACAATATACAAGTGATACACTGAAATGCACATACCTTGCTACTTGTGAGGGAATACGACAACCTATGATTGGGAATTTTGACCTAAATTTATGGGTTCATCAAATTGTACATACCTTGCTATGAATCAAATAAATGCGGTAGTCCACAAGAATATGCACCATGATATTTTAAAGATAGATAAAATCAAAATAAACAACAATAAACATTTTAGTTCAAGGATCCTACTCATAGCATTTAGCCACTTTGATATGCTTATATGTTGCTTTATTTAGAGATAAGATTAAGAATAGTAACGCAATGTCTAAGATGTTTGGTGACTTATATATGTGGATTCCATAACATTTTGATGAAGATGAATTTGGACCAAGCCACCAAATTTTTCTAAGAAAAGAATCCATTCTAAAGGTAATGAAAACGGTAAAATTGTATGGAGGCTTATGGCAAGCAATATATACATAATATAGATACACAAAGCAACAATGAGGAAGATGAGGCTTAGTTGTATGAATATACATACATAAATCAAAAGGTGAGAGGTTGGTAGAATATGCAAATTGATATTTAAAGATGGTGCATACTATAACCAACCACTCAAGACATTTCATTCAAAATTGGGAGTGAATATTCACTAAAGTTAACCACAATTAAAGATTATTCAAAAGAAATAAAAAGATTATGTGAGTCATTGAATTATTGTGCAAGTATGAAGGTTCATTTCCAAGAGGCTACTAGTAAATAAAAGGGTTGCATTGACACATTTAGGGAAGATGAACATTAAATTCTAGCCTATTTTTGAAATCAATAAAGAAGATACCATGCAAACTTAACCCAATCTCATGGTCAAAGTTTAAAAATAAATAAAAAAACATGTGAAAACAATAAAAGTGATGAAGTAAATGAAATATAATAGAAACAAAAATCATGGACAATATCTCAATACATCAATACCTTCATGGTCTCTTAGATTGATCTTGCAATAGAATGCACCCAAAACCCCAAAGGATTTGCTCTTGTATCAACTATCCAAATGTGGATTGCTCTATAGTAATTTCAGCATACCTTAGTATGATTGTGATAGAAAAATGGTATCATAAGTTTGATAATAAAAGACTTGATGATAATGAAGGGTGAGGGCTTCAATTTATAGATTTAGGTGAAAGCGATGGATGACTTAGATCTTTCCAAAAGATCAAGGGCTTAGATTGAAGAGGTTCTCTCAAGCAAGAGGGATGGACAAGTGTCCGCCAGGGGTTTATTAAGGATGAAGGCTAAATGATGGGAATTGGATAAGAAAATGGGAGATTGTGCTAGGATTCCCAAAAGAAGCAATCTTTTATGTTTCCCTATTTTTTAGGGATACATGAGAATTTAAGTATATAAAAGAGGGAGGTCACCCCATGCAAAGTCAAACTAAAAGGTGACATTTGATCTTAGTGGGTTTATGGAAAGTTATGTGGACAACTATTGGGTGAAAGTGCAAGCTTGTACATGTGAAGGGGGAGGACATGACAGATGATGGAAAGTTAGGGAGGTGGACAAATTAAAATTAGAAGAAAATGTTAATAGAGGCTTAATGGATGGTTAGTTAATTAATTAATATGAGATTAATTAATTAATAGGTTTAGATGAATTAAAGGATGGGGGCTAAGATTAAATTAATTAACCTTTATAAGAAGGGAAAATTAATTAAATAAAAATTTATTTGATTTTTGGAGGAGAAAGGTGAATTTAATTAATTAAATAATTTATTATTTAATTAATTTATATAATGATAATTAATTAAATTTCAATGATATCACCCTGTAGCAGTGGAGGAACGAGGTGTGTGCGCTAGCAGGGAAGACGTGGAGGAGTCGAAAAATGTAGGAAGCACTGGGAGTTTAGGGGAGGACAGAGAAATAAATGGTAAGGAGTGGAAGGAGTGGAGATAGTGTGTGGTGTGAAGGAGGCTAGCAGTGGCAGAAACTCATAGAAGAAAGCAACGGAGGAGAGGTGACAAAGAAGAGTGGAAGAGGAAAGGAGGTGCGGTGGTGGAGAAAAGGAGAAAGGAGTAAGGTAAGGAGCAAGGGAGGAGGAGGGGAGAAGGAGATGAGGTAGAGAGGAGAGAAGGAGGTTGTGGGAGGGAGGAGTGGAGGTAGAGGAGAGATGGAAGAGAGTAAATGAAGGAGCCGAAGGAGAAGAGGAATAAAGGAATGGATTGGTGTTAGCACCAAACAAATATGGGGATGAGGTCCCCCATAAATTGTGGCTTCACTGGTTCAAAGCTCTAGTCAAAAGCGATTACCGATCAAAAAAATAAAAAAATAAAAAAATAATTAAAATTCAAAATTATAATTAATTACAAGAGGGTCAGATTTGGGGTGTCTACATGTCTTTAGCTAAAAAAAATTTTGTGGTAGATGAGTTTCAATTGTTTAATCCAATATTATTCTACATAAAAATGATGGGTAGATCAGGATTCATGTAGAATATAAAATGTTGAGTAAAGCATGCATGATAGACCTACTTCCTATTTATTTCATAGAGAAAATTTTGGAAGGGGTGGCAAGTTGGAAAGTGTATAATTTTAAAGATGGGTTCTTAGGTTACCCTCATATTCAAAATGTAGATGATGATAAAGCCAAGACAAAATTCATAATAGAATGGGGGATCTTTGCTATAACATGATGTCATTTGGCCTTCAAAAATCTATCTATTATATTTTTGTACATAATAATAAGCACATTTAGAGATTTCATCCATGATTTCCTATAAGTAAATCTAGATGGTTAGATAGGGTAATAATAAGGTGGTATATGTGGAATAGCTACACCTAATTTTTGAAAGATGCAAGTAATTGATTATTATGAGTACTTTTATAATGCAAAGACAAGATGATAGTATATCTAATGAAAGTTGTGGTTACATAACTTGGAGGTGCCTAAAATTCCATGCGAAGTTCTCACATTCTTGGGGTATATTGGATATTACTACAGGTTCATAAAAAAATGTGTGTACATATTTATGCAATTAGAACTATTGAATAAGGATG
This sequence comes from Sequoia sempervirens, assembly GCA_007258455.2. Classification (NCBI taxonomy): domain Eukaryota; kingdom Viridiplantae; phylum Streptophyta; class Pinopsida; order Cupressales; family Cupressaceae; genus Sequoia; species Sequoia sempervirens. The sequence continues at coordinate 68,243,651 of VDFB02047397.1, read as the reverse complement.
AGTTGTTCTATTAGATAGAGTGACATACAGTTACTTTTGATCTACTAAAGGATAATTTATTGACAATAGTAATTATATATTTCTAAATTTAAACAATCCTTTACATGTTGATATTGTTGCTTTAGGCATCACAACTAGGATAGTCCTTGTGCAACTAGGAAATGGTCAAGTTGACCACTTGATCTACGTTTCTAGTTAGAAGTTGATAAAAATTGAGTGCAATTGCATGACAACTAAGTGAGAGGAATTGAAAATAGTTTGTGCACTATAAATTTTTATACAATACTTTTTGGCTAGGTTGTTTATTTTTTATAAATATCGCAAGTGCTAAAGTACTCAATGAATAAGCCAATTCTACATGGGTGCATATGTAGATGACTTATGTTGGTGTAATAGTATACTTGGTTGTAATAGTATACTTGGACCTATTTTATTAGGTTTACTTAGGACAATATATTTCTCACCTAGGTAGATAATAATGGCATGTGTCATCCTTGATTTGAAGTACTCAAGTGTCACCATTACCTCGTCAATTCTTGATTGATGGTAATTAAGTGTTGATTATATCTAATCAAGGGACACCTATATCTTTAAAGGAAGTTGGTCAAAAATTACAAAATTAATCTAAGAGGATTGAGGTGTGTAAATGGAAACTACATAGAGTTTAAAAAATAGAACCATAACAAAGAAAATACCCTAGGAAAACCCTTTTAGGAAAAAACCCAACCTGTAAATCTTGAACCAATTTTATCATCAACAACACAAAGGAGGTTAGAGTAAAAATATAGGCACAAGCCTTCATATAAGATCATAGCAACATACAAATACAAATATTTTATGATGCCATGGTAATACCTACAAAACTAAATTATTAAACCTCCATCTCAAGAACCCAATAAATAAGATTACTACATGAAACCATCAAATAGTAATTAGTAAACCACATGAGATAAAATTACCCAAAATGTGGCACATAAATCCCTAGTCAAAATATTATTCCCAAATCCCAAGATGAGTCCATAGGAAAAATAGTATATTTTTTACATTAATCACGAGCTAGCATAACATCATTATTATTCACTCATTAACTTGGGCACTCCATTTAGGCTCTATTATCTTCATCCAAAGATGTCTTGTGATGTGTCATAACATACATTATAAGTTGGTCAACATGTGTATATCCCTCTTACAATTCTCTTATACATCATAGACGCTCTTGCCTTTTTGATGTGGAAGACCTAACTTATAGAGTCTATAACTTTTGATCTAGGAACTTAATTGAACCATTATTTTAAGTCTATGGGACTCTCAACCCTTCGCATACATTTTAAAATTTTGGAATTCAATTTGATCTTGTAAAGTGTTTGACAAGTGGGAGATTGTAAGGACACATCCTAATAATAAGAACAAAAAAATATCATTTTTGGCTTTAGATAGTGAATTTTGGCCCTAAAACATGTTTAAATTATTTGTTGGACTTTTATATCAAAGTTTACCTACACCACCTAAAATTTTATCATTAGATGAAAAAAAATTTGTTGTAGATATCATAGGATGAAACCCCTTTGTTACATGATGGTGATCTCATTCAAAGGTTACATTAGAGCTTTATTCAATGTAGTTTTAGTTGGTGTTTTGATTATAGGTTTTTGGAGTGTGTAGCTTGAGCAATTTGTAGTGTGTATTTCTAGATTTATTTTATTTGTTTATTATTGTGTTATGAATATAGAAAATATTATTTTTATATACTTATATAAGATAATTCTTTAATATAATCTAGGGTTCATACGGTAATGTTGGCGAGTGAAATCAAGTGTAGTGAAATTGTTAGTTTTGTATGCAATTTTGTGTTTATAATAAAATATGGAATTTTTATGATATATATCACATTGAGGTTGTAAAATAGTTCCTTTTTACTATAATATCACTTGAAAATTGAATAATATGATATGAGATTCATATTTTATCATTTTGATGCTTTTTGGTGAATTTAGATGCAATAAAATTGATAGATTTGTATGCAGATTCATGTTGGTTGTAAAATGAAAATTTTATAGTACAAAAAAGATAAAAAATTAAAAATATTGTTTTTTTTTATATTTACCAATATATCCAACTTGGTGAAGTTTCCCTTTGATTTTGTTATCAAATTATCAATGTTGGACCTAAAGATGTGTAGTGAAAAATTGAGTGTTTGTGAATTAATGAAAATGTAGTTTTAGATTTGAATGTGTTTACAAATATTTTGTGTGCTTTATTATAGTTTGAATTGTAGTAGGTTTTCACTCTTCCCCCATAAGTGGAATTTCATTCTTTAGAGAATTTAGCAGTCTAGGCTTGAGCCTAAGATTTCCTTCTTTTTGTGGTGCTTATACTATCAATTTCTACCTCTTGGTGAATGACTTGTTCATTTGGGAAAATCTCAATTTAAATGCCTTGTCATAAAATTAGAATTTTAAAGAATTATTTATAGACTTGTCCTTAGGTTAAGACCTCTTGGTGATGGATTCACAATCATCTTTCTCCTTATCATCTTAAATTCTTATCATGGAAAGTTGTTAATGTTAGGGATATAGCTCCTTGATTAGCTTACATTGTTAATATTTATAATTTATTTGTACTTTCTATCCTTTTACAAATCTAGAAGTGAGATAGTTACGAATGGAGGATCTATTAAAGGTTTATCCAACCATATAGTAAAATCAAACAACACACAACAAAAATCCAATGACATCATATCAAGAAATTTATTGATCCAAGAGACAAAAATGTAGATTGGTAAGTTGGAAGCTTTGAAGAATCTATTTTTTAAGGACTGTGGTTTTCATGGGGTTAGCTTTGAGAGAGCTTCAAGTGGCATTTCCACATTTCGGAATGCCAAGCTGATTAAAGGTGTACCGATAGTGGAAGGTTTCAATCATGTGGAGATGAAGTTTATTTGGATTAGGGATTCTTATTCTTGGGTTATTTCTAATGTTTATGCTCCTAACCTAAAGAGAGCCAAGAAAAAGTTATGGGATGATCTTGGGAGTCTTAGGATGAATTTTTTGGACAACCCCTAGATTGTGATGGGAGACTTCAACACTCCTTTGTGTGACAATGAGAAATTGGGGGGACACAAGCCAATCCAGAGAGTCGGCTTGATTTAAGAATGTTCATTGATGATAATGCTCTTCTAGATGTTAAGTTGACTGGAGTTAATTTTACCTGGTCTAACAGGCGTGTTGGTGTGGATAATATTCAAGTTAGACTAGACATAGCTTTAAATTTTGCTTCCCAGTTTGTGGACTTTGCTTATTCCCTATCTTCAATTACAAGATGTGGGTCTAACCACTTCCCTATCTCTTTTGTTGTTGATAGGCGCGGGGGTAATAAACGTTTTCCTTTTCGGTTTGAAGCCATGTTGTTAAGGGATCCAATATCTATGGATTGTGTTAAAAAATGGTGGGAATTCAACATAGATGGTTGTGCGATGTGTGTGAACCCTTTTCCTAGTACCTGCAAAACAACATGAATAAGCTAGTTAGACAAGGAATTACAAGCCAAAAGAAGGATTCCCCATGAAATCCATTTACAAATCAAACTAGGAATGAAAATAGTGAAGAACACAATGCAAATGATAAAAACAAAATAAAAATCCTAATTAGATGTGCAAACTCTTAATCCCATGGGGGAATTGGTGCCAATTTGATGTGAAAATTGGCCCTTTCCCAATTCCTATGATGCAAGATTGATATGTTGATGATGATTGATCCACTTTGATGGTGAAGGATGAGAGCTCCAAGCCAAAACCTGCAAAAAACCTAGCTATAGAACTCAAGATTGATGAATGAAGATTGCTCTAAATTTGAGTATAGTAAGTTTACTCAAATTGTGGATGATAAAATGAGGAGAGGAGCTCTTCATTTATAGTGTATACTTTGATATTTTATGCTACTCTAAATGTGTGAATCTAACTAAGAAACATGAAAGACAAAACACCAAGGACACCTCAAGATTAGCCAAAAGAGAGTTAGAATAAGAAAGGAAATAGATAAACAAAATAGGACAATATCACCTTCCTTGTTGTTGAAACTTCTTTGATTGGCCCTTGCTTGGATGGGTTGTGTGCTCCTTAGATGATAGATTGAGTGATTAAAATGCAAGCTTCAATATGCAAAATGATGGACAAAGATGGTTGAATGATTGAAAAGGCTTGGACAAAGATGTGTGGTGCTCAAAAATGAAGTGTTGTTGTGGAAAATGCCCTGGAGGAGGGGGTATTTATAGAGGATCTTGAATTCTCTAGAGAATTCAATGGTCAAGATTGATCCAACAAGGTCAAGATGAAGGGCTATGGTGGGTTGAGAACCCACAAGCCCTCACATCTTGATATGTGGAGGGTGAAGTGGACAAGAGGATATGAGGTGGAGATGAGCTGTCAAAAAGGTACATGAGGTGGAAAAGGACATGCACCTTGGGGGATGAGAGGATTTCCACAAAAGGGGATTTCTTGTCCCCAAGTGGGAGTGAAAGGGACATTTGAGGAATTTTAGAATTCCTCAAAAATCTACATGGGAAAAGGAAAGGTGGTTGGGGATGAATTAAAAATTCACATTCATGCGATGATCTAGAGGGACAAAAAGGCGTGGGTCTAAAGGTGGGACTCTCACATGCGCATTAAGACAAAGTTTCAGCGTTAATGAAGATTATGACAAGTCCAAGCGTTCTAGAAGCCTTTGAGGATTTGAATGCACTAAAAATTCACATACAAAGGAGGGGGAATCTAGACAAATAAAAAGGAATTAAAATTCCTTGGAGAATGATTAGGCTAATTAATAAGTAATTAGGAGGATAATTAGGGGCTAATTAAGATTAAAGCCAATTTTGCAAAAGTTGAGGATGTGACATCCTAATCAAGATTAGGGCATGTGCACATCCTTAATGAAGAGATTAGGAGATGGATTAGATTAGATGAAAATGAAATGTGAGGAATTAAATAAATGTAATATTTATTTAATTTATTTGAAGAAAAGAGGATTAAGGAGGGTAAGGTATTTAATTATTAATTAAATACCTTAGGGATTTAGCAGAATTAAAGATATTAATTAAATAACAGTAATATTATTTAATTAACTCGGATAAGAGGATGTTTAGACGAAAAGTGATAAATTTGGATAAATTAAGTGTCCAAATTTGGATGTCTACATTTTGCCCCTCTTTGAGATGGTGTTATGAAGTAGCATCATTTCAAAGAATATTAAAATATAGAACCTAGAAGAAGATGGTTAGATTGAAAAAGATGCCCCAGTCATCCAAAGGAGTGACTGGGAAGGGAAAAAGAAAATGATGGAAATTAGGGATGAAGGATGCCCCCTCGAGAGGACATGCGGGTTGAAGAGAACACGTGTGTGCTCTCGAAATAGATGATGTGATGCAAGGGGAGATGAGGAAGATGATGCAAGGTGATGGGAAGAGGATGCAAGGAGAAGCGATAGGAGATGGATGAAGCACAAATGGATTTGAGGACAAAAGGTGATGTTGCCCCAGGCAAGGTACAAGTCAAAATGGGTTGATGATGGATGGAGGGTTGTCAATGAGGGAATTAAAGATCCCAAGACAACATGAGGATAGGGAAGGATACATCCCACTGAGTGGTATTGATAAGGGAAGGATACATCCCAAAACACCACTAAAGGATAGGGAAGAATACCTCCCGATGATGAGGATGAAAGTGTTGTTGATGAGGGAAGGATACATCCCAAAACAACACCAAAGGGATAGGGAAGAATACCTCCCGATGATGATGATGAAAGTGTTGTTGATGAGGGAAGGATACATCCCAAAACAACACCAAAAGGATAGTGAATGACACTAGTGGATGATGATGATGATGGGTCAAGGCTGATGGGTCAAGGCTGGGAACAAGTCTGAGAAGTAGACCAAAGATATGATTAGATGATTCGGGCTAAGTGGAATGGATGGAGATTGGATAGAGATAAGGATGAAGGATGAATGATAGATGGATGGGGGGATACATGCAAGATGATAGAATGGAGAACGAGATGCAATTCTAAATGCAATTTATCATCTTTGGAGCACTGGTTTTTGCTATAGCATCAAACACAAGACACCAGGGTATGAAGAACCAAGGCGCAATTGTGTCTAATGCATCAAATAAACATAACAGACAAGAAGGCTATCCCAACACCCCAAGGTTAGAAAGACCTTGGTCGGGCCAGGTATTGAGATAACCATAAGCACAAAAGGATGCCCCAGCATAACACAAGACCTCAGGGATCTTGGTGGGTACTACGTGGGACAACCAAGAAGACATAAATAGACATAAAAAGATCAAGATATGTCCCTATGTTGACCAATCAAAACACACCATAATATGATGGAGTATGGCGGTCTTGACAAGTGATGATAGGGAGCTCAAATGATAAACAAAAGCCAAAAGCATCAAAAGATCACAATCAATTTCAAACGTCCATTGCCATAGGATCAAGGAGATGGATGGGATTGATGAGGTCTGTTAGGAAGGATGCATCCTGTTGAGACCAAAGATGATGGATATGAAACTAAAAGATCGTTATGACGCAGGATGTTCAAAAATTGATTGGATTTCATGATACAAGTGGATATCATTTGTAAAGAACTGGCTAGATAAGGGCATAGCTTGATGACACGACACAAGGGAGACAAGACATGGGACTGATAAAACCTAAAGACCTAGGGGCTCGGGGGCCGATCAAAGATTAGCCCTGCCTACGTGAAAGCGCAGAGCCCTCGTAGTTCAGTGAAAGGTGGACGACTGACCAAGATGGAGACCTTGATGGATGGTAAAGACGGGACAGACAATAGGAACAAGAGTTGAAGACTGATGATGGAACAGGTGGAAGATTACTCAGAATGAGTAAATGATTGATCAAGATTATGGAATGAGAGTTTGAAATGATAAAAGGAGGTTTGATGAATGTTTGAGATGAGAGGATGTTCGAGGAAGTGTTGAGATGAAAGTTTGAAGCAGATGAGTGAATAGATTTATTAGAATGGATGAATGGGACAAAATTGAAGAAGATGGAGGGAGGGATCTTAAGACTTTGTTGTAGATAGATGAAAGCCCAGATTAGGGGTTTGGCTAAGCTCAGATTGGGATAAGATTAAAGCTCAGATTAGGATTGGATTGGAGACCAAAATGATTGAAGGATATGATTGAATGGATTCTACACCGAGCTCCGGGGCTTTAAGGGATGTAAGGTGTTGACAAGCAGATTTTTCCAAATTTGGCAATTTTCAAAAATTGTCAAATTTTGCCATTTTAGGAAACTTCATGGTCGTATGTTTGAGGGTCCCAATTTTTTCCAAAAAATACCCATTGGGGAGATAAGATGAATTGCCAAATAAAATCCCAGATTTGGGATATGCATTTTGAGTTATGAGTGGAAACAATTTTTCAGAAAACACTAAATTGGGATTTTGGGGGTCAAGATGAAACTTTGAGGCCCCAAAAATGGGTCAAAACGGAGTCCAACCAGTTTTTATAAAACTGGTTGGGAATCCACTCGTTAGCTCAAAACGCAACCACCCGTCAAATTTCAACTCAAACGGACACCCGAGTCAAAAGTTATGGCCTCCGGAAGTGTTAGGGTAAAAATCAAAAT